>CM042422.1:18474792-18887292 GCA_023634145.1 Thymallus thymallus
TGAAAAGTCATTACTTTATTACATTGCTTAACATTTGTCATAATTAGTTAAAGCAATGAATTCGTATCCGCTCTCGTCGCATATTTTCCACCATTTACTTCAAACCTGAAAACATTGTGAAGCCTCGGCCATTTTCTGAAGAATTGCATTAAGGGCCCTAAAAGTACGGAAATAGTGTCCACTGCTTGTACACTTTGTATTTTGCCGAATTTAGTACGACATCCAGGAACTTTTGTCATAATAAGTATACCCATACTATGACCAATAAGCATACTAAATACTCAATTTACGTCACAAATAGTACACTTAGTATAAGTATTCGAACACAGCTACAATCTTTTTCTCACTGACCCTCAGTCCCTCTCTCTCTCTCTCCCTTAATCATACTCTCTTTCTCCCCTGCCCTCTCCCTCTCTCCGTCTCTCTCTCCAAAGTGCAGCATCTGCACAAAGTGATGCAATGGCACTAATTGGCTGCCCTCCGCAGGCTGCAGCCAATCAGATCACAGCGACAGGGATTATTGGGGCCACCGCCGATGAAAAGAAGAGAACAGAATTAGAAAAGGAAACAGTTAGAGGAGTAGATAGCCAGAACATACTAATTCTATCCATTCTCACTCATTTCACTCTCATCAACACTCAATGTTACCGCTGCTCCTCTTCATTGATCCAGAGGGCGTCTTACAAAAGACGGCTCGGCTGAATGGGCATCCACTTTGTACTGTCTGTGTGTGTGTGTGTGTCCCGGAGTGTTGGAGAGCTGAATAGCTCTGAATTCTTTCTCTCCAGACACCATCGTCTGTCCACCTGACCACCTGACCACCTGACCACGGTTAGACCCACGCTCATATTCTAACGGCCCTTCTCTCTCTATTCTCTCTCCCATCTCTACATCTACTCCACAGAGAGAGAGCGAGAGAGAGAGAGAGAGAGGGAGAGTTGGGGGGGGGGGGGCGGCTGATGAGCAGTGTTGGGGAGTGGTGTAGTTAAACTAGTAATTTAAATACATTTTGCTGTAGCTTGGTGGCAGTTGAACTAAATTCAAATCTAACTACTGGAACTACACTATTTTCACAAAAATACAATAAAATATTGGTGAAGTAGATAATAATTTCCTTTCTTTTTCAGCATCAGAACTGCCTAATTCTCACTGAAAAGATAACATGTGATCTGTCTTGCAATTTGTAGTCTATGACAGTTCTGATTTAGATATGATAATTTATCACGAAGTAATTTGAATGTAGTGAACTACTTTTATTTGTCTACAATTTTATTAGATATTTTATTATCAATATAAAACATACACATACAAAAGACGATATCATACAAACATCATCTACATCACACCTACCCAGATCCACTAGCCCTCACCCCTAAATCCAGTGCCCGTATCACTTTTCGCCATATGGCCTCAAACTACACAATTTTGTTTCTCTCCATCGCACTTAAAATGTTTAAATAGTAAAGCATTTGACCTTTCCATTGCGTGAACGGTAGAGGATTGTTTGATTTCCAGTTTTTATTTATACTTTTTTTAGTAATGATTGATGAGAAAAGTATTGTCCACCCCATCGGGTATCTCACTGTACCTATCTATCTATCTATCTATCTATCTATCTATCTATCTATCTATCTATCTATCTATCTATCTATCTATCTATCTATCTAGACAGCAATCTTTCTAACTCCGCCCATACATTTTGGACTTTATAACATTCCCAGAAGTTATTGAGCCATTAGTAGGTTTACACTTCAGAAATGACTCTGCCGTTATGCTGTAGAATTTGTGAATTTTGTCTCTTGTATAATAAATTATATAGATTAATTTATACTGAATTAAGCATACATTTTCTTGTTAGTTATGTTACAACATTTCCTGCATATTTTGCCAATATCAGTTATTTTTTTTTCTTTGTTCCAATAGTTAATATTTATTTCTAAGAGATTGTCAGTTGGATAGGCTCTCTGCAAGGTTTTGTATAGCTTACCTATCATATAAAAAAATTCCAAAAGATTTCAAATCAAAATTCTGTCATTTAAAACTTAAGTTTGAGAGGACTTGCGTGAGGCACGCAGCTGGTGGTCGCATCACACTGAGCTCCTGCCTACGACCCCCTTTTCATTTGAATTTGTTTGTTAAATTCATCTTTACCACGTTAGACTGTTCACAAGGACTGGCCTAAACAATGGCAACGAACAAAAAAGCAGCAAGTTCTCCGCAAAAACAGCACGATAACAGCAAATGATTCAAGGCTAATGCTAGCTCATTTGACCAAGACGAGGTAGCCATGCTAATCAAACAAACCGTGCACAGAGAGACTCGTTGAGTGGGATGGTCTCTGACTTGCTAGCACCGAAAAAGGCACTGGGTCCGCTCGAACATACCCTCTCCGAAAACGTCGGTTTGCTTCGATCTCTCCAAGCTGAGATAGGCTCACATGCCCAAAAAATTGAAAGGCACTACAGGGCATCGTTCGTCAAGTTAATAAGGACACTGGCCACTGCCTCTCAGAGCTTGAGAAGCTACAAAAACAAAACAACGAACTTGAAGATAGAGGAAGAAGGAACAACGTAAGATTAATTAACCTACCACCCGGGATGGAGGGAGATTACCCTGCAGGTTTCCTCAGAAAGATGCTACTGACGTGGATTCCTGAAATGGCGAAGTCGTCAACTCTGCCCCTAGAGATTGACCGAGCGCACCGAGTTTACTCTAACAACACGGCCAGGCCATGTACAATGATATTCCGACTACTGCGGAATCCTGATCGCCAAGCCGTACTTCAAGGTGTGTGGAAGGCAAAGCCATCTCTCCCAGACGGCACCCACCTGGAGTTCTACGCTGACTACAGCTCCGGCACAACCCAGCAAAGGAACACCTACAAGGGAATTAGGGCCAACGTGGTTCTGAGGGCCAACGTTCGAGGAGAATGTCTTTTGATTCGGCGAAAGAAGCTGACCAGGTGCTCCTCGCAAGATTTCTGACAGAGGAGTGAAAATAATTATCAGAAGAGTTGTCCAAGAGCCAAGGACCACTTGTGGAGAGCTTCAAAAAGACCTGCAATTAGCAGGTACTGTTGTCTCAAAGAAAACAGTAAGTAATGCACTCCACCACCATGGCCTGTATGCACGCTCACCACGCAAGACTCCATTGCTGAAAAAAAAGCATGTTGAAGCTCGTTTAAAGTTTGCTGCACAACATTTGGAAAAGCCAGTGAAATACTGGGAGAATATAGTGTGGTCAGATGAGAGCAAAATTTAACTGTTTGGATGTCATAATACACACCATGTTTGGAGGAGAAATGGCACTGTACATCACCCTAAAAACACCATACCAACAGTGAAGTTTGGAGGTGGGAACATCATGGTGTGGGGCTGCTTTTCAGCAAATGGTACTGGCAAACTTCACATAATTGAAGGAAGGATGAATGGGCAAATTTACTTGGATTACTTGGGTTGTTACCAAAATCTGGTGAAAATGTCATGTCAATAGCACCTTTGGAAATATATTTACTGAGAAAAATGGTGACGTGTTCAATACTTATTTCACCCGCTGTAGATATAGCACTGTTGCAGGAGACGCATACCCTCACGCAAATACTACTCAGAAGGGAGCAGACCAAGCCGTCTCCTTGCTCTTACTCTCAAACATCAGGAGAACAAGATGTCTATATCTTCAAATAGATGCCCTGAGAAGGGTCTGGTCTCAACCACTGCAGAGATTAATTAAACTCTAAGACAATTCTTTGCTAAACTCTATTCTTCTGAAACGCGACCATCTCAGGAACAATATGATAATTTCTTAACTGGTCTGGAACTTCCTACACTGTCATCAGAGGACTCAGAGAAACTAGATGTGCCGGTTTCTTTGGAGGAACTATTTCTGGCTCTGAAATCTACCAATACAGGCCGTTCCCCAGGTACTGATGGCATACCAGCGGAGCTATATCTAGCGCTCTGGAACATTTTGGGCCCAATATGGCTCTCTACATTGAATTTGGATTTTCGAAAAAGGTCACTTCCATAGACATCTGAATACAGCGCTTATTACAGTGATACCAAAGCCGGGCAAGGGCCCGCTAGAATGCTCCATCCATAGACCAATCTCGTTGATCAATGCTGATTTAAAGATATATGCCAAGGTGGTAGCCCTCCGATTGGAAAAAGTAGTAGGGGGTCTAAAAAATCCGGACCAAGCAGGATTTATGAAGGGGCGGTTAGCCTCAGACAATATCCGACGACTACTGCACGTCATAGGAGAAACCGAGAAGAACAATTCACCCAGTGGACTCTTATTTGTTGACGCAGAGAAGGCCTTTGATGGGTTAGAATGAGAGTATCTCTGGAGAACTCTCGAAGAGTTTAACTTTGGTCCAAGTTTTGTATGCCAACCCCTCGGCCCGAGTCTGCACAGGTGGGACCTTCTCAGAGTTATTCGGAATAGCCCGCGGCTCGAGACAGGGTTGGCCCGCGACGCCGCTGCTTTTCAATCTTTCTTTGGAACCGCTTGCCCAGTTCATCCGGAAAGGTACTTCGATTTCCCCAATTAAAATAGGTGCCTCTACTCACTCGATATCGCTATATGTGGACGACATTCTCATATTTATGTCTGATTTACAGACCTCTCTTCCAAAGTCAGTGCTGATGCTGCTCAATACGGAGCAAGATAAAGTGGCACTCCCACCGGGAATTACAACTGCCCAACAAGTAATCTATTTAGGAGTTCACATAAGCAAATCTGTTTCATCTGTGGCAAGGACTAACTATTCTAACATACTCAAAAAGATAGAGAGTGACATTAATAGGTGGATGCCCCTACCAACATCAGTCCCATCTCGTATTTCTGTGGTGAAAATTAATATTGTATGATTTTTAAGTAATTAATTTGCATTTTATTGCATGACATAAGTATTTGATACATCAGAAAAGCAGAACTTAATATTTGGTACAGAAACCTTTGTTTGCAATTACAGAGATCATACGTTTCCTGTAGTTCTTGACCAGGTTTGCACACACTGCAGCAGGGATTTTGGCCCACTCCTCCATACAGACCTTCTCCAGATCCTTCAGGTGTCGGGGCTGTCGCTGGGCAATACGGACTTTCAGCTCCCTCCAAATATTTTCTATTGGGTTCAGGTCTGGAGACTGGCTAGGCCACTCCAGGACCTTGAGATGCTTCTTACGGAGCCACTCCTTAGTTGCCCTGGCTGTGTGTTTCGGGTCATTGTCATGCTGGAAGACCCAGCCACGACCCATCTTCAATGCTCTTACTGAGGGAAGGAGGTTGTTGGCCAAGATCTTGCGATACATGGTCCCATCCATCCTCCCCTCAGTACGGTGCAGTCGTCCTGTCCCCTTTGCAGAAAAGCATCCCCAAAGAATGATGTTTCCACCTCCATGCTTCACGGTTGGGATGGTGTTCTTGGGGTTGTACTCATCCTTCTTCTTCCTCCAAACACGGCGAGTGGAGTTTAGACCAAAAAGCTCTATTTTTGTCTCATCAGACCACATGACCTTCTCCCATTCCTCCTCTGGATCATCCAGATGGTCATTGGCAAACTTCAGACGGGCCTAGACATGCGCTGGCTTGAGCAGGCGGACCTTGCATGCGCTGCAGGATTTTAATCCATGACGGCGTAGTGTGTTACTAATGGTTTTCTTTGAGACTGTGGTCCCAGCTCTCTTCAGGTCATTGACCAGGTACTGCCGTGTAGTTCTGGGCTGATCCCTCACCTTCCTCATGATCATTGATGCCCCACGAGGTGAGATCTTGCATGGTGCCCCAGACTGAGGGAGATTGACCGTCATCTTGAACTTCTTCCATTTTCTAATAATTGCGCCAACAGTTGTTGCCTTCTCACCAAGCTGCTTGCCTATTGTCCTGTAGCCCATCCCAGCCTTGTGCAGGTCTACAGTTGTATCCCTGATGTCCTTACACAGCTCTCTGGTCTTGGCCATTGTGGAGAGGTTGGAGTCTGTTTGATTGAGTGTGTGGACAGGTGTCTTTTATACAGGTAACGAGGCAGTGGCTTGGGTGGTTGATGTACTTGATTATCTTTTTGGCCTTCCTGTGACATCGGGTGCTGTAGGTGTCCTGGAGGGCGGGTAGTTAGTAATGAGTGAGAGGTTGTTTTCCTGGTACCACACTCCCAGAGCCCTCACCTCCTCCCTGTAGGCTGTCTCGTCATTGTTGGTAATCAAGCCTACTACTGTTGTGTCGTCTGCAAACTTGATGATTGAGTTGGAGACGTGCTTGGCCATGCAGTCATGGGTGAACAGGGAGTACAGGAGTGGGCTGAGTACGCACCCTTGTGGGGCCCCAGTGTTGAGGATCAGCGAAGTGGAGGTGTTGTTTCCTACCTTCACCAACTGGGGGCAGCCCGTCAGAAAGTCCAGGACCCAGTTGCACAGGGCGGGCTTCAGACCCAGGGCCTCAAGCTTAATGATGAGCTTGGAGGGTACTATGGTGTTGAATGCTGAGCTGTAGTCAATAAAAAGCATTCTTACATAGGTATTCTTCTTATCTAGGTGGGTAAGGGCAGTGTGAAGTGCAATTATGATTGCATCGTCTATGGATCTGTTGGGGGGCGGTCTTCTGGGTCGGTGGGGGCCCTCAAGCACAATATGGTATTGTTATTGTCGAAGCGTGCATAAAATGCATTGAGTTCATCTGGAAGAGAGGCATCGTTGGTTAGATCACGGCTGGGTCTTCCTTGTAATCTGTAATGGACTGTAGCTCCTGCCATATGAAGTGGGTCTAGGGTGGCAGGTAAGGTAGAGGTGATATGATCCTTGACTAGTCTCTCAAAGCACTTCATGATGACAGAGGTGAGTGCTACGGGGCGATAGTCATTAAGTTCAGTTACCTTTGCCTTCTTGGATACAGGAACAATGGTGGCCATCTTGAAGCATGTGGGGACAGCAGACAGGAATAGGGGTAGATTGAATATGCTTGTAAACACACCAGCCAGCTGGTCTGCGCACTCTAACCATTTTTCTCACCCAAGCAGAGCTGGTTAGGCTGTTTTCATGTTATCCAGAGAGTTGGTGACGGTAACTGGGCTGCTGGCAACAATTTGATTAAGCTTGTTTGCCAACTTTTACTGACATCGGTCATATTCAACGAGTGTTGAGCGTCAGATATTAACTTTATCTTTTGAAAATAAACACGTAAAATATATAGAATATAGATTCTTGGGATGAGCATGCACATCTTCAATATGTACCCATTGTTCCTCTTTAGTGCATTTAACTATGTTGCAAGTAAAAGCCCTGAGTAGTAAGTTGATACAATTCAAAGTCTGGAAGGTTAAAACCACCCTATTTTTATTCTATCCATTTTATATATGAAGACACAACTGACTTTTGCCAGACAACACCTGGGTAAAGTCAGTTGTGTCTTGATATTCTTTTTTGAGAGCAGAGGCTTCTTCCTTCCTGACCTCCCATGTAGGCCAAGTTTGTGCAGTCTCTTTCTGACAGTGTACCCATGCAATTCGACATTGATTGTGGCAAGAGAGGCCTGTAGATCCCTTGATGTTACCCTGGGGTTCTTAGAGACTTCTATGAGCATCATTCGGTCAGCTCTTGGGCTGACTTTGGTTGGACGACCTGTCCTAGGTAGTTTGCCAGTGGTCTGGAATTTTCGTTGGACAGTGGAATGGAATTAGTGGAATTAATTAGCTTCAAATTGCTTGGAAAAGGATTTGTAACCCCTCCCAGACTCATGGGCATCAATAATCTTTCTTCTGAGGGCCTCGGGTAGGTATTTTGATCTTTGAATGATGTGTTACCTCACACCCATATGATTAAGACCAAACCAGAACAATTGTCTTATCTCTCTGATGTTTTCTAATCATTTGCATTTGTTTTGGTACACAGAATTCTAATTTTAGCCATTTTGTGTGATGGTAAAGGTAGGGGTGTACTAACTTTTTCCCCATAAGGAAAAGGCATTTTTGTTTATTTTAATTGTATAACATTTTCAAGTTTTTGGGTGATTTGTTAAATTGGGTAACCTTTATCTGTCAATAGTGTTGAAGTGAAGATTACATATCCATCTGTCCAAATATGTAAAAAAAAAAAAAAAAGATAACTTTCCAGGGGTGTACTTACTTGTTCACATGACTGTATATATCATGAATGTTTCTTTACATTTTCCCTATTGACATTATTATTTTTGATTTTTGTGTCTTCTGAAATTTTTTTTTAACAAAGGGGTCATTGAGTTGCAAATATTGGTCAGGTATATCAGGAGATCATCTAGATAGATAGATAGATAGATGATAGATAGGTACTTTATTGATCCCCCGGGGGGGAACTTTCATTGTCAAGCAGCTACAACAAAACACAGGGCAGGTGCAAAATGCCACAACGAAAGTACACAAAAGACATATACACGGTACATGATTCATAGAGCGGCAGTATGAAAAAGTATAGAAATACAAGATATCTGGAGTGCAAAAAAACGCTATAAAAAGACATTGCATAGTATGAGTGGTTGGCTGAATGTGTACACTATACATTGGTGGATGTTGGATGGTTAACTATACTATACACGTTGATGGCAGAGAAATACTTCAGTAGCTAAAAATGCGTATGATATGAGCGAGGGAATAATAGTTTACTTAATAGACAGACTGGGTAAATGAACAGGTAAGTGAAAATTTTGCATGGTTAAATTAGCTGTACAGTTAGGTATACAGTTATATTTACAGATAAGTGAATACTTGCATGTTTACACAAACTGTACAGGTAGATGACAGGAAGAGATACTTTAATAGCTAAATGTGTGTATGATATCATTTGGGGTAATAATAGTAGTTCCCCTTAAAATACAGTCCTTAGTGCGCAGGGTTTAATTACAGACAACTGCACGTATTGCACATTCGATATACTAAAAGCAATGAGAAAAGGTGCAAATAAGTTTAGTTTCTATTCATGTTTACCAATACTGATACCTGTTACGTTTGGGTTCTGTCCATTTTTTTTGCAAGTGGTTCAATTGACAGTGCCAACAGGAGCAGGGAGAGGGGACATCCCTGTCTTGTGCCCCTTTCATAAGCAATTTCCTAAGATAATGACAAGGGCATTTATTAGCTAAAATTAGGCCTATGTCAGTGGAGGATGTCTACCTAGCTATCTACTTATTAATTTGTTGTTTTTTGTCTTATTGTTTTGCTGGCTTGGCAACATTTCCTTCCATAGAAGAGCTATTAAACATTTGTGACCCCAGGGTGTGTGTATGTGTGTGTGTGTATGGGGAGGAGGATATATGATGTCATTGCTTAATTAGTCAAGGATCAAGGCAAAGTGCGGAGAGTGAGAGTATCAGTGCAGATACACTGATATGGAAATAAAATGGTTGAATAGAATGTACAACCAAATAAGGAATAAAGTAGTCAGTAAATCAAATCAAATCTTATTGGTCGCATTCACATATTTAGCAGATGTTATTGCCGGTGTAGCAAAATGCTTGTGTTCCTAGTTCCAACAGTGCAGTAATATCTAACAATACACACCAATACACACAAATCTAAAAAGTTAAAGATTGTAATTAAGAAGTATAGAAATATTAGAACAAGTTGTAGACACTTATAGTATACTGAATAGAATTGTGTTTAACTGAATAGTTGAATTTCAAATTAGTCTGATCACACTTGAAATACTAAATAAAAGTTTTCTTTAATTTACAACATTGACAATTCAAGACTAACTCACTAATTTCCGGTACAACCAAAGTAAATACATTTTACAACACCTGCATCTTCTCCCTGGTTTTCTCTTGTCCTCCCACTGTTTGTTGACCAGAGGGCATAACATAGATATTTCATCAATGTTTAGGCGATGTCAGGACTGATTCACTGCTCAATTATGGACTCAATAACAGACACTATTGATTTATCGATCTGTTGGGATGAAAACTGGCATACCCAGGGGTTCTAAAGGACTCGGATAAAGAATCAACGACAGATAACATGACCAATAGAATTGGTTCACCAGGGATCTCAGTGCTGTTAAATCATCCCCTTGTCCCTTACACAGAATGGAATGCAGACCAGTGTAGGCCGAGTGTAGTGATAAAGGCACCATCCATGTCAGTGGGCTGAGGTATGGGTTGAAATTAAGAGCGTTATCCCATTGGGGAAAGGGGGGGTTTGGAGGTATAAGTGTGTGTGTGTGTGGGGGGGGGGGGGTTCGGGTAGAACTGATTGGATTTACAAAAGGTCATCAACATAAGGGCATTAAGTCTAATTAACTTCTAACCTAAATCCAATAACATGGTGAAATGTTCTGTTGATTTCACATTGAATTCACGTTAATCAACAATTTAATTCTAGATGTTGAACTGACTGTGCCCAGTGGGACAATTTGTGATTCATGGCAGGAGTATAGCCTAGCTGTTGCACATGTCAGGGCAGGCATCCCCTGAATATCACACTACAGCACTGCATCTATCAGCAGCTCTGACACACTTCTCATATCTGAATCAAAAGACCCACAGCTCATCATTCATGTCTTGCCCTCCACTCTATAAGGGAGTAGGGGGAGAGTTGGAGATGTTGAGGCCTGTATATTTAAGACCCATCAGAATACATTAAAACCCCAGAGAAGATATTTGTTGTGGTGTCTGTTGGCTAGATTCCACTGTTCCTATTGTCCACCATCTTTGAAATGGAGAGAGAGAGAGAGAGAGAGAGAGAGAGAGTGTGTTTGTGTGTATGTGTGTGTGTGTGTGTGTGTGTGTGTGTGTGTGTGTGTGTGTGTGTGTGTGTGTGTGTGTGTGTGTGTGTGTGTGTGTGTGTGTGTGTGTGTGTGTGTGTGTGTGTGTGTGTGTGTGTGTGTGTGTGTGTGTGTGTGTGTGTGTGTGTGTGTGTGTGTGTGTGTGGAGAGAGATAGTGAGAGGAAGAGGGAGAGGGAGAGAGTGCGAGATACCATCTTAATCCCTCATCAGTCTCTCTCTCCCTCCCCACCTTCCTCTCTCCCTTGACTCTCTCTCTCTATCACTCTCTCTGTTGCCTGGCCCTGAAGAAGATGACTGGGTAGAGAGACAAATGGGTCAAAGATTGGCCTGGACAGGTCTCTCTCTCTCTCTCTCTCTCTCTCTCCCTCCTCTCTCTCCCTCCTCTCTCTCTCTCTCTCTCTTCTCTCTCCCTCTATCTCTCTCTCTCTCAATTCAATTCAAGGGCGTTATTGGCATGGGAAACATATGTTAACATTGCCAAAGCAAGTGAATTAGATTATAGACAAAGTGAAATAAACAATAAAATGAACAGTTACACTCACAAAAGTTCCAAAATAATAAAGACATTTGAAATGTCATATTATGTCTATATACAGTGTTGTAACAATGTGCAAAAGGGAAAATAAATCAACATAAATGTGGATCGTATTTACAATAGTGTTTGTTCTTCACTGGTTGCAATTTTCTTGTGGCAACAGATCACAAATCTTGCTGTTGTGAAGGCACACTGTGGTATTTCACCCAATAGATATGGGAGATTATCAAAATTGGGTTTGTTTTCGAAATCTTTGTGGATCTGTGTAATCTGAGGGAAATATGTGTCTCTAATATGGTCATACATTTGGCAGGAGTTTAGGAAGTGCAGCTCAGTTTCCACTTCATTTTGTGGGCAGTGTGCACATAGCCTGTCTTCTCTTGAGAGCCAGGTCTGCATACGGCGGCCTTTCTTAATAGCAAGGCTATGCTCACTGAGTCTATACATAGTCAAGGATTTTCTTCATTTGGGTTCAGTCACAGTGGTCAGGTATTCTGCCACTGTGTACTCTCTGTTTATGGCCAGATAGCATTCTATTTTGTTGATTCTTTCCAATGTGTCCAGTAATTATCTTTTAGATTCTCATGATTTGGTTGGGTCTAATTGTGTTGCTGTCCTGGGGCTCTGTGGGGTCTGTTTGTGTTTGTGAACAGAGACCCAGGACCTGCTTGTTTAGGGGACTCTTCTCCAGGTTCATCTCTCTGTAGGTGATGGCTTTGTTATGGAAGGTTTGGGAATCGCTTCCTTTTAGGTGGTTGTAGAATTTAAAGACTGTTTTCTGGATTTTGATAATTAGCGGGTATCAGCCTAATTCTGCTCTGCATGCATTATTTGGTGTTTTACGTTGTACACAGAGGATGTTTTTGCTGAATTCTGCATGCAGACTCTCAATTTGGTGTTTGTCCCATTTTGTGAATTCTTGGTTGGTGAGTAGACCCCAGACTTCACAAACATAAAGGGTAATTGGTTCTATAACTGATTCAAGTATTTTTAGCCAGATCCTAATTGGTATGTTGAATGTTATGTTCCTTTTGATGGCATAGAAGGCCCTTCTTGCCTTGTCTCTCAGATCGTTCACAGCTTTGTGGAAGTTACCTGTGGCGCTGATGTTTAGGCCGAGGTATGTATAGTGTGCTCTAGAGCAACGGTCTCTAAAATAGAATTTGTATTTGTGGTCTCTGGGTCAAAGATTGGCCTGGACAGGTCTCTCTCTCTCTCTCTCTCTCTCAAGCGGACCCCTCTCGGTCCTCTCCTCCTCATCTTCCTACTCTCCAGCCAACTTGGGGCAGTGTGCCCTGCCGTTAAAAAAGAAAACCTGTAATCGGATAATGAACAATCTACATTTCTCCAAAGAAAACAGTAATGAGAAATATCTACCTCGTGCCTGTGAGTGGACTGACCTTTCTGAGAGTCTGGGATGGCAGGCTAGGCGAGGCTAGGCGAGGCGACTCACTTATAAGGATTTAATTAGCTGCGCTCGGGGGAGTATGGGCTGTGAGCGGACAGAGAGGACAGAGAGAGAGAGAGAGAGAGCGAGAGAGAGCGAAAGAGATACGGAGTGAGAGAAAGAAAACAGAGAAGGCTCTAATTCCAGATGCTTCTCTTCTCATATCCTCCCACCTTACTCATTCCTTCCCACTGCACCACCAACAAGCACTCATCATCTTTAATTTTAAATGTTTTTCCAATCCCATACAACATGAATCATTTACTCAAGATGGTAGTGGAGCCCTCCCTCCTGACCTGAGGGAGGGCTGGATCGTTGTTGTTATTGTAGTTTCTTTCTGGATCGTCTCTCTTTTAGGTCAGGAAGCGTGGCATCATAGTGTGACTCAACAGACAGAACAGAGCAGAGAGTCTGACTGGCTGACTGGCTGGATTAGGCATTTGTTCTTGTTCTGTTGCTTAGTTCTTTCTCTCTCTGTCTCTCTCTGTACTCCACTGCTCTACTGAGTAACCTCAGAGGAACAATGGTACAGAGTCATTAGGAACTCCTTCCAGGACATAAGACTGAACACGTGATTCCAGGTGAAAGCTAAGATCCCTTATTTATGCCACTTGTTAAATCCACTTCAATCAGATAAATGGGAGGAGACATGTTAAATAAGTATTTTTAAGCCTTTAGATAATTGAGACATGGATTGTGTATGTGTGCCATTCAGAGGTTGTATGTGCAAGACAAAAGATTTAAGTGCCTTTAAACAGGGTATGGTAGTTGGTGCTAGGCGCACCAGTGTGTGTGTGTCAAGAACTGTAATGCTGCAGGGTTTTTCACGCTCAACAGTTTCCTGTGTGTATCACGAATGGTCCACCACCCAAAGGACATCCAGCCAACGGCAGGCCAGTGGTCGAAAACAGGTATTGATGAAATAGGATAAAGGAGTCTGACACGAATTGTGCAGAGCAGCAGACGGGTTACAGTTAGTCAACTGACAGTCCAGTACAACATTGATGCCCAAAGAACCATAAAAATGCACAACTTGTTGTACCTTGACACGAATGGGGTATGGCAGCCGACCACCTTACAGAATTCCACTTATTTGAGCAAAAAAACTGTGTTTGCAGTGGGCTAAGGAACGAAAACACTTGACACTAGAGAATTGCAAAAACATTGCTTGGTCTGATGAATCTCGGTTCCTGCTGTTTCACTCTGATGGGAGGACTAGGGTATGGAGAAAAACATGAGTACTGCATCCATCATGCTGCGTGTCAACATTGCAGGCTGGTGGTGGTGGTGTGGGGTGTGGGGTGTGTTTTCATGGCACACATTAGAAGCAACGTTTGAATGTCACAGGATATCTGAACATCATTGCCAATCAGGTGCATCCCCTCATGACAGCAGTGTATTCATCTGCGAATAGATTTTTTCAACAGGATAAAGCCCCATGCCACATGGCTAGGATTGTCCAGGAATGGTTCCAAGGTGAATTCAGCTTACTGAAGAAGCCTGCCCCGTAACCAGATCTAAAACTAGCCCAAACGCCAGTTCTGAACATTAAAACGTATCGCTTGCGGTACGGTTTTGGAAATATATACAGTGGGGAGAACAAGTATTTGATACACTGCCGATTTTGAAGGTTTTCCTACTTACAAAGCATGTAGAAGTCTGTAATTTTTATCATAGGTACTCTTCAACTGTGAGTGACGGAATCTAAAACAAAAATCCAGAAAATCCCATTGTATGATTTTTAAGTAATTAATTTGCATTTTATTGCATGACATAAGTATTTGATACATCAGAAAAGCAGAACATAATATTTGGTACGGAAACCTTTGTTTGCAATTACAGAGATCATACATTTCCTGTAGTTCTTGACCAGGTTTGCACACACTGCAGCAGCGATTTTGGCCCACTCCTCCATACAGACCTTCTCCAGATCCTTCAGGTTTCGGGGCTGTCGCTAGGCAATACGGACTTTCAGCTCCCTCCAAAGATGTTCTATTGGGTTCAGGTCTGGAGACTGGCTAGGCCACTCCAGGACCTTGAGATGCTTCTTAGGGAGCCACTCCTTAGTTGCCCTGGCTGTGTGTTTCGGGTCGTTGTCATGCTGGAAGACCCAGCCACGACCCATCTTCAATGCTCTTACTGAGGGAAGGAGGTTGTTGGCCAAGATCTCGCGATACATGGCCCCATCCATCCTCCCCTCAATACGGTGCAGTCGTCCTGTCCTCTTTGCAGAAAAGCATCCCCAAAGAATTATGTTTCCACCTCCATGCTTCACGGTTGGGATGGTGTTCTTGGGGTTGTACTCATCCTTCTTCTTCCTCCAAACACGGCGAGTGGAGTTTAGACCAAAAAGCTCTATTTTTGTCTCATCAGACCACATGACCTTCTCCCATTCCTCCTCTGGATCATCCAGATGGTCAATGGCAAACTTCAGACGGGCCTGGACATGCGCTGGCTTGAGCAGGGGGACCTTGCGTGCGCTGCAGGATCTTAATCCATGACGGCGTAGTGTGTTACTAATGGTTTTCTTTGAGACTGTGGTCCCAGCTCTCTTCAGGTCATTGACCAGGTCCTGCTGTGTAGTTCTGGGTTGATCCCTCACCTTCCTCATGATCATTGATGCCCCACAAGGTGAGATCTTGCATGGTGCCCCAGACCGAGGGAGATTGACCGTCATCTTGAACTTCTTCCATTTTCTAATAATTGCTCCAACAGTTGTTGCCTTCTCACCAAGCTGCTTGCCTATTGTCCTGTAGCCCATCCCAGCCTTGTGCAGGTCTACAATTGTATCCCTGATGTCCTTACACAGCTCTCTGGTCTTGGCCATTGTGGAGAGGTTGGAGTCTGTTTGATTGAGTGTGTGGACAGGTGTCTTTTATACAGGTAACGAGTTCAAACAGGTGCAGTTAATACAGGTAATGAGTGGAGAATTGGAGGGCTTCTTAAAGAAAAACTAACAGGTCTGTGAGAGCCGGAATTCTTACTGGTTGGTAGGTGATCAAATACTTATGTCATGCTATAAAATGCAAATTAATTATTTAAAAATCATAGATTCCGTCCCTCACAGTTGAAGTGTACCTATGATAAAAATTACAGACCTCTACATGCTTTGTAAGTAGGAAAACCTGCAAAATCGGCAGTGTATCAAATACTTGTTCTCCCCACTGTATATATAAATAAAAAATAAAATAAAAAGGTTCAATTACTACACACCTTTATAGGGTTAGTGTTCAATTACTACACATCTTTATAGGGTTACTGTTAAAATACTACACACCTTTATAGGGTTAGTGTTCAATTACTACACACCTTTATAGGGTTAGTGTTAAATTACTACACACCTTTATAGGGTTAGTGTTCAATTACTACACACCTTTATAGGGTTAGTGTTCAATTACTACACACCTTTATAGGGTTAGTGTTCAATTACTACACACCTTTATAGGGTTAGTGTTAAAATACTACACACCTTTATAGGGTTAGTGTTAAATTACTACACACCTTTATAGGGTTAGTGTTCAATTACTACACACCTTTATAGGGTTAGTGTTCAATTACTACACACCTTTATAGGGTTAGTGTTCAATTACTACACACCTTTATAGGGTTAGTGTTCAATTACTACCTACCTTTATAGGGTTAGTGTTCAATTACTACACACCTTTATAGGGTTAGTGTTCCCATACGGCCATATCTCTATTTTACAACGCTTGTTTACTACACACCTTTATAGGGTTAGTGTTCCCAAACGGCCATTTCTCTATTTTACAACGCTTGTTTACGGAAGACAGATGGAAGACATACACTCTAGAACCTTGAAGGGTTGTTCGGCTGTCCCCATTGGAGAACCCTTTGAAGAACCCTTTTTGGTTGCAGGTAGAACCCTTTTAGTTCCAGATAGAACCCTTTTGGATTCCATATAGAACCATTTCTACATAGGGTTCTACATGGAACCCAAATGATGGCAGTTTTACCCTTTAAAACGTCTGTCTGACTACATGGGGCGGTTACCGGCAGTAACGGGCTCTGACATAATTTTGTGAGCTAAGCTCCCTCTATATTTCTTCACAGTTTTCGACACTAGTGAAAAAGGCTGCAGCGGGTGATTTGCATAACCAATTGAGCAGAATATGCTAATCCTTACAAATGTAATTTGGTGTAAGAAGAGAACCTTGCTGAAGACAAAGCCTGTGTATAAATGTGTAATGATTATTTCCTTCTGTGAGCACAAACAAGCATTTTGCTACACCAGCAATAACATCTGCTAAATATGTGTGTGACCAATAAAATTGGATTTGATTTGATTTGAACAACAAACAAGGGCAGCGAGAGAGAGAGGAGGAGGAGGGGAGAGGAGGAAGAGAGATAATGATCTTGCCATTTCTGACAGAGCGCTTTGAGTTGAGGTGTTCCACAGAGCTGTGCAAATTATAAGCGTCGCCATAAAAAAAATGTAAATAGACCTTTTGATTTAGACTCGGAGAGGAACGTTTGCCTAAATCAAAAAAGATTATTACCACCTGTTACAGAAGATGGATTATGTCTTTACTCTCTCTGTTCTCTCTCTCTCTTCTCTTCTCTTGTTCCCCCTCTCTGTTCTCTCTCTCTCTCTCTCTCTCTCTCTCTCTCTCTCTTCTCTTGTTCCCCTCTCTGTTCTCTCGCTCTCTCTCTTCTCTTGTTCCCCTCTCTGTTCTCTCGCTCTCTCTCTTCTCTTGTTCCCCTTCTCTGTTCTCTCACTCTCTCTCTCTCCTTTTCTTCTCCAACTTTCTTTAGATATTCTGGTTTCACAGAAAGGGTAAAAAAGGGAATTAGTTGCAGCTCATAAAACCTGTGCCTGTGCCTGTGCCTGTACCTGTGGATTTAACTGATGGTTAAACAAACCCATCCCTACCAATTAACCCAAATTGGATTGTTTTTAACCCATCAGTTAACACAGAACCATAGTCCTATGGCATACATTCAGACTAATATAGGGCCATCAACGTGGTAACTAAGCCAAGTCAATCTCCAGATAAAAAGGAGGTTGAGTGACATTAAACACCCATAACGTCTTGCATCAGTCTAATGTATCCCCAATAAAGACTGAATAGAGTGGTCTTCAAACAGGTTTGTTGAGTTGCCCACATCCTTCTCCCCATTCCCAACGGACAGCTAACTGTAAAACACCCTCTGACATGTATTTTATTAGTATGTCTGCCTGCATAGCTCTTAGGCTCCCTTCCAGCTACATGTGGTGATATACAAGAGTGAAGGTCATATACATGCTAACAACATCACATTGATTTTCCCTGGGTTTGTGGCCTCATCTGACACATCAATCTCAATAACAAGTGAATGGTGCGTGTGTGTGTGTGTTTGTGGGTGTGCGTGCGTGTGTGCGTGCATGTGTGTGTGTGTGTGTGTGTGTGTGTGTGTGTGTGTGTGTGAGTGTGTGTGTGTGTGTGTGTGTGTGTGTGTGTGTGTGTGTGTGCGTGTGTGTGTGTGTGTGTGCGTGCGTGCGTGCTTGTGTGCGATACCGAGCCGAACAATGTACGATGTAGATTTAAACTGTCTCGGGTACAAAATAATGTGAACCAACCATCTCCATTAGAGCAGTAAAACAGAAACGGGCCGTAAACATAGACAGGTCGGTCGATTTGGTAACACAAACACATCTAGTTTAACAACGTGAGAGCCTAAAAGTGTCTGTTAAAAAGGGCCACTCTAAATGAAGGCTGTAACAAGTTATCACCCTGTCCTTCAGTTTGATGGTGTAGAAGGGTATTCAGAGAATATTTGGCTCCGATAGAACAGAACTGTATTGCGGTTATTGTGCAGTCCAGGTCAGTTACTGTATAAGATTCATGTTAAAACCACTGTACCTATATCTTTGATTGGACTCAGTGCCATTGACTATGATGAAGGCCAGACAGTAGTTAAAGGCTACACTTTTAGAAAAAAGGGTTCTTCGGCTGTCCCCATAGGAGAACCCATTTTGGTTCTATGTAGGACCCTCTACCTGGAACCAAAAAGGGTTCTACAAAGGGTTCTCATATGGGAAGAGCAGAATAACCTTTTAACACTAGAACCACTGGGCCTCGAGCAACCCCACTTCAAGATAATGAGCAGTCATTCTGACTGTAACATTCTGACTGTAACGTTCATATATGCTATCACAAAAATTATAATTTGGTTGGTTTTATGAAAGCCTTGGTTAACATTAGAAAATACTGTAGAAGAACCACTAAACAGGTGTCAGCTGTAACCATGACGTGCTGACCGATGGTTTGCATTTGGAGAGGAGGGAAGTTTTGCATTAATTCACCATAAATGACAGAGGAGAGAGAGTGCAGAGCACCCAATGATAGAGGAGAGAGAGTGCAGAGCACGCAATGATAGAGGGGATGGAGGACAGAACACCCAATGGCATTGGAGAGGTAGGGCCGAGCATCCAAGGTTATGTTGATCTTTGTTCCTTTTTACCATCGCAACCAAATAATACCCACATATACACAGGTGCATATAGAAAAATCCCAGGAATTAGTTTTAAAAAATGTAGTACCTCCAGCCCTGTTCCAGTCAAGTGGCTTTACCTGGGAGTGTCACTCTCAATTCAGGCCTCACTCACCTGAATAATTCTTGAAACCATACAACCCTTAGTTTTTGGATGCAAGGAGTTGGGTCCTTTTCTGTACTATGAGGTAATTATGTCTGTCTAGAGGACTGGGTTATGTCCTTTGGATCAAGAGCACCATCACATGCAAATGTTCTGTATAGTCTCTATAACAGTCTCCTGCTCTGGATATGTCCAACCCCTTATCCAGTGGGATGAATGTCACGTGCAACTTTTGTTTCGAAATGAATAACAAATTCAAACAAATGAGGAACAGTGTAATGTTTATAGGGCACACAGGTGACAGAGAGAGAGAGAGAGAGAGAGAGAGAGAGAGATTCCTTGAAACAACAGGTGAGGCATTTTGGATAGTATAATCATGTTGGAATTCTAACATACTTTATTGTAGTATGTATGTATGTTTTTATATAAATGATATGCAATTTTCAGTGGTACATCTTCAAAACTCTTGGCACACGACTCAAATTGTGTAATATGCTCTCCTGTTCAAAACATTTCATTATGCTTTAATTGTCTTTAAAGTCAGTCACACCTCCACAATGGATCCATTTTCTTGCCTTTCATTAAACAATATTTTATTTATTCCCAGTTTCTAAGGATCCAGTGTAGAATAATCATCCATGCGTTCCAACCAGAGTCCGCAAATTACGCAATGGCCCCGCCTCCCCCTCGTGTCAAAGCAGGTGTAAATGTTTACAACTTCGATGAGAGGATGAAGCGGAACTATCCTTCTGGTCACGTAAAGAGAGAAAAAAAACACCATGAGAGTGAATTGCGGGAACAGTAATCAGGTAAACTTGTGTTCTCTCCTCTCCAAGTTTGATGTCAGCAAATTGTCACACCGTTATCTGTTTCACCTGTCTTTGTGATTGTCTCCACCCCCCTCCAGGTGTCGCCCATCTTCCTCATTATCCCCAGTGTATTTATCCCTGTGTTCTATGTTTGGCTGTTTCCAGTTCGTTTTGTTTGTTCATCAAGCCTACCAGCGTTTCCCCCTTTACTCCTGTCTCTCCAAAATGCCTGTTTTCTTGGTTTCCCACTTTCGACCTTTACTCTGCCTGCCCTGACCCTGAGCCTGCCTGCCATCTTGTACCTTTGCCCCACTACTCTGGATTACCGAACTCTGCCTGCCCTGCCCTGTCTTTTGCCTACCCCTGTTGTGATAATAAATATTTGTTATTCCAACGTTGTCTGCACCTGGGTCTCACCTGAACGTTGATACAAATAACAGTAACGTTAAGTTGATGTGCTAGCTTGCAGTGCATCTCTCTCTAGTCTGTCTGTCTTGCTAACCTAGCTGGGCAGTGCATCACTTGGTCTGTCTGTGTCTTGCTTGCCAGCCACTTCCAGGGCTGTGTTCTGAGACTTTGTGCCTGACAAAAGCGAGAGTCAAATACAACTATTTATTAAGTTTGATAAACGGCAACGGCCAATGGTGTTTATAAACTGCGGCTCGGAAAAGATAACCGTGTCGCGCGTGAACATGCGTTCATATGCGCGTGCACGAAATGAAACTTGCGTTTTCCAGCTGCAACCTCTGTGGGGAACAGTCCAGACAATATATGAGCGTGAAGTCACTCCTCATAGGTGCACATCATTTTATAACAAGACAATGATTATCTAGTCTCTCAGTCAAGGTTTAGTTACAACTCTCGACTAATGCAAGATGGAAAGCAATGGATTGACATTGACTATTGATTTATAGATTGAATTTAAAATGTTGATTAGCCGGGCATACTGGGCAATATGGATGCACATCTCTCAGTAAATAATAACCATCAAGTATTCAGCCAAGACATTATAAATAGTATTTTATATTTGAAAATGTATAAAAGGAAATCTGGGGGAGCCCGTTTGAATGGGCCTGATGCAGCTGATAAAATGTATAATAGTATTATCTATCATTTACAGCTGCTATGCTTACGTTTGTCAGTAGAGGAGATGCTGGATCATCAGCCAGTACAAGCACAGACTCAGTTGATCCACATCCAGCCTCAGCCAGTACTAACACAGACCCAGTACAACTGGCTTCATCAAATACTAACACAGACCCAGTACTGGCAGCTTCAGCAAGTACTAACAAAGACCCAGTACAGCTGGCTTCAGCAAATACTAACACAGACCCAGGTGAAGTACAGGCAGCCTCAGCCAGTACTAGCACAACCAGAGGTGTACAGCCAGCATCAGATACTAACAGCTCAGACCCTAATAGAACAGTTGCTGCTTCACCAAATGACCCAGCAGATTGGCCCCCAGTCTTAACAGACTTTATGAGGACTGAGTTAGTGCACAGAGGTCCATTCAAACCAGGGTTGGATGTTTCTTACCCTAAAGACAAGTCTAGAAGAGTTTTCCATTAAGGCTTATTACAGAGACAGCTGTCAAATGGGGAAAAGATTACCAGGAGCTGGCTTTCATACTCAATCAAAAACAACGCTGTGTATTGTTTTTGCTGGGAGCTCTTTTCTACAAAAGACTACAAAACAATAAAGGAAGGTGTGGATGACTGGTCAAATATCAACGCCATTCTGAAACGCCATGAGGGTCGTCCTGAACACACAAACAATATGATTAAGTGGAGAGAACTTGATCTGCGCCTAAGTCGGGAACAGACTCTTGACCAGATACAAATGACAATTTTTGAGATTGAAAGAAAGAGATGGCGGGATGTCCTTACACGCTTAATAAGTATCACCCAGTCTCTGGCTGAAAGAAACCTAGCATTCAGGGGTTCATCAGACAAACTCTTCCAACCAGATAATGGAAACTTCCCAAAAGAGGTTGAATTACTGGCAAAATTTGACCCTGTTATGGAAAATCATCTCAGCAAAATTAAAGATGGAGAGACACGTGCTCATTACTTTGGGAAGCTCACACAGAATGACCTGATACAGATTGTGAGTGACAAGATTCTGGAAGCAAAGTGACTTAAGTAAGAGACTCAAAGTACTTCTCCATTATCTTGGACTGTGCACCTGACATTAGTCACCAGGAGCAAATGTCCATTATTCTGAGAAGCGTGGCTTTAAAGGGAAAGCCAGCGATCAAGGAGCACTTCCTCAGCTTTGTGAATGTTGAGGTTACAACAGGCTTGAATCTGTTCACTATCATCTTAGATAAGCTGAACGAGCTGAAGATCCCATTTGAAGATTGCAGAGGGCAAGCTTATGATAATGGACCAACATGAAGGGCAAGCACCAAGGAGTACAAGCCAGACTGCAAAAAAAAAAATATCCAGAGCCCTGTTCGTCCCATGTGGAGAAACATACTCTATACCTTGTCATTTCAGATGTTTTTTTTTTTTTTAAGGGATGGATCAGCTTTAATATTGCGGATAGATTGTTGCTTCCATCAATGTAATTGTCTGCATCATTTAAAATCCCCCATATATTTTGGGGGTAAATATATATACAGTATATCCATATGCACACATAAATACATATACCAACATATATACATATAAACATTCATATATATATATATTTACATGCATACATACACATACACATATACACACATACACACTTTTTTTAAAATATACCTTCCTTTATTATTCCCCAAACCCTACCACCGCTCGCCCAATTGGAGTAAACTAATAAACAATAACATTTTAGCTTCTACTTCCTGCTTATACATGCTATACACATTTACAGACACAATCTATTTTACAATAGTTATATCTGTTTGTTTTTAGTCCTGACCTTCCTCTGTTTCTAATGTCCATCCAGTTTGATTTGTATTTGCCATATATTTGTAACTGTGCTATTTCACAAAAGCTCTGAACCAATATACTTTCTACAGACCCTGCATGTGTTATCTTGTTATTAGTCCCACCCTTCAGCTCCATTCAACCCCTCCCAACTACCTCTTAATACCATCCATATTGGATTTCTATTTGCCATATATTTTTCAACTGTCCTGTGATGCTTCACAAAAGTACGGAAATTAGTTTCCACCAATTGTAAATTAAAGATAAACATTTTTGCTAAAATAATTATTATATTATTGATCGATTGACTATGACTTTTCAAGTCACCCAGTATTGCTATATGCAGCGTTAGCTCTGGGTAAAACCAAAAACGAGCTACATATGGACAATACCAAAATAAATTATCTAATGATTTGATTTTGTATAATATTTTAAATTGAAACATTCTACGTTTTGAATCCGGCGTCATTTTGCGTGTTAATTCATAAACCATGTGCCATGGAATTGATACATCGAAAATCTCTCCCCAGCTATTTTGCCATTTATATGGCACAGCTGTTAATTTTTTTGTCCTTAAATGGAACTGGTATATATTTGTATCTATCACAATGTTAGCTGCAGGTGTGACATAACTCCACCAGTCCTATTTATGATATAATTTACAAAGATTATTCCTTTTTAACAATTTTGTCGAGAAATATAGGTTTTTTATCAATTAGTATATTTGCGTTTAACCACAATATTTGTTGTATTATTTGTTCTGTATTTTCAGGTGGATTAAACTGAAATTGAAGCCAACTTTCTATGGCTTGTTTAAAAAATAACTATATTTTGGAGATTATTTTGTCTTCAAAGTGAGCAGTTCCATTCTTGAACATGGAGTGAGAAATTTTTAATAATTTACTGGAGAACCATATTGGATTTAAGTATAACTTTTGTATGGTCTAATGCTTTAATGTTTACTTATTATATTTTTTTTATTTCACCTTTATTTAACCAGGTAGGTCAGTTGAGAACAAGTTCTCATTTGCAACTGCGCCCTGGCCAAGACAAAGCAAGGCAGTGCGACAAAAAACAACACATGGGAAATAAACAAACGTACAGTCAATAACACAATAGAAAATCTATATACAGAGTGCAAATGTAGTGCAAAATGCAGTAAGGTTAGGTTAGGTTAATTTCTACCCTCCGAATTCATATTCATTATATAAATAGGCCCTTGTAATTTTGTCTGGCTTGCCATTCCAAATAAAATTGAATATTTTTTGCTCATATAATTTAAAAAGCAGGTTGCTAGGTGTAGGCAAAACCATAAGCAAATAGGTCAACTGTGATATAAGTAAATGAGTTAATCTGTGATTTTTCCACAAATAGACAGGTGTTTTCCTTTCCATGGCAGCAAGATCTAATCTATTTGTGCTAACTTCCTATTCAAATTTAAAAGAAAACATGAGTCATCAGCGTACAATGACACCTTTGTTTTTATGCCATGGATTTCTAATCCCTTAATCTTATTGTTGGATCTAATTTTAACAGCTAACATAATAAATAGATATGCAGACAGTGGACAACCTTGTTTTACTCCTCTTGACAGTTTAAAACTTTCTGATATGTAGCCATTATTTACTATTTTACACCTGGGGTTACTATGGTTACTATACATAACTTTAACCCATTTTATAAGAGATTCTCCAAAATGTAAATATTCCAGGCATTTATATATAACCTCCAGTCTTACTTTATCAAAAGCCTTTTCAATGTCAGCTATGAAAACCAGGCCTGGTTTCCCAGATATTTCATTGTGTTCTATTGTTTCCAATACTTGTCTTATATTATCTCCAATGTATCGTCCATATAAAAAAACCTGTCTGATTAGGATCAATAATATCTGACAAAACCTTTTTAATTCAATGCCCTAAGCATTTAGCTAGAATTTTTGCATCACAACACTGAAGTGTAAGAGGTCTCCAATTCTTTAAATTGTCAAAGGGTTGAAGTCAAGAACGTCTCAGTATATCAGGAAGGAATGGTAGTTGTAGATCTTCAGAATGACTATTACAGAGTGAAATATTGTGGGTCTCTGTGTGTGTGTTTCTCCAGATAAGGAACAAGCTGAAGGACCAGGGGTTAACTGCAGACACCAAAGTGACGTGGAAAAAGCAGCCCGATGGGAACGTCTTCCAAAAGGAGAAAGAGGGGTCTCCCAAGAAAGAAGAGGAGGATAAAAAGAAGACCAAGAAGATGAAGAAGAGGATGAAGACAAAGAGAAATGTGACAGTGCCAGGATGGTGAGCACAAAAAAGGAGGTTGAACAAAAATGAAAACAATAAAGAAGGAAGTCGAAATAAGAAGTTTTTAATATCAGACTGAAACATGAGAGACGTAGCTCAGAAACAATAATCCACACGCACAACACAGGGAGGGGAACATACTGTATATAGGGTGTGTAATCAGGTGAGTGGAAGCAGGTGTGTGTGTGTGGGATAGGAATCAGGTGATAGATAGATAGATAGATAGATAGATAGATAGATAGATAGATAGATAGATAGATAGATAGATAGATAGATAGATAGATAGATAGATAGATAGATAGATAGATAGATAGATAGATAGATAGATAGATAGATAGATAGATAGATAGATAGATAGATAGATAGATAGATAGATAGATAGATAGATAGATACTTTATTGATCCCAGAGGGGAAATTTCTTCCTCAAGCAGCTACAAAAAAACACACAGGGCAGGTGCAAAATGCCAGAACGATAAAATAATAAAATATATATGGGGATGAGGTAGTAGGGTGGGCTATTTACAGAAGGGCTATATACAGGTGCAGTGATTGATAAGCAGCTTTGACAGCTGATGCTTAAAGTTAGTGAGGGAGATAGGAACCTCTAGCTTCAAGGATTTTTGCAATTCGTTCCAGTCATTGGCAGCAGAGAACTGGAAGAAATGGCAGACAAAGGAGGTGTTGGCTTTGGGCGTGACCAGTGAGATATACCTGCTGGAGCGCATGCTACGGGTGGGTGTTGCTATGGTGACCAGCGAGCTGAGATAGGGTGGGGATTTACCTAATAAAGACTTATAGATGACCTGGAGCCAGTGGGTTTGGCGACGAATATGTAATGAGGGCCAGCCAACGAGAGCATACAAGTCGCAGTGGTGGGTGGTATATGGGGCTTTGGTAACAAAACGGATGTCACTGTGATAGATTACATCCAATTTGCAGAGCAGAGTGTTAGAGGCTATTTTGTAAATGACATCGCCGAAGTCAAGAATCGGTAGGATAGTCAGTTTTACAAGGGCATGTTTGGCAGCATGAGTGAAGGAGGCTTTGTTTGCGAAATAGGAAGCCGATTCTAGATTTAATTTTGGATTGGAGATGGTTAATGTGAGTCTGGAAGTTGAGTTTACAGTCTAACCAGACGCCTAGGTATTTGTAGGAGTCCACGTATTCTAAGTCGGACCCGTCGAGAGTAGTGATGATAGTCCAGTGGGCGGGTGCGGGCAGCGTTCGATAGAAAAGCATGCATTTAGTTTTACTAGCCTTTAAGAGCACGGAAGGAGTGTTGTATGGCATTGAAGCTTGTTTGAAGGTTAGTTAACACAGTGTCCAAAGAGGGGCCAGATGTATACCAGGCACGTAAAGATGGATCAGAGAGTCACCAGCAGCGAGAGCGACATCGTTGATGTAAATAGAGAAAAGGGTTGGCCCAAGAATTGAACCCTGTGGCACCCCCATAGAAACTGCCAGAGGATCGGACAATAGGCCCTCCGATTTGACACACTGAACTCTGTCTGAGAAGTAGTTGGAGAACCAGGCAAGGCAGTCACTTGAGAAACCAAGGCTGTTTGCAAAGAAGGCACTGTGATGCGCTGTCTGTAACCTCGCGATAACAGAGTGGATGACATCACACGCTGTGTTTGCGTCAGTGGAGTGCGGGATGTAAACAATAACAGCAATGGCCGCCGTGAATTCCCCCGGCAAATAGTAGGGTCTCAGGCTAACGGCAACAGCTCAAAGTTCGGGCTACAAAACTGTTCCTTAACAGTAATATGGCTCGGATTACACCATCTGTTGTTAATTAATAACTAATAACTAATAATAACTAACCACCGGCATGAGTAATAATAATTGTACTCATGCCGGTGGTTAGTATACCGGCGAGCCGGAGCGCCGGGGCGGCAGAGGCTCCGTTAAGGTCGAAGGCACAGGCGTTACACAAATGTTCTCTTTACATTTATTTTTTATTTACATTAATTATCTGTTCTGGTACAGTATTTATTGTCTCAACCTAATTAAAACATTCAAAGTGTTTTATAATGAGATGTTTTTCTTGATAATTATCTTGACTTGGTTGTTTTATTACAGGGTGTGTTCTCAAGATAGACATTTAATACATCATGTCTGTAAATTAGTTATCTGTAGTTATATTAATATAAGTATTCATGTTTTTTTCAAATTGGAATGTAACTTTCTTTAATTTAACATGTATGTAGACTATAGTTTACATATAGCCAATGCCGTCTCAGCAAGGTTTGAAGACGTACTTTCTGATGATCAAATAAATACTTGTTGTAGATTGACAATATAGGTTTAGAGTTGTGATTCTTCTTATTTTTTCAAGTTTCAACTTTATATTATTTTAAAGTGCATTTCATAGATGGTTGCTATATTTGGCACATTTTACCTGAATGATAAATGAGTAGCTAGACATAAAGTGTAATCAACCCGTCTCTTCAGGACCCATACACGTTGTATCAGTTAGAACCTGTGCTTTGTGTTACGTTTTGCATAACTACCTTTACACCGGTATCAGTTAGAACCTGTGCTTTGTGTTACGTTTTGCATAACTACCTTTACACCGGTATCAGTTAGAACCTGTGCTTTGTGTTACGTTTTGCATAACTTCATCAAATAAGACAGAGGGGAACTTTACCACATCAAGCCAGGCGCAGGATATTTCCTGGAACATCAGTAACAAACCTGGCCTCTTGCCAACTCTTATGGTTTAATGTGGTTGTGTGTGGCTCAGTTGGTAGAGCATGGTGCTTTCAACACCAGGAATGTGGGTTTGATTCTTCCTCAGGCAACCCATTTAAAAATCTATGCACGACCTCTGTAAATCACTTTTGGATAAAATACATACATTGGCATATAATATGGTCATTATCACACCAAACATGATAATGACCATAGGAGTAGCCAAAGTACAGATCTGGGAACAGGCTACAAAACTACCATACCACAATCCTCCAGGGCCCATATTCATATAGCATCGTAGGTGCGCTGACCTAGGATCAGCTTAGCCTTTCAGATCATAATGAATTAAATAACAGGTGGAAGCTTATACTACACTATTACAAAAAAGGGTTCCAAAAGTGTTCTTAAACTGCCCCCTTAGAATAACCTTTTTTTGCTTCCAGAGACTGATGCGTCCCCTCCCCTCGATCCAGCCAGAGACTGATGCGTCCCCTCCCCTCGGTCCAGCCAGAGACTGATGCGTCCCCTCCCTCATAAGCCAGTTTAATCAGCATGAGAGATCCCCCCCCTCATCGGTAACTCTAACCACAAAAGTGTCTCCTCTCTACTTCCTCATTCCCCTCCCCTATCACTCCACTATCACTCCTCTATCACTCCCCTATCACTCCCCTATCCCTCCTCTATCACTCCCCTATCACTCCTCTATCACTAGTGGAGGAGCTGCACCCACTAGCTGCACCCATGATCAATTCCTCTATGATCAATCAATCACTCCCTCCCTCCTCCCTCATCCCCAATTTCAATATCACCCCATTTCCGTCACGCTGCATTGGCATTGCTAATTAGTCATATCGCCCCGGGTACTGAGTGCAGTGGATAGGGAATAGGTTTTAGTGACTGACTTGAGGTCAGATCTAATGCCAAGTTGACCTTGGCTCATGTCTAATGGATGGAGTTTGCAATTTTGGAACTAGTCATTGGTTCCATTGTGCCTGGCAATTTCTAAATGTAGATATTTGCTATTTGAAATACAATTATTTGAACAAAGGTCTGATGCCGAGTGATGGAGATTAAGTATTAAGTTATTTGAAGGTATAATAGTATGTGTTGTGTACAATAAGTGGTACCATGGGTCGCCAGCGTTTCCCTCCGAGCTAAAGAACCACGGCAATAATGATATCACTGATCTCACTAATCGGGAAGGAAGCCATTGTAGGAAGAACAGAGTGGTGGAGAAAATGAAAAGAGGTATTGAAGTCGTTATTTTTTTAAATGAAGAGGCACTGAAGTCGTATAATTTTTTTTGCAAGTGTAGGGCCAGTTACAATTAGTATGATAATTAGCCCCTCCGTTGGATCACCCGCAATCATGCTAGAGCGATTATGATTGCCACACAGGGTTAGAACTCACTGCTCACTGCCTGGCAATCGTTAGCAAGTTAGCATTCTGCTAAGCAACTGATCCTGCTTGAGAAGCGCTGATCGTTTTCGTTTTTGAATTTGAATATCACGGCTGATGTACAATTTAGCGCAATTCACTGCAAAGTGGCTGCTTGACTTCACAATCACAAAAGTGAACACACTGAGAATACGAAAATGGACGCCCATTACCACCAGCTCTACCCAAATTGCATGTATTGATTCAATTAAACATAATGGAGCAATTTCATTACAGGTGACTGTTATCTATTATAATCTCATTCAAAAAGCTTGATAAAACCCAATGCGCCAATTGTTCAAGCCTGGTAGAACATTATTTTTACCTTTATTTAACTAGGCAAGTCAGGTTAAGAACAAATTCTTATTTACAATGACAGCCTAGGAACAGTGGGTTATCTGCCTTGTTCAGGGGCAGAACGACAGATTTTTACCTTGTCAGCTTGGGGATTCGATCAAGCAACCTTTCGGTTACAGGCCCAACGCTCCACTCGCCTACCCGCCCTTGGGTACACAGATCTAGGATCAGTCTATCCTCACTAAATCCTAACAGTGAAAATACAAAACAGACGTCAGAGCAGTATAAGTCCTAGAGAGGCTACTTCATCCTATAGCTATTCCCCAATTCCCCATACCAAGGCCCCTTCCCAACCATTGTCCAACTGGTTCTCTCTCTCCCTCCGTCCCTCTCCTCTCCTCTGCAGTGGGGAGAGGCTAAGAGAGGGCACCCTGGAATTATTTATTAATGGCGGTCTCCCAAAAACTCTGTAAAACATCCCTGTTGAGCTCCCGGAGGTGAGCACTGAGGTTCAAAGCAATTAAAGCTGAGCTAGAGAGTAGAGAGAGAGAGAGAAGAGGGCTAGCCACAGAACCAAGCCCTGGCCTGCTCATTCATACTATTCATACTCTCCAGACCAGCCTTCGTGCCTGGTAGGGCAGGGGACCTCTGAGACCATCTCCCCAGGTCAGGAACTCCTAGCCTGGGATTAAACCTGCCATGACCCAGGGTGGCTGGAGGAAACCCTCCAGAGGCTCCATGGAACCACATGGTCAATGTGAAAGTGGTGATCCCTTTGCCAGGCTTAGTGTGTAGAAAATGTTCTGAAGATATATAGATGTCAGATCTTGATCTGATAACTCTGTAATGTAGGATAAAAAGTGTATTTAAAATTTAAAAGGCTTCTGAAGTTTGTAATATCCACAGATCTTAATTTGAGGCAGTTTGCTACTGCAGGAGAATAATCCTGCAGCAACAGGACACGTGAATTATTATGCGGATTTTAATTAATTGACATTTTTGTATAGGTTGATACAAGACATTTCAAAGTGGAAATTACAAAGTGGAAATTTAGAAGCCTTTTTAAGACTCAAATACACTACAAATCAAATGAAGATCCTACATCTGTAATGTCTAAATCCATCCGTTGGAGGTGTTAGCTGGCTGTCATAAACAGAGTCGAAGTGGTCTTTAATAAACCCAGGCGTTTACCCTTAAAACAACTAAAGAGGTTTTGCTCTTTAGCTCTGCAGCCTAATAAATCTAAGTGAAGTGAACTGATCGTAACCGCAACAACGGGTTCACTTAAATTTAAATACCTCTTAACACATCTTAACCCTGTGGATAATCGCATCCCCCTGTCACACACACACACACACACACACACACACACGTGAACACACTCAATCCCTTTCGTCCATCTCTCTGGGCGCAAAATGATATTCATATGAGTCTGATCTGATAAAAAGAAGAAGGTGGGGGAAATAGCTTGGCTGAATAACTTCTGAGTCTTCAACTTGAGGCATTATAATGTATTAGTTCCACTACTTTGGCGTTCCGTGTCCACCGTCAAGGTGGGTTACACAGCTAAGTATGCAGAGACACTGTGACTATTTTTGGGGCAAGAAGGCTGTGTTTTCATCCTTCAGTACTATAAGCAGGAAGCGGGTTGACGCTGTGGCTCGAACAAAAGAAGGGAGAATGGATAGAGAGGGATGAAGGAGCAAAGAGGGAGCAGTGATGAAGGAGGAGAAAAGAAAGGAAGCAATGAAGGAGGAGAAAATAGAGGGAGAAATTAAAAAGGAGAAAAAGAGGTCAAAATTAATGAGGAAAGAAAAATTATTCAGAAAGACTTTACTGACCTCCCTTCATAACCATGGCCAGTGTGAGTCTGAGAGAGGTTTAGGCTAGAGGTTCCCATTGAATTCATGCCAGTGGCGAGACACACAGTTGTTATTGTGTCCGCAAATTAGTTTCCCGAGGTTGTATATTACAGGTTATGAGCTCAGTGGTGTTGTAAAGACGCTATGTCTGGTGATGTTGTAAGAAGAGGCCTTGTCTTTCTTAAGTGAATACGTCTGGTTTCTGAGACAGAGACAGAAATCATGTAGGTAACAGAGGTGAGGTTCATTCAGAAGCATCTTCTTGAAGGAACATGCTGTAGGTCTATGTACTTATCCCAGCAGATTATTATGACGAGTGAATCGAGCAAAATCCTTCATGGCTTATATCTTTTAAACAAACTGTACATTAATCCACTCGCTATATCCTAACAAAATGTAGTTTGCATGAACTGATGAGATATCATTGAGTTGGTAAAGGGCTATGTAATAACATGCATTTGAGGTAAAAGCTTTGTGACATGTAATGTCTGCTTTGTATTGCCTATCAAGTTACGCAGAGGTGTAAGACACTGCATCTCAGTGCTAGAGGTGTCACTACAGACACCCTGGTTCAAATCCAGGCTGTATCACAACCGGCCTGATTGGGAGTCCCATATTGCGGGGCACAACTGGCCTAGCGTTGTTCGGGTTTGGCTGGAGTAGGCCGTCATTGTAAATAGGAATTTGTTCTTAACTGACCTGGAAAAGGGCCTTAAGTCCCAGGAGATAGCATTAAGCTATTTACATTTTAGCAGACGCTCTTATGCAGAGCGACTTACACTCCATACTGGTCCCCGATGGGAAACAAACTCACGCGTTGCAAGTTCCGGAGACAGAGGAGACAGCGGAGACAGAGGAGACAGATGAGACAGCGGAGACAGAGAGGACAGAGGAGCCAGCAGAGACAGCGGAGACAGAGGAGACAGAGGAGCCAGAGACAGAGGAGGCAGAGGAGCCAGAGGAGGCAGAGGAGCCAGACAGAGGAGCCAGAGACAGAGGAGCCAGAGACAGAGGGGCCAGAGGAGACAGAGGAGACAGTGGAGCCAGAGGAGACAACAGAGACAGCGGAGACAGAGACAGAGGAGCCAGAGGAGACAGCGGAGACAGAGAAGACAGAGGAGACAGAGGAGATAGAAGAGACAGAGGAGCTAGAGGAGACAGCGGAGACAGAGGAGACAGAGGAGATAGAAGAGCCATAAACAAATAAGGGATAAACTGCTACTATTTTTCTTGTTGACTGTCTTCCTGGGTAGATCTTGACAACGGGCCCGGGCCCGGCGGTTCGCCTCAGCCTGCAGCTGTAAATAGATAAGTCAGAGGCATGCTATCGCTGATCCCTCGGTCGGGAGATCCAATCTGCCGGCCCATCACTCAAATGCACAGCGCAGGCAAGGAGCGAGCGGCGAGCCCCTCCTCCTCGTCTCCCTCCAATCCTGCAGCTTGAGGGATATTAAATATGCGCTCTGTCCCAGTAGCCAATGCAGTGTTATTGATTATGTGTCAATCCCAGCCGGCCACTGACGGTGGTTGCGGTATTAGTGACAGTTTTCTCTCGACTCAAACCCAACCAACTCTGTTAAATGAGAAGATCTAAATGAGATGAAGGCATGAAGATATGAGACGAGTGTGTGTGTGTGTGTGTGTGTGTGTGTGTGTGTGTGTGTGTGTGTGTGTGTGTGTGTGTTTTGGGGAGGCAGGATCAGATCTTAGGGCCCTCTGGGTTTCTGGAGCTAAAAGACAAATATTAGAAATACACACTTTAAACTACTAACTGATTCCCTTTTATGATGTCTCATACCACGGCTTTCAGCCAATCAGCATTCAGGGCTCGAACCACCCAGTTTATAATGAGGATTCTAGCAGACTAGCACCCTAGAGTGAGGAGCACTGGGACGTTTTGCAATGAGTCTCGTGCAATTAAGGCTGTCTGTGAGAGTGTATTCACCACCCAAAAAGGAAGATACTGTTTCAATACGTTTTTATTTTTATGTGGACAGGATAAGAAGATACTGTTAACTATTAAGAGATCACCGTCCTTGGCTGCACCAACATAATAACTAGCTCTTCCTGGTCAGCTCTCTAATCATAAACTCTGAGGTCCCATCTGGAAAGTGTGGGGCATAAAATATACTCAATATTCCGGTGTTATGAATGTACCATAGAGAGACAGAGAGGGCAAATACATATTAAGTCCATGTCACTCAAGATCCTCCTCTCTCCCTCCCCGAACAAATCAAGAAACTCATACATCACTATCGAGTAAGGGTGAGAGAATAAATGGCAGGCAATGATAACCGATCAGTGATAAAATAGCATTGATAACCGAGCAGTGATAACCGAGCAGTAATAACAGAGCAGTGATAACAGAGGAGTGGTAACAGAGGTGGAAACAGAGAAGTGGAAACAGAGCAGTGGAAACAGAGAAGTGGAAACTGAGAAGTGATAACAGAGCAGTAATAACAGAGCAGTGATAACAGAGGAGTGGTAACCGAGCAGTAATAACAGAGCAGTGATAACAGAGGAGTGGTAACAGAAGTGGAAACAGAGCAGTGGAAACAGAGCAGTGGAAACAGAGAAGTGGAAACTGAGAAGTGATAACAGAGCAGTGATAACAGAGCAGTGATAACAGAGTAGTGATAACAGAGTAGTGGAAACAGAGTAGTGGAAACAGAGAAGTGATAACAGAGAAGTGATAACAGAACAGTGGAAACAGAGAAGTGATAACAGAGCAGTGATAACCAAGCAGTGATAACAGAGCAGTGATAACCAAGCAGTGGAAACAGAGAAGTGATAACAGAGCAGTGGAAACAGAGCAGTGGAAACAGAGCAGTGACTGATTCTATGAATCCAAAACGTTTATTAACTTGTGTTTATAAGAATGCTACCCTTTCCTCGTGACTGAAAATGAGCGACTGCCTATTCCTTTAACAGCTCAACAGCGCCATCAAGTGGTTTATTCTGGTACTGGTAATACTGCTGTGAGTGCATGCTGTGGGTTACTGTACATGAACATATACCCCCTCCCCCCAAAAAAAATAAAATAAATAAAGGTTTATAAGTAGACATTAAATCAATAATGTGTTTTAACATGCTAAACATGAGAAACCTACCACTCTAACAATGTCAATATCATTTACACATGTACACAGTCTACATAGAATCAAACCCCTCTCAGTCACTCAACATTATCCATCCAACACAGCCTACAATTCAATATACACTGAGTGTACAAAACATTAGAAACACCTTTCTATGACATAGACTGACCAGGTCAATCAAGGTGAAAGCTATGATCCCTTATTGTTGTCACCCACTTCAATCAGTGTAGATGAAGGGGAGGAGACAGGTTAAAGAAGGGTTTTTAAGCCTTGAGACAATTGAGACATGGGTTGTGTTTGTTCCATTCAGAGGGTGAATGTGCAAGACAAAATATTTAAGTGCCTTTAAACAGGGTATGGTAGTAGGTGCCGGGCACACCGGTTTGAATCAAGAACTACAACCCTGCTGGGTTTTTCATGCTTAACAGTTTCCCGTGTGTATCAAGAATGATCCACCACCCAAAGGACATCCAGCCAACTTGACACAACTGTGGGAAGCATTGGAGTCAACGTGGGCCAGCATCCCTGTGGAACGCTTTCGACACCTTGTAGAGTCAATGCCCTGACGAATTGAGGGGGTTCTGAGGGCGAAAGGGGGTGCAACTCATTCTTTAATAACTACCTATTATTCTGAGGGCATATGAGTCAGAGCTGGGTCAAATACATACAGAAGTGCTTTACTATTCAATTTCTTCTATTGTAACGGGCAAGCTAAATTGATCGCAGCTCAAGAATTTGAAAGCATTTGACCTGCAGGTCTAAAGTGCAGTGCACACCAGAATATCAAAATAGGGCCTGTACAGTGTCCATATTAGGACATCCTCAACTCCTGCTGAGACTGAAGCTGTCCTAATATGGGCACCGTAGCTTTGAAACGTGTCAGGGCTTGTTCTACTGAACCAGTATTCTCAAGGATATGAGAATCCATTTTGGATCTAAACGGAATTCCTTCACATCAATGTCGCTGACAGAGATTGACTAACAATGTGAGGCTACTTCCTGCAGCCTTCATTACAATGTAATTAGCTCCGGCGCTATTCGATTTCCCTCACTGAGATCAATACCAGTCAGGGCCACAGCTAACAACGGAGCAGGCCAGGGTTTTATGTAGCTGAGTGGAAAGTATCAATCATGGTCCAGACTAGACTCCTATCATATGGTGACTGTGGCCACACACAGGAATTTAAGAATTAGGCCCATGAGGGAGGGTTGAGTGTTAAATTGTGATATTTTTATTGGGATTTTGTTAGAATTTAGAATAAAGGCAAATATGCTTGTGTATGCTTAATACATATATATTAAGCATCTAAGCTTTGAGGGAAAACTAATCAAACTGCTGTCACAGTACTGTTCTTGGTTTCTCTTCACACAGAGAATACTGAGGTCAAAAGTCTGACAAAATCACAACAAGAGCACTGTGATGTAATCAGTTTGCTACAGTGCCTTCGGAAAGTATTCAGATCCCTTGACGATTTCCACATTTTGTTACGTTACAGCCTTATTCTAAAATGTATTAAATAGTTTTTTCTCTCCTCAATCTAGACAAAATACTCCATAATGAGAAAGGAAAAAAATGGTTTAAGATTTTTTTTGTTAATTTATACTGCATATTAATATTAATAAAAAAAACAAAACAATGTTTCATATTTACATAAGTATTCAGACCCTTTACTCAGTACTTTGTTGAAGCACAGCAGTTACAGCATCAAGTATTCTTGGGTATAACGCTGCAAGCTTGGCACATTTCTATTTGGGGAGTTTCTCCCATTCATCTCTGCAGATCCTCTCAAGCTCTGTCAGGTTGGATGGGGAGCGATGCTGCACAGCTATTTTCAGGTCTCTCCAGAGATGTTCGATCAGGTTCAAGTCCGGGCTCTGGCTGGGCCACTCAAGGACATTCAGAGACTTGTCCCGAAGCCACTCCTGCGTTGTCTTGGCTGTGTGCTAAGGGTCGTTACCCTGTTGGAAGGTGAACCTTCGCCCCAGTCTGAGTTCCTGAGGGCTCTGGAGCAGGATCTCTCTGTACCCGACTATGATTTACCGTAGGGATGGTGCCAGGTTTCCTCCAGACCTGACACTTGGCGTTCAGGCCAAAGAGTTCAATCTTGATTTCATCAGAGCAGAGAATCTTGTTTCTCATGGTCTGAGAGTCTTTAGGTGCCTTTTGGCAAACTCCAAGCAGGCTGTCATGTGCCTTTTACAGAGGAGTCCTTCTGGAAGGTTCTCCCATCTCCACAGAAGAACTCTAGAGCTCTGTCAGAGTGACCATCGGGTTCTTGGTCAACTCCCTAACCCATGCCCTTCTCCCCCGATTGCTCAGTTTGGCCGGGCAGCCAGCTCTAGGAAGAGTCTTGGTGGTTTCAAACTTCTTCCATTTAAGAATGATGGAGGCCACTGTGTTCTTGGAGGCCTTCAATGCTGCAGACATTTTTTGGTACCTTCCCCAGATCTGAGCCTCGACACAATCCTGTCTCGGAGCTCTACGGACAATTCCTTCGACCTTATGGCTTGGTTTTTGCTCTGACATGCACTGTCAACTGTGAGACCTTATATAGACAAGTGTGTGCCTTTCCAAATCATGTCTAATAAATTTAAATTTATCGCAGGTGGACTCCAATCTAGTTGTAGAAACATCAAGGATGATCAATGGAAACAGGATGCACCTGAGCTCAATTTGTAAATAAGTAAATACGTTTTTTTTGTATAAACCTGTTTTTGCTTTGTCATTATATGGTGTTGTGTGTAGATTGCTGAGGATTTGTATATATTTAATACATTTTAGAAATGTGGAAATATTCAATTGATTTGAGTACTTACAGAAGACACGGTATATACCTAATTCATTTTATTAGATTTGAGTGCAAGCATTAATACAGGCCTCGGTGTGTGGGCGTTCTAAGGTCAGTCTAACCATCAGTTCAGACAGTCCTTGACAACGATGCTGATGTAATTACACCCAGCTAAGAAAATAAGTGAAACATCCCTGCTCAATCAATAAAGCAACAGAGACTAAGAGACTGCAGAAGAACTCTCCATTCATCACACATGAGAGAATAAAAAATATGAAATATAATAGCATCAGATGGAATATGAGTAAAGATGAATAGCTACATAAATCAATGTGTGAGATGGAAGCTGAGCAACCAAATAGCGGTTATCGACTGACAGTGCATTTCCACATAACCCATTGTGGGCAATGAAACAACGGAGCGCCATTCATTTTCAATGGAGGGAAGTGAAGTGTGTGGGGGCGATGCGAACATAGGTGAGGGAGCGTGAACAGGGCGGGACCAAAGTTGGGGAAAGCTAAACTTTATGCAAATACTCTTCGGTATTGCGACGCTATTGACCAATCAAAGCTCACTTTAGCTTCCAGACCCTATTTGATATGATGTTGATATCCAGCACTACCTAGACTGCTTGCTAGCATGAGGGCGAAGCTGAAGCGTTACAGATTGCTGGATTAAAAAAGTTAACGTAATTTCCGATTGTGTCAACACTTACAACGTTTACGGTGAATGCAATCTCGGGCTAATGATGCGGGAACATTGCCTTTAAATTTCAATCATGCTCTAACGCTGAACTTCTGCAATACGGATTGAATAGAGCATGGCCGGCTGGTTAAGAACTACAATAACGGACGTCAAGCAACTTTATGATGGTAGGGAAAGTAGGTTGGATCTAAACTTTAGAATGTATGGCGAGAATGAATTCTGTAAGAGTCACAAACACACACACGGACACAGACGCACGCGCACACACACACAGATACACAGACACACACAGATGCACACACACACGGACACAGTCACACACACACAGATGCACAGACACACACAGATACACAGACACACACAGATACACAGACAACGCTTCATTGGGTTGCTGTGTTATTAATCCTAGCATGTTGTAAATCCTTCTTAGAACAATTAGCAGTGTGATGCGTTCTGCATTTAACACTGAGAAACAGCAGAGATATCCACAGAGTGACCTACATGACACCAGATTAAAGTATTCGTTCAGTTACTGTAACAAGTGATACCCTTGTCCAGGAGAGACTGCCGTGCCAGGGCATAAGTAAAGAAACAGGATATACTATACAGTATTAATGAAAAGCCAGAGGAAGTACTTCATTCAAAGGTACACAAACAACTAACATTGTGGGACTATACTTCAGAGTGTACAGACCCCAAACTAATACATTGAGGAGAGTCTCTGGCCTATAGGATTTCATGTTGCACTTAAAAAAGAAATATACGTGCAACATAAAAATACACTTAAGACATTTTGGCAAGTGTGATAAAACAATAGACTTACATGTCTCGTATTAAAATAGACTTAAAATAGATTTAAATTCTCAGGACGATATACAACGTTCACTGTTTCAAACTACATTCAGTATTTTAACAGTACACACACCACAGTCAAATGACCATAGGAAAATACAACAGCATTCAAATGCTATTCAAATTCAAGATGTACGTTCCACAGTCCATTTTAGTTGTTGTTGTTGTTGTTTTTGTGATAGATCGCGGCTTGATACCCAACCCACGAAAGCAACAGTAGTTCTGGAGCTGAAACATTTCAACTCTGACATCGAACACATAGTGTGTTTTAAAGTTTCTCGCATAAAATTTACAAAGAAACAAGATAGCAAACTACTCAGACAAAGCAAAGCTTTTTTCAGGAAAAGAAGTTGGAAGTCCAGGTGGCATGTAGCCTTTTACATTCTTTGTTAGCAATAACAGCACCTCTTGTATTTTGGAGAGACATCATTTAGGTTATTAATATAGGTATAATAACATGTAGATAAATGCACTGAAACATAACACCACTTAGACTTGGAGCTAATAACATTACACTAAACACAAGTATGTGATTTCTTTTCTATATTCAGTGTTTAAACTAGGTAAGAGATATGAAAACATGGGCCTATATACAGATTTTAAAATACAGATTTAACAAAGAAAGACATTTCGTTCAAATTCACATTTATGTTCAGTTTGGAGGGAGTTGAGGGGTTGAAATACAAGTCTTGAGCGCTTGAAGGTATGCATTTGCAGTATTTTTCCACTATGTGGCAGCATGTAGGTATTCTGTGTTGTGTTCAGTGCAATTTCTCTCTCTGTCTGGAAGTCTCACCAGAGGTGTTTTCAGTCAATGATCAATGTGAAACGCCTTGAACGTGGACACTGTTCTCTCTTTCTACGCGACAGACAATGATATCTGTTCTACCTAATGGATTTCTATTCTGAGGCAGTCTGAACGTTGCAGATAGAAATGGAATGACTAGAGCTGACACAATTCCCTCATCTACATGACAGACAATCATATATGTAGATGATACATTATATCTGCAACATTCCGTAACATTGCACCCTGATGAACAGACCCCAGCAGGCTTCTGGTTCCCAACTACTGTTTCCTCCCAGCTGTGATTGGCTGTATGAATTCCAGAGTATGCAGGACTTCTGGGAAAGTTATCAAAGAGAAGTCATTCATTAATCTGACTACCGGTACTTGAATACGTGAATTGATTGTTCATTGAAATCACATTAGGCTACTTCAGTCATTGGCTAGTGATCTTACAAGGCCTCCAAAATTAACTATTATAGTAGCTACAGAATGCATTTTACCTGAAGGAACATCTGGTTATAGATGGACATCAAACACACCTTCCTCTACTGCCTGGAGATCTTCCTCTACAATCACTGAGAGAGAGGGAGAGAGAGAAAGAGAGAGAGAGAGAGACATAGGGAGAAACAGAGAGAGAGAGAGAGACAGTAAACCCCCAAAATATAAAAAATTATGAATTTCCAGAGAAGATCTCAGGGAATTACAGTAGACCAAAGTTCTCAATCGGTACTAAATGTATAGAGTACTGCACACAGTACAATTACTGAGGTTTAAATGTATAGAGTACTGCACACAGTACAATTACTGAGGTTTAAAAATATAGAGTACTGCATACAGTACAATTACTGAGGTTTAAAAATATAGAGTACTGCACACAGTACAATTACTGAGGTTTAAAAATATAGAGTACTGCATACAGTACAATTACTGAGGTTTAAATGTATAGAGTACTGCACACAGTACAATTACTGAGGTTTAAATGTATAGAGTACTGCACACAGTACAATTACTGAGGTTTAAAAATATAGAGTACTGCATACAGTACAATTACTGAGGTTTAAAAATATAGAGTACTGCACACAGTACAATTACTGAGGTTTAAAAATATAGAGTACTGCATACAGTACAATTACTGAGGTTTAAATGTATAGAGTACTGCATACAGTACAATTACTGAGGTTTAAAAATAAACTCATCTGGACACCAAATGAGGCAGTGAATAAACTAAGAGAGAAAGCATGCAGGACATTCTACATTAAAAAACAAATTGAAATTTAGCAAAAACTATTTGAATGTGTCATTGAACCAATTGCACTTTATGGCAGCGAGGTGTGGGGTCCAGCTGCAAAACAAGATTTCGCCCAATGGGACAGACACCCCATTGAAACCCTTCATGCAGAGTTCTGTAAGATTCTCCTAAATGTCCAGAGGAAAACTACAAACAATGCATGCAGGGCAGAATTAGGCCAATATACACTAATAATAAAAACTAAAAAAAGAGCAATTCAGTTTTCATCCAGCTGGTGCTGGGCATGAGTTCACAAACATGTTCTACTAACAGGACCAGAACATCCAATCAATCAGAATAAACCAAATTAGAACCCAGTCAAAACAAAACTACATTGCTTATTGGGAAGCACAAGCACATAGCCAAATTCAGTGCTATCTGACCCTAAATCGACAGTACACCGTAGCTAACTATTTGACCATGGTTACTGAAGCCAGCTGTGGGTTGGCAGTGCACTATATTGCTGCCTGCCATAAGATGAGGGACAGTGTCTGACAGACCAACCAACCTGCACATCTCCTCTATATTGTTATTTTGACCCTTGGTTATTGTTGTTACTGTTGCCCCGTTGACAATATTGATTATTATAATTGTATATGTACATTGTTACGTCATGCCAATAAAGCAAATATAATTGAATTGAATTGAATTGAATTGAATTGAGAGGTAGGGACCAAGAGAGAGACATAGGGAGAGAGAGAAAAACCTTGAGAAAGTACAGGCTCAGTGAGCACAGCCTTGCCTTTGAGAAGGGTAGACACAGGAAAAATGGCTTCCTGTAGAGGAAAGGCTGTGCAACCACTGAGCTGCATTTCCTGACAAAATGTAAAAAATATAAAACAATTAGACAGTGTCATTTCCCTGTTGGGGGAAGACTGATTGTCCCATTGACAATATTGATTATTAATATTTTAATTATGTTAATATTGTACATGTATCACTTGCTTTGTCATATGTACATTGTTACGTCATGCCAATAAAACAAATCCAGAGAGAGAGAGAGAGAGAGAGAGAGAGACAGACATAGGGGGAGAGAGAGACAGAGAGAGACCTAGGGGGAGCGAGAGACAGAGAGAGACAGAGAGAGATATAGGGGGAGAGAGAGAGACAAAGGGAGAAAGAGAGAAAGAGCAAGACAAAGAAAGAGACAGAGACAGAGGGTGAGAGAGAGACATAGGGAGTGAGAGAGAGAGACATAGAGAGAGACATATAGAGAGATAGATATATATATATATATATGAGAGAGAGAGAGAGAGAGAGAGAGAGAGAGAGAGAGACAGGGAGAGAGAGAGAGAGAGAGACAGGGAGAGAGACAGGAGAGAGAGAGAGAGAGAGAGAGAGAGAGAGAGAGAGAGAGAGAGACAGGGAGAGAGAGAGAGAGAGAGAGAGAGACAGAGAGAGAGACAGAGAGAGAGAGAGAGAGAGAGAGAGAGAGAGAGAGAGAGAGAGAGAGAGGTAGGGCTGAAGAGGTCAGTGACCATGGTTACTACTGTCTACTGTCTCTTACACCCATGAACATCATTGTATACTCTACCTATTAGACAAGGATATTGTTGAACGGCATACAACTCTAAAACAATATCATTCTATAACACAGTGCTATACAGAGGGAACCATCCATTCCCAGCGGCTTAATTGTGCCTGGGTGAATGATTCATCCGCTCGTCACGTTGCTGTGATTTTTGTCACATTTCCATTGCAAATCACAGGCTGGTAAGAATTCTACGTGTCACAACTATTTGTGGAGAGACAGAACACTTTGAATAGTGAGCATGGTAGAATGAATGGAAGGGATCATGGAACAAACACAACAATGACCCAATCATGTATTTCAACTACATGCTAATGGTGGGCCTGTTATCTAATTGACTAGGAAATTGTTGTTTACTGTTTTTGAGTGAAACCAAATCTGAATCGTGGTCAGATATGGCCATAGTATTAGTGAAACCAGATTGGGTTGGAAGGGGTGGGGGCTTTCTCACCTGTGTTCTGTAGGCTGGGTGGGGTGTTGGCCGGAAGGGGGAAGCTGTAGGAGCGGGCCTGAAGGGAGGGGGCATGCTCATGGCTGATGCTCTTGGTCCGTTTACGACACTCCACAGCCAGACGACCTCGACAAGCCTTGTGACAATTAATTCCACACACTGTCCAAGGGAGGGAGAGACAGAGGGAGTGAGGGGGGGGGGGGGGGGGGGAGAGGAAGAGAAGAATTCCGAGGAAGGGGAGTAAGGAGGGTAAGAGAGAGGGAGAGAAAGAGGAGGAGAAAGAGGGTGAGAGTGAAGGTGAGAAGGAAAAGGAGAGGGAACAAGGGCAAAATGCCGGTTGAGATGGGGAGTAAGGGGTCGAGAGAGTTGGAGAGGAAGCGTGCGAGGTAGAGGAGGATGGAGAGATGAGGGAGGGGTGGGGAGGAGAGAGAGGGAAAGGTTGATAGAGAGGGAGGGGTGGGGAGGAGAGAGAGGGAAAGGTTGATTGAGAGGGAGGGGTGGGGAGGAGAGAGAGGGAAAGGTTGATAGAGAGGGAGGGGTGGGGAGGAGAGAGAGGGAAAGGTTGATAGAGAGGGAGGGGTGGGGAGGAGAGAGAGGGAAAGGTTGATAGAGAGGGAGGGGTGGGTGGGGAGGAGAGAGAGGGAAAGGTTGATAGAGAGGGAGGGGTGGGGAGGAGAGAGAGGGAAAGGTTGATAGAGAGGGAGGGGTGGGGAGAGAGGGAAAGGGTGATATAGAGGGGTGAGAGGTAGGTGCTCTTATATGCCGTGCAGATACACACACAGTGACACACACACACCGCCATGCAGACAGTCCCTGACAACAGTTCTGACAAAAAAGGACACTCTAGGAGCAGGGAGAAAATGTGGTGCAGGGCCGTCCAGGGTGGCAGGGAGAGAAGTAATGAGTAATGAAACACACACACACAAACCTATACTCACCCATTTACACACTCACTCGAAACACTTTTCACATCAGCAAAAGTTAGTTTCAACAACTTTCTCTTCCATATACCATCCAGACTGATCGAGACTCCACACACACACACACACACACACGCAGTCAGACACTCATCACTTCTGTTCTTTTGTCTCTCCCACTCGGTGACCAGGGCTAACAATGGTAATGGTAATTTATGGCTAGGACTGCTCATTGACATTAAGGCCCTCAGCAGAGTAGAGCAGCCTGGTACACTCACACCCAGACTCATTTTGAAATCGTATCCCAAATGGCAGCCTATTCCCTCCGACGAGCACTACTTTCGACCAGGGCCCATAGCGCTTGGGCGTAACAAAAAACAGTGCACTACATAGGGAATAGGGTGCCGTTTGGGACACTGACTGAGAGACAGACACAATCTATTGAGTGTAGTACAGACAGAGCTAGTGGAAGTCTGCCGTGTGACTTTGACCAGGTGAGGGAGACAGATATTAATTTGTCTATGATAATTTGTTCTGTCTGTAGATATTTTCAGGGAAATGGAGGGGATTAGGTCAGACTACATTACATTATCCTCATAAAGGGCTCACAATGTCAACACTTTTAATTATGATCGTTTGTGCTCTGTTCAAGTGTTGACATAGGGAGCCCTGTAAGCAGATAATGTCATGTACTCTGATATATTTGCCATGGTTTCTATGCTGTTGACATTAAGCTCAAAGCCACCTTTGGTTCGAGTGATGATTGCAATCGATGATGACAAAGGGAATTGGTAATTCAATGACGCCATGTGTGGCAGAATTCGTAAAAAAAAATGTATTGCTAATGTTGAGGCTATTTGAACTGTTAGATAAATGTATTGATTCTCTTACCTTTACACTTGTATCCCTGTTTGAAGAAGCCCCATATCTAGAGAGAGAGGGGGGGGGGTAATCTGTCACTTCTTTTCATGAGATTCTTGGAACGTGAAGGAGACAGAGGAAGGTTGGGGTAGTGACAGATGAAGGCAGAGTAACAAGGAGAAGAGAGAGAGAGAGAGCGAGAGAGAGAGAGAGAGAGAGAGAGAGAGAGAGAGAGAGAGAGAGAGAGAGAGAGAGTAACTAGGTTTCCATCCTACGTTTATTTTGTATTTTTTAGTATTTTACCCTTTTTCTCCCCAATTTCAATCTTGTCTCATTGCTGCGACTCCCCAAAGGGCTCGTTAGAGGCGAAGGTGGAGTCTTGCGTCCTCCAAAACATGATATTGTGTGGTCCTCCCACTACGATTGTGGAAACCATGCAGTTTATTAGGCTACAGATGAAATAAGTTATGATGAACTTCACAGGGTGGTGAAAGTACAAGGTGATGAGCTTCATGCTCCTTTCCAATAAATATTAAGAGTCTTATTTATGTGCACTGCGTCATCACACTCAGCTTTTTATCTGCACCAAGTTAATTTGATGGAAACACTTTCAGATTTTAGAATATTCACATGAAAATCTGTCGCCAATTGGATGGAAACCTAGCTTCTGGTAGGAAGTGTGAGATAGAAAGAGAAAGAGAGTGAGTATTAGAGGTAGAAAGAGAGAGGGGGGAGAGAGGGAGGTGTGGAGGAGAGACAGAGGGAGGAGGAGGAGGTGGTGGGGAGTGGTCAGGCAGACGTTAGGAGCCCACCGCGGGGGAACAATGACATGAAAGACTGGTCCAGGAGATCACAGCGGAACAATGACATGAAAGACTGGTCCAGGAGATCACAGCGGAACAATGACATGAAAGACTGGTCCAGGAGATCACAGCGAAACAATGACATGAAAGACTGGTCCAGGAGATCACAGCGGAACAATGACATGAAAGACTGGTCCAGGAGATCACAGCGGAACAATGACATGAAAGACTGGTCCAGGAGATCACAGCGGAACAATGACATGAAAGACTGGTCCAGGAGATCACAGCGGAACAATGACATGAAAGACTGGTCCAGGAGATCACAGCCACACACAAAGATAGGACACACACAGACAGGACATACACACACACACAGACAGGACACACACACACAGACAGACAGGACACAGACAAAGACAGGACATACACACACAAACAGGACACACACACAAACAGGACACAAACACACAGGACACACACAGACATGACACACAGACAGACAGGACACACACACACAGACAGACAGGACACACAGACATGGCACACAGACAGACAGGACACACACAGACAGGACACACACACACACACACACACACACACAGGACACACACACAGACAGGACACACACAGACAGGACACACACACACACACACACAGGACACACACAGATAGGACACACACACAGACAGGACACACAAACACACACATGGACACACACACACACACACACACACACACACACACAGCAGGGACCGACAAACAAACACAAACAAGCCTCAGTGCCACCAAAACACTGACCAGACACGGCTTCAAAGAATATACATTTTATTTCCTAAATTAGACCAACAGGACATAAAAACCTCCCACCAGATATACACCAAGAACAAGGGCTACGTCCCAGATCCACAGACATGGCTTTATAGAGAACTAAACACCAATCCTTACAACTGGACCCTTGAATAGCCCCTAGCCCCTAGAGCATTACAACACTCTCTCCCTCCCTGGCTACATACCATATGGCACCCTAGTCTATATTTAGTGCACTACTTATGACCAGGGCCCTGGTCAAATATAGAGAGCCAGTTGGGACTACGCCGTCTGTCTATCTCCCAGCGTTGAACTACACAGTGATAAGACTACAGCGGGGGCTGTCAGAAGAGAGACATTAAAACAATGTTTGATTATGAAGATATGTCTGAGCCACTGAACTCCATAATGGTGGTGGGTGGCTTGTTTCTTCAGTGCAGAAAAAGGGGAAGCTGAAATATTACGTTTGTCCCGAAGCCAACAGCAAACAGGAAAGCAGCCAGACAGGAAGTAGCTGGTGGCCGTTAGAGAGCTCCTCTTTTCCTCCTCATCAGTGTGTGGAGGGTGGGGGTGGTGGGGTGGTTGTAAGTGTGTGAATCATCAGTGTGTGGAGGGTGGGGGTGGTGGGGTGGTGTAAGTGTGTGAATCATCAGTGTGTGGAGGGTGGGGGTGGTGGGGTGGTTGTAAGTGTGTGAATCATCAGTGTGTGGAGGGTGGGGTGGTGGGGTTGTGTAAGTGTGTGAATCATCAGTGTGTGGAGGGTGGGGGTGGTGGGGTGGTGTAAGTGTGTGAATCATCAGTGTGTGGAGGGTGGGGGTGGTGGGGTGGTTGTAAGTGTGTGAATCATCAGTGTGTGGAGGGTGGGGTGGTGTGGTGGTGTAAGTGTGTGAATCATCAGTGTGTGGAGGGTGGGGTGATGGGGTGGTCGTTGTGATGCACCTCATCTCTCTCTCTGCTCTGTGCACCTGGTAGTGGTTTCAGGAGCGGTCACCCAGTCACCTCAGTATAAATCCATCACTCTGGCCCTCATTTCAGCCCCTGCTGACTTACTGGCCTTGTGTGAGGCAACAGAACTCAGACACCACTCTCTCTGTCTCCTTACACAACCACATGAAAAAACAGGCTTGTCAAGGACCCCAATTATCTGCCTGCTGTGTTACCTCACCATCTCACTATCCCAGTAATGTATCTCCAAAATAATTGGCATGGCCTCTAGACCAGACCCAACATTAATCCAGAATAATAAATGTGGTTACTGTGCAGATGTTGTAATTTATGTATTCTGGAACTTCAGGAACTTTCACAAATATATGTCAGCCTCCTCAGAGTGACAGGACGTGGCCATGGTCATCAATGCCATTCTGTCCAATGGGCCCTTTCACCAATCAATTAAATCAATCCACTGTCTTCAAATGCATTGAAGACAGTAGGGCATATTAGGGGAAAGGGGACCTTTATAAAAGTCATAGCAAGTTTGACCAAGGTTCTCGTTTGCGATTCAAATCATCTATTTTAAGACATTGTGAATCTGCATTGTACTTTAGAGGGAGGATGTACGGTCAAACTGACCAGCGGATAAAATACTCACAAAGCCAGCGCAGTGTTCACAGAAGGTGGGCTTGACGTAGGTTGTCTCTGTGAAGGTGTGGACGAAGCCCATTTTACAGTTGAGCAGAGAGCTGGCCTTCATGAAGTAGTCGATCATCTCCTCTCGGCTGATCTTCCCATCTCTGGAGGGAGGGGGGAAGAGAGAGAGGGGAGGTGGAGAGGACTTCATCAAAGAAATTGGAATTACAGACATTGTCATCCTACAAGAAACATGGTATATTTTTTATTTTATTTAACCTTTATTTAACTAGGCAAGTCAGATAAGAACAAATTCTTATTTACAATGACAGCCTACACCGGCCAAACTCTGAAAACGCTGGGCCAATTGTGCACCGCCCTATGGGACTCCCAAACACGGCCTTTTGTGATACAGTCTGGATTTGAACTAGGTTGTCTGTAGTGATGCCTCTAGCACTGAGATGCAGTGTCTTAGACCACTGCACCACTAGAGGAGACAGACCCACTGGTTGCCGTCTAGATTACAGAGAGCTGGTTGTCCCATCCACCAAACTTACCGGTGAAACAGGGAAGAGATTCAAGGGCTATGCTAATTTGGTATAGAGCAGACCTAACCCACTCTATTACATTAGTCAAAACAGGAACATTTTACATCTGACTAGAAATGAATAAGGAAATGATCACAACAGAGAAAAAATTCCTCATGATGACAGCTTCTCCATCCTAGAGGGGGAGATCAACCATTTCCAGGCCCAGGGACATGAACTAGTCTGTGGTGACCTAAATGCCAGAACTGGAAAAGAACCTGACACTCTCAGCACACGGGGACAAACACCTACCTGGAGGTGACAGCATTCCCTCCCAAATATGCCCCGAGACACAAAACAACCAAAAAAACGGGTCACAACTCCTGCAGCACGCTGAGTCTGTACATAGTCAATGGTAGGCTTTGAGGGGACTCCTACGGTATGTATACATATAGCTCATGTCTTAGCAGTAGTACTGTAGACTACTTTATCGCTGACCTCAACCCAGAGTCTCTCAGAACATTCACAGTCAGCCCACTGACACCCCTATCAGACCAAAGCAAAATTACAATCTACTTGAACAGAGCTATGCTCAATCATGAGGCATCAAAGCAAAAGGAACCGAATAATATTAAGAAATACTATAGATGGAAGGAAGTTAGTGTGGAAACCTACCAAAAAACAATTAGGCAACAACAAATTCAATCCCTTTTAGACAACGTCCTGGACAAAACGTTTCACTGTAATAGTGAAGGTGTAAACTTGTCAGTAGAAAACCTAAACAGTATATTTGACCTTTCAGCTTCTCTATCAAATCTAAAAATGTCAAGCAGACAACTGGCGAAAATGTATGACAAATGGTTTGATGAAGAATGCAAAAACCTAAGAAAGAAACTGAGAAAACTATCCAGCCAAAAACCAGCCAAAAACCCCAAAACCTAGTCCCTGTGCTAACTATGGTGAATTACTGAAAAAATACAGAAATACATTACGGAAAAAGGAACAGCACATCAGAAACCAGCTCAATGTAATTGAAGAATCCATAGAATCTAACCACTTCTGGGAAAATTGGAAAACACTAAACAAACAATAACACAAAGAATTATCTATCCAAAACAGAGATGTATGGATAAACTACTTCTCCAATCTTTTAGACAATATAACAAAGAACAAACAGCAAAAACATAAGCATGATCAAATACAAATCTTAGAATCAACTATTGAAGACTACTGGAACACACTAGATTCTCCAATTACATTGCCTGAACTACAGCACAAAATACAAACCCTCCAACCCAAAAAGGCCTGTGGTGTTGATGGTATCCTAAATTAAATGATAAAATATACAGACCACAAATTCAAATTAACAGACAAACAAAAGGCAAAGACTTCACATGCTTTGTTGATTTAAAAAAAAGCTTTTGACTCAATTTGGCATGAGGGTCTGCTATACAAATTGATTGAAAGTGGTGTTGGGGGAAAAACATTATAACATCCATGTACACAAACAACAAGTGTGTGGTTAAAATTGGCAAAAAACACACACGTTTCTTTCCATGGGGTGCAGCTTGAGCCCCATCCTCTTCAACATATGCAGTTGAAGTCGGAAGTTTATGTACACCTTAGCCAAATACATTTAAACTCAGTTTTTCACAATTCCTGACATCTAATCCTAATAAAAATTCCCTGTCTTAGGTCGGTTAGGATCACCACTTTATTTTAAGAATGTGAAATGTCACAATAATAGTAGAGAGAATGATTTGTTTCAGCTTTTATTTCTTTCATCACATTCCCAGTGGGTCAGAAGTTTACATACACTCAATTAGTATTTGGTAGCATTGCCTTTAAATTGTTTTGGGTAGCCTTCCACAAAGCTTCCCATAATAACTTGGGTGAATTTTGGCCCATTCTTCCTGACAGAATTGGTGTAACTGAGTCAGGTTTGCAGGCCTCCTTGCTTGCACACGCTTTTTCAGTTCTGCCCACAAATTCTATATAATTGAGGTCAGGGCTTTGTGATGGCCACTCCAATACCTCGACTTTGTTGTCCTTAAGCCATTTTGCCACAACTTTGGAAGTATGCTTGGGTTCATTGCCCATTTGGAAGACCCATTTGCGACCAAGCTTTAACTTCCTGACTGATGTCTTGAGATGTTGCTTCAATATATCCACATAATTTACCTTCCTCATGATGCCATCTATTTTGTGAAGTGCACCAGACCCTCCTGCAGCAAAGCACCCCCACAACATGATGCTGCCACCCCCATGCTTCACGGTTGGGATGGTGTTCTTCGGCTTGCAAGCCTACCCCCTTTTTCCTCCAAACATAACGATTGTCATTATGGCCAAACAGTTATATTTTGGTTTCATCAAACCAGAGGAAATTTCTCCAAAAAGTATGATTTTGTCCCCATGTGCAGTTCCAAACCGTAGTCTGGCTTTTTTATGGCGGTTTTGGAGCAGTGCCTTCTTCCTTGCTGAGCGGCCTTTCAGGTTATGTCGATATAGGACTCGTTTTACTGTGGATATAGATAATTTTGTACCTGTTTCCTCCAGCATCTTCACAAGGTCCTTTGCTGTTGTTCTGGGATTGATTTGCATTTTTCGCACCACAGTACGTTCATCTCTAGGAGACAGAACGCGTCTCCTTCCTGAGCAGTATGATGGCTGCGTAGTCCCATAGTGTTTATACTTGCGTACTATTGTTAGAATAGATGAACGAGGTACCTTCAGGCATTTGGAAATTACTCCCAAGGATGAACCAGACTTGTGGAGGTCTACAAATTTTTTTCTGAGGTATTGGCTGATTTCTTTTGATTTTCCTATGATGTCGAGCAAAGAGGCACTGAGTTTGAAGGTAGGCCTTGAAATTCATCCACAGGTACACCTCCAATTGACTAAAATGATGTCAATTAGCCTCTAAAGCCATGCCATAATTTTCTGTAATTTTCCAAGCTGTTTAAAGGCACAGTCAACTTAGTGTATGTAAACTTCTGACCCACTGAAATTGTGATATAGTGAATTATAAGTGAAACTCAAATCCGTTCTACCTAATCTATATCAGCATGTTAAATGTGGAACCAGAGGGAAAAAATCTCTAGACCACCTTTACTCCACGCACAGAGACGCATACAAAGCTCTCCCTCGCCCTCCATTTGGCAAATATGACCATAATTCTATCCTCCTGATTCCTGCTTACAAGCAAAAACTAAAGCAGGAAGCACCAGTGACTCGGTCAATAAGAAAGTGGTCAGATGAAGCAGCAGCTAAGCTACAGGACCGTTTTGCTAGCGCAAACTGGAATATGTTCAGGGATTCTTCCAATGGCATTGAGGAGAACACCACATCAGTCACTGGCTTCATCATTAAGTGCATCTATGACGTCGTCCCCACAGTGACCGTACGTACATACCACAACCAGAAGCCATGGATTACAGGCAACATCCACACTGAGCTAAAGGGTAGAGATGCCGCTTTCAAGGAGCGGGACTCTAACCCGGAAGCTTATAAGAAATCCCGCTACGCCCTCCGGCGAACCATCAAACAGGCAAAGCATCAATACAGGACTAAGATTGAATCGTACTACACCGGCTCCAACGTTTGACAGATGTGGCAGGGCTAGCAAACAATTACAGACTACAAAGGGAAGCAGAGCCGCGAGCCTCCCTGTGATAAGAGCCTACCAGACGAGCTAAATTACTTCTATGCTCGCTTCGAGGCAAGTAACACTGAAAATTGTATGAGAGCATCAGCTGTTCCGTGATCACACTCTCCGTAGCCGATGTGAGTAAGACCTTTAAACAGGTAAACATTCACAAGGCCGCAGGGCCAGACGGATTACCAGGACGTAAGGCCCAGTCACCCTAGTCATAGACTGTTCTCTCTGCTACCACATGACAAGCGGTACCGGAGTGCCAAGTCTAGGTCCAAAAGGCTTCTTAACAGCTTCTACCTTCAAGCCATAAGAATCCTGAACAGCTGATCAAAGGGCCATCAGACCCCTGCTGCTACTCTCTGTTTATTATCTATGCATAGTCACTTCAACTCTACCTTCATGTACATATTACCTCAATTACCTGGACTAACCGGTGCCCCCACACACTGACGCTGTACCTGTACTCCTGTATATATCCTCGCTATTGTTATCTTAACGCTGCTGACAAAAATAACGGTAATGCAAAAATGTTGCCAGGACCACAAATACAAATTCCATCTAGACATCGTTGCCCTAGAGCATTCAAAAAACGATACATACCTTGGCCTAAATATCAACGCCACAGGTAACTCCCACAAAGCTGTGAACAATCTGAGAGACAAGGCAAGAAGGGCCTTCTTCGCCATCAAAAGGAACATAATATTCAACATACCAATTAGGATCTGGCTAAAAATACCTTAATCAATTATAGAACCCTGTAGGCAGAACAGGGACTCAAGGAGCAGACAGGCTATGTGCATAATTCCCACAAAATGATGTGGAAACTGAGCTGCACTGCCTAACCTCCTGCCAAATGTATTAGAGACATATATTTCCCTCAGATTACACAGACCCACAAAGAATTTGAAGAACAAACACCATTGTAAATACAACTCATATTTATGTTTTTTATTTTCCTTTTTGTACTATATACAATACTGTATATAGCCATAATACAGTATTACGTTTGAAATGTCTCTATACTTTGGAACTTTTGAGTGTAAGGTTTCGTATTATTTATTTCGTTTTGGTTTATGTTTTGGCAATGTAAACATATGTTTCCCATGCCAATAAAGCCCTTTGAATTTAATTGATAAGAGGGAGGGGGGAGAGAGAGGTAGAGAGAGCGCGAGAGAGAGAGCGAGAGGGAGAGAGAGAGATTAAGCGAGAGTTATAAAGAGAGAAAAAGAGGCAGAGAGAGAGAGAGAGCGAGAGAGCGAGAGAGAGAGTTAACAAATGTGCCTCCTTCCCGATCTAATTGTGATACTATTACATATGATATGGTTACAATATCAGTTATACGCGACTGTTGCTATGTAGCCTATGGTTAAGAGTTGCTAATATGCTGGTTTTGTCTCTCACTGGTTTTTGTCCAATTCTCCAAACTTGCTGAGGTAGGGGAAGTTGTTCCTGATGATCTCAAACTCCTCCCTGGAGATGTGACCGTCCCCGTCCGTGTCAAAGTTCTTGAAGACAGACTGTAACCGTGGAAACACACATCAGTACTGCATATCAAAACAAAGAGTACTACGGTTGTCATGACTGGGACTCGTTGTGATTAATAAAAAGGTAGCTGTGAGGATAAGTACTATGTTCCAAGCCAATTACATGGACTCAACAAGTTGTAATTAGCCATCAATTGGATGGGAGTTAAGTCAGACTAAATGCTGCGCTCACCATTGAGGACAGCATTCAATCTGGTTCAACCAGGCTAGATGTGAGAGACTTAGCGTAACGTACGTCCACCATCTTCTCTATGTGTTTGTTGATGACCGCAGGGTCGGCTTTGGGCTTCACTGACGCAGCCCACTCGTCAATCATCGATGGTTTGGGCTTGGGGGCAGGAGCAGGGGAGGGGCAGGAGTTCTGTCAAACCAATGAAAATATAGGAACATAGATCAATTACTTATAAAGCGGAAATTGATATCATTTCAGCAAAGATAGTTCTTAGAAGAGAGATTCCAAAATAGAGAGTTCTCCAGAGACTTCCTAGAAGGAATAAAAGGGAAAAGTTCAACATGAGAGAACAACAGTGTTCAAATCACATGCGAAGATTAACACATTGGTTTCCTATAAGCTATACAATAAGAATTAATTGGTTTCCGATAAGCTATACAATAAGAATTAATTGGTTTCCGATAAGCTATACAATAAGAATTAATTGGTTTTCTATAAGCTATACAATAAGAATGAATTGGTTTCAGATAAGCTATACAATAAGAATGAATTGGTTTCCGATAAGCTATAAGCAGAATACTTTGACTTCCTATATAAGCTGGAAGAACACTATTGGTCCCTATTGGTCCCTAGCTCTCACCGCTGGTTTAGCACTGCGTGGCTCTCTCTGTAGAGACAGCTGGTAGATCTCTTCCTCTGTGTGGTACTGGTCCAGAGACACCTGCAGCACATGACGACTTGATTAATAAAGCCTTTGCATGTGGATGTCATGACAACCAAGAAGAGAAGAAGAATGCATTGTTGTTTTCAGATACATAATCATGGAATAATTTTCCTTGAATGAATGAATGAATGAACCTAGACAAATATATTGATTTGACCAGAAGGATTAAAGCCTGTTTGGTGAGTTAACATCGGCTCTCCCCAGTAAACCGTATTGCCATAGTTTCACAGACGTATTGACTTTTTAACTCCATCTTCTAACATCTATCCAAACAAAGCTGAAGTTGAACAAACCATATGAAGTTGGTGAATTATATGATTGAGTATAGACCACTTCTAAGCAAACTTCATCAGGTGCCCTTCAACTCATTAACGACTGTCAACAGAGCCTCTACTAACAAAAAGAAAGCACACATACACTGTAGCATATTTTGCAATAAATAATACCCTGTACACATTCAACCCACCAATTAGAATTTGGCTTAAATAATTTGAACCCATCATAACTTAAATCCTGCTATATGGCAGCACATTTTGGGGACCCCTTTCCAATAAAAAATATACATCACCAAAATGTACACCTGGAATTTTGTACAAATATTCTAGGTGTGCACAGAAATACCTAACTTAACAACACACTGTGATCCAGAATGTTAACATCACAAAGCTTTCTTATGCAAACACTGCTACCCTCAACCATCAACCAATGACAAAATTCAAACAAATAAAAATCTATACCTAAAATACATACACTAATTATTGGCTAAATTAAATTATATTTAATCACAAACTTCAACGTTACCAAATTATAAATATAGCTATCAAAATAGCACAACAACTTGTCAAGATTGAAGAATACAAACAAACGAAGACATTAACAATGTAAAGCCTCCGTGACCTTAGCCTGACCCTAGAGACAGGCCGCCATAGAAAAACATGGACGTTCAGAGGAGAAAGAATATGTAAGCAATGTGGGTCAGGAGGACTAGAGAATGAGCAGCACGTATTTATCTCCTGAAATTTGAAGAAATAACAGATTTGTTGAACTACCTGTTCAGGAGAAAATCTGTATTATTTTAGGAGAAATAGTAGATTAAGCCATGGCCTGTCATAATATAAGAATCACAATAGCTCCCTCCATGTCATACACATGAGGCCTTGTTGTGTATAATTGATTGTTGATATACGGTATACATACAAAAGTAGGTGGTGCTGACAGGTGTATAAAATCAAGCACACCGCCATGCAATCTCCATAGACAAACATTGTGGCAGGACTGCCGAGGGTTAAAGCACGTAGTGTGTAAAAAAACATCTGTCCTCCGTTGCAACACTCCCTACAGAGTTCCAAACTGCCTCTGGAAGCAACATAGGCACAAGAACTGTTCGTCGAGAGCATCATGAAATGGGTTTCCATGGCCGAGCAGCCGCACACAAGCCTAGGAATACCATGCGTAATGCCAAGAGTCAGCTGGAGTGGCCATTGGACTCTGGAGTAGTGGAAACACGTTCTCTGGAGTGATGAATCATGCTTCACCATCTTGCAGTCCGACGGATGAATCTGGGTTTGGCGGATGCCAGGAGACTGTACCTGCCCAAATGCAGAGTGCAACTGTAAAGTTTGGTGGAGGAGGAATAATGGTCTGGGGCTGTTTTTCATGGTTCGGGCCCCTTAGTACCAGCGAAGGGCAATCTTAACACTGCAGCATACAATGACATTCTAGACCATGCTATGCTTCCAACTTTGTGGCAACAGTTTGGGGAAGGCCATTTCCTGTTTCAGCATGACAATGCCCCCCATGCACAAAGTGGAAGAACTTGGCTGTCCTGCACAGAGCCCTGACCTCAAGCCCATCGAACACCTTTGGGATGAATTGGAAAGCCGACTGCCAGCCAGGCCTAATCGCCCAACATCAGTGCCCGACCTCACTAATGCTTGTGGCTGAATTGAAACAAGTCCCTGCAGCAATGTTCCAACATCTAGTGGAACGCCTTCCCAGAAGAGTGTAGGATGTTGTAGCAGCAAAGGGGAGACCAACTCCATATTAATGCCCATGATTTTGGAATGAGATGTTCACCAGGTGTCCACATACTTTTGGTCATGTAGTGTATATACTGCTCTTTCCATGACATAGACTAAGCAGGTGAATCCAGGTGAAAGCTATGAACCCTTATTAAAAGGAGAAAGGTTAAATAATGATTTTTAAGCTTGAGACAACTGAGACAGGGAATGTGTATTTGTGCCATTCAGAGGGTGAGTGAGCAACACAAAATATTTAAGTGCCTTTGAATAGGTGCCAGGCGCACCAGTTTGAGTGTGTCAAGAACTGCAAAGCTGCTGGGTTTTTCACACTCAACAGTTTCCAGACAACTTGGCCAAGTTGGTTAAGAGCCTTTTGAAAAAAACACCAAATGCCCTTATGTTATGACTTTTTGCAAATCCCCCAAAAAATGTCCACGTTGATTCAACGTCCTCAAATTGTTTTTGGGTGTTGAATTTCAAAGTTGATTCAACCAGTTTTTGCCCACTGGGTAGGTGAAAGAGATAATAGCTTTTCACTGTGCAAGCCAGAGTGCAATACACCTTTGGATCTAAAACAGTAGAAGAACACACAGGAATCATGATACCGAAGCTGCTATTTCAACCTCTAAATGCCCGGCTATGAAAAGCCAAGTGACATTTACTCCTGAGGTACTGACCTGTTTCAACCTCTACAACCACTGTGATTATTATTATTTGACCCTGCTGGTCATCTATGAACGTTTGAACATCTTGGAGGAAGATCTGGCCTTAATGGCCATGTATTGTTATAATCTCCACACGGCACAGCCAGAATGCGCCCAGGGAACAGTGGGTTAACTGCCTTGTTCAGTAGGGTATTCACTATTACTTTTCACTGGAATGGAAATGACATGGAAATATCACAGTCTAACGGTGTAAAATATGCTTAATCATCAGAGGAACAGGAGTGGGAATGAATTTGAATAGCAGAAACCTGAATCCCCTGTCGAGGTAGTCATTAGCTATTTCCCAGTGGAATCTATTGAAATTAGCAATTCCTATTAGGCTCAAGCTCCCTCTCCATCCCTGGACTCCCAACAGCTCACTTTCAATTTATTGCCTAATTTTGAGTGACAGTCCTCCTCTTAGCCACGTGCTATCATTGATTACATTAATTTGTGGCAGACTGCTGTATTAGTTTGTTGCTGATGTCTCTCTTTCTCTCTCTCTCTTTATCTCTCTCTTGCTCTCAAAGGATTATTATGCATTCTTAACTGCCAATTAATCTCCAACCTCAAGGTAACTCCTGCATACATAACCATGTTCTTTTACTGTCAATTATGCATATTCTTGTATGCCCTGTAGTTCACCATGGAAACACATAATTGCCAGAGATTTGAGAGATTTGATTATATATCAGTGTGTAGACGATTTTTACATTTTTACACTAATAATCCTCCTTCAACCATTTAAGGCCAGCAGTTTATCTCAATGACAGTAACCTAGAAAAACCCAGATACATAAAGGTTACATCCAGATTACAGATTACAGATAATTAAATAAATAAACAAACACAGTATAAGAGTAAAGGTTGAATAAATGTCAAATGAAAACGAAGATACAATGACACATGAGAAACAGCACAACCCCCCATTTATCGCCTGGTCCCAGATCTGTTTGTGCTGACTCCTATGGTCATTGTCACTGCAAAACTTGGCATAACAGATCTGGGACCAGGCTGTGTGACACTAACCGTAAGTAGGTTAAGAAGGTCTGTGTTGGCATCAATGCTGGGTGGCGTGGTCTGGATCAGCGCCAGCTCCTGGAGGATGGCATACAGCTGTTGGCACTTGGCCAGGTTGACCCTGCTCTTGCCTGGGTCAGCCCAGTCGGACAGAGCCACGTGCACGGCGATCAGGTCCTTGAGGTGCACGCCCAGAATAGGAAAACGGAAGCCTGTGCACTCGGAGAAACGACGTCGGTACTGGCTGTAGTTGCCACAAGATGTCACCAGCTCAATCAGGCTGTTGAACACCTGAGGGGATGGTTGGATGGATGAGGGAGGATGGGTGAAGAAGATGAAGGAGACAAGTGATGTTTTCAGATAGTAATATTGGTGGTGACACCGGATAACATGAAGTTTAGATAAGGCATGAGATGTTAGTTCACCTTGTTGGTCTCGTTGCTGATGTGTGACTGGGTGTCTTTGAGGCGAGATATGGAGCTGTTGCTGAGCCCCCCCACTACGGCCATCAGAGTGTTGAAGTTCTGAAACTGGAGCAGTTTCTATAGGATCAGAGAGAGAAGATAGAGTGTTCTTGAGCACCCCTCCTTCTTTCCTTAGTTTGCTAAGCACAGACACCTACTGTACCTGAACTCTAAATTATTAACTAGCCTACACCTACCTGAACTCTAAATGATGAACTATCCTAGACTTACCTGAACTACAAATTAGTCAGAGAGAGAGAGACATGAGGCAATGTGTGAGAGAAACATGGAGAGAGAGAAATAGTGAAGGGTGAGAGACATGGGATAAAAAAGAGAAGCCAATGTGTGGGTGTACGTGCCAGTGACAAAAATGAGAGACTGAGGAGGAGAAGATGGAGACTGAAAGATTGATAAGGAGTCAGGAGAAGAGCAGCAAGCTAGTTATAAACAGTGATGTTGGAGATATGAGAGAGACAGAGAGACAGAAGGAGACAGATAGAGAGAGAGACAAAGAGAGAGAGAGACAGAGAGCGAGAGACACAAAGAGAGAGAGAGAGAGAGACAGTTAGAGAGAGACACAAGAGAGAGAGAGAGAGAGAGAGAGAGAGAGAGAGAGAGAGAGAGAGAGAGAGAGAGAGAGAGAGAGAGAGAGAGAGAGAGAGAGAGAGAGAGAGAGAGAGAGAGAGAGAGAGGATTGGATGACATTTGAGGCACACAATAAACCAGGAGAAAGACACAACATAATTTCTGGGAAGGTCACACACACACATACTGACACACATACACGCACACATACACACACACACACACACACATACACACACACACTCATACACACACACACACTCATAAACACACACACACACACACTCATACACTCATACACCAGCTAACCCACAAAAACTGAAGCAATAAGAGGCACTCCTTCGCTACACTAGAATATTGCAGGGTCTAGTCTAATAATACCACTCAAACAGTAGGCAGAGAAGCACACATGTTATAATCATTGTGTCACAGTTGCAGTAATACTTTGTGAATGGAGCTCCGCAGGGGCAAAGCTTTGCCCTTCAGCCCACATGGCATCCAGTGAAAATCAATGGGGTCGCAGCTGTTTGGCAGGACTGCCAGCAGGCATCATTTGGTTAAGCCCAAATACCCGCCCGGTCGCTCCAATCAATAGGCAAAGCTCTGTGGCAGCCTTGCAGGCTGGAGGCTCTACTAAACTGCTGTGTAAAGACTGACTAACAGTGACACTGACTAACAGGGACAGGTATCAATAACACAGGGAATATCAAGCTTTTCACTGTGTGGGATAAGTCATGTTCTGCATTAGGGCTGTGTGAGGCATCTGCATCTGAGGCGTTGTAACAAACTACTTAATGACTGACATATACAGTGGGGAGAACAAGTATTTGATACACTGCCGATTTTGCAGGTTTTCCCACTTACAAAGCATATAGAAGTCTGTAATTTTTATCATAGGTACTCTTCAACTGTGAGTGACGGAATCTAAAACAAAAATCCAGAAAATCACATTGTATGATTTTTAAGTAATTAATTTACATTTTATTGCATGAAATAAGTATTTGATACATCAGAAAAGCAGAACTTAATATTTGGTACAGAAACCTTTGTTTGCAATTACAGAGATCATACGTTTCCTGTAGTTCTTGTCCAGGTTTGCACACACTGCAGCAGGGATTTTGGCCCACTCCTCCATCCAGATCCTTCAGGTTTTGGGGCTGTCGCTGGGCAATACGGACTTTCAGCTCCCTCCAAAGATTTTCTATTGGGTTCAGGTCTGGGGACTGGCTAGGCCACTCCAGGACCTTGAGATGCTTCTTACGGAGCCACTCCTTAGTTGCAATGGCTGTGTGTTTCGGGTCGTTGTCATGCTGGAAGACCCAGCCACGACCCATCTTCAATGCTCTTACTGAGGGAAGGAGGTTGTTGGCCAAGATCTCGCGATACATGGCCCCATCCATCCTCCCCTCAATACGGTGCAGTCGTCCTGTCCCCTTTGCAGAAAAGCATCCCCAAAGAATGATGTTTCCACCTCCATGCTTCACGGTTGGGATGGTGTTCTTGGGGTTGTACTCATCCTTCTTCTTCCTCCAAACACGGCGAGTGGAGTTTAGACCAAAAAGCTCTATTTTTGTCTCATCAGACCACATGACCTTCTCCCATTCCTCCTCTGGATCATCCAGATGGTCATTGGCAAACTTCAGACGGGCCTGGACATGTGCTGGCTTGAGCAGGGGGACCTTGCGTGCGCTGCAGGATTTTAATCCATGACAGCGTAGTGTGTTACTAATGGTTTTCTTTGAGACTGTGGTCCCAGCTCTCTTCAGGTCATTGACCAGGTCCTGCCGTGTAGTTCTGGGCTGATCCCTCACCTTCCTCATGATCATTGATGCCCCATGAGGTAAGATCTTGCATGGTGCCCCAGACCGAGGGAGATTGACCGTCATCTTGAACTTCTTCCATTTTCTAATAATTGCGCCAACAGTTGTTGCCTTCTCACCAAGCTGCTTGCCTATTGTCCTGTAGCCCATCCCAGCCTTGTGCAGGTCTACAATTTTATCCCTGATGTCCTTACACAGCTCTCTGGTCTTGGCCATTGTGGAGAGGTTGGAGTCTGTTTGATTGAGTGTGTGGACAGGTGTCTTTTATACAGGTAACAAGTTCAAACAGGTGCAGTTAATACAGGTAATGAGTGGAGAACAGGAGGGCTTCTTAAAGAAAAACTAACAGGTCTGTGAGAGCCGGAATTCTTACTGGTTGGTAGGTGATCAAATACTTATGTCATGCAATAAAATGCTAATTCATTATTTAAAAATCATACAATGTGATTTTCTGGAATGTTTTAGATTCCGTCACTCACAGTTGAAGAGTACCTATGATAAAAATTACAGACCTCTACATGCTTTGTAAGTAGGAAAACCTGCAAAATCGGCAGTGTATCAAATACTTGTTCTCCCCACTGTACAATATCTGATGTATGATGGGAAACACTAGCAAGCAACATAAAAAGGGGTGTATGGGTAAAAGCCTATGGATTATGCAGAGACGTTGCGGGAGAGAGAGGAGAGAAAACAAGGGTAAGATAGACTACAGAGAAAATTAACAAATTTATACGAAACACTGATCAAATCAGAAGATAAATGAACAGAGGAATACTGCTGTGGTAGGGAGTGAAAGAGGAGGGAGGGGAAGCAGGAAGAAGAAGAGCGGGAGGTAACCCTTCCCTGGGGTCTATTCGAGCGGGATCACAGCTTTGGAAAATACACCCACCCAATCTCTTTCTCTTCTCACTATTCAAAATAATTGAGAGAGAATTCTTTGATCCTTCAAAATTCGGAAGGCAAAGTGTTTTATTTAGCAAACTCAGTCGGGGTGCTAAACTACCCAGCTGGGATATTTGAGCTTGGGGATATTTGGCAGAGGAGGGGTGAGAGAGAGGCGGGGTGGAAGAGGAGGGGTGAGAGCCTGCTGCGGTGTCAGTGAATAAATCATGAAGTTTGTTTTGGAGAGGAGAGTGTGGCGTTGGAGGCTCAATGCAAACATTCTTCTAAACATTCTTCTCTAACAAATCCAAATATAGCCTCTCGTCTGGTGGTAGTAGTACTGGGTAAATAACAGTACTGATAAGCACACTTGGATAAGTTCTGTTAGGAATAACAATGGGCAGTAATTGTCTACGAACACAGTTCATAATAACTGAAGTGTAACTGCCAGTTGTCTGTAAGGGTAGTTTGGTATCAATCCAATCTCTGTCCATATCTCATCTCCCTCCCTTTCCTTCCTATTCTTCTCCATGACAGAACTCCCCTGTCTCATCTCAACCCCTAAGGCTTTACTACAATCATGTCACTGCTCTTTGGCCCAGGACCCAACCCCAAAACCATAACCTATTGGGATTATTTGCCTGAATTTAACCACTAACATTACACTCCTATTAACCAGTCACATTTGCTTCGGCCCTCGAGACAGAGCTTCCTAGCCTGGTCCCAGATCTGTTTGTGCTCTTGCCAACTCCATTGCTGTAATTGTCAAGCCAAACATGACAATGCGTGACAAGGAGTTGACATGAGAGCACAAACAGACTGGCACTCAGACTAATAGCTTCCCTCAGAACAAGATTGAATAATATAAGGAAAGCTACAACTCCCATCTGCCCCAGTCTACATACCTGAGCCACCATGATGAAGTGGGAGATGACTTCCGCCCTCTGGGGGGCGGTGGGCTTGCTGAGCACCATGAGTTGGATCCACTGAGACACACTGTTGAAGAGTGTGATGAAGCGCTCCAGGATGGGGTTGTCCACCGTGCAGCCATGCATCACAAAGCTGTGGTAGTCCTGGAACTGGAGGGGGAGGGTAATGTATTCAGTGGGCATACAGAAGCTGTTAAACTCACATATAAGTCAGCTTAATGTTGAATGAGCAATGCAAAGGCAGTTTGGAAAGCAGACCTGGGTTTTAACAGTATGTATGCAGACCTGGGTTTAAACAGTATGTATGCAGACCTGGGTTTAAAGAGTATGTATGCAGACCTGGGTTTAAAGAGTATGTATGCAGACCTGGGTTTAAACAGTATGTATGCAGACCTGGGTTTAAACAGTATGTATGCAGACCTGGGTTTAAAGAGTATGTATGCAGACCTGGGTTTAAAGAGTATGTATGCAGACCTGGGTTTAAACAGTATGTATGCAGACCTGGGTTTAAACAGTATGTATGCAGACCTGGGTTTAAAGAGTATGTATGCAGACCTGGGTTTAAAGAGTATGTATGCAGACCTGGGTTTAAACAGTATGTATGCAGACCTGGGTTTAAACAGTATGTATGCAGACCTGGGTTTCAAAAGTATGTATGCAGACCTGGGTTTAAACAGTATGTATGCAGACCTGGGTTTTAAACAGTATGTATGCAGACCTGGGTTTTAAACAGTATGTATGCAGACCTGGGTTTTAAACAGTATGTATGCAGACCTGGGTTTAAACAGTATGTGTTTTCTTTCAAATACTTTGAGTGTTTCATTGAGCCTGCCTAGAGTGCCAGATGGATGGCATTTGTACTTTTGGGACTATTCCATTAGTTCCATTCCGCTAAGCAAACTCAGTCAAGTGCAGGTTTAAGAATTTGAAAGAAAACAAATACTATTTGAACCCAGATCTGGTGGACAGACACACTGCTCCCCATAGCCCCACGTACCAGTATCTTGCAGAAGGACTTGTACTCCAGGTAGGTGAGGTGTGTGGCCAGCTCACTGGAGTCCAGGTGGTCAAACAGCAGAGACATCTTCCTCCTCTTAGACATGGATGGCTGCCTCTGGGTCACCTGACGCTTCCACTTGTATGATGGCCTGAGAGGGACAAAAAGCACACATGATCACTGTCATGTATGACCCAAGCACACAAAATGCAAACCTGGAATCCAAACGTAATATTGCTCTGCTTCACTATGTGAAACAGCGATATTCTGTTTGCATTCCAGGCTAACAAAATACAGCATGCAGAATCAAGTCTCTGCAATGAAACTGAGAAGAAAGAAGAAGCTACAGAAGATGCAAGAGAATAAATACAACAGTTTATGAAACTCTGCTGTCCCATGAAAGTCCCCTATAGCGATAGCTAGACCCTAATGACTCACTAGGGATACCAGGGTCACATGACCTGAAAGGAAATAGGACGGGTGGTCCCAGCCTTTTCTGCTGTTTTCTAAACTTTCCTCTGTTTTAATGCTGTTTTATTGTCAGAGCTCCGGTGAGTATTTCTTATAGGGCAAATACACACGTGTGTAACGTGAGGATACTTACACACTGTCGATGTCGATGAGTTGACTCTGGCGCTCGTTCCCCTCAGTGGTCAAGAGGTCCTTGAGGTCTTTGATCTGCTCTGCCAGATCTGGGTTTAGATTGAACTCCGCTGGGAACTCACTGATCCAGTACCTAGAAAGAGAGAGAGAGAGAGAGAGAGAGAGAGAGAGAGAGGGAGAGAGAGAGAGAGGTAGGGATGGAAGGGGGGAGGGTAGAGAAGAGAGATAGAAAGAGACATAGTGTGGGAGAGGTAAGCAATAAAAAAACTCCCCATCCTAATAAAAAAAGAAATTGTGAATATGTCTTACTTCACCAAGTGGCAGATTCTTGTCCTGAGCTCAGCAGTGCAGCTCTCCTCCTGTGATCTGATCAACCGTTAAGGTACATAAAACATCTACCAAGACATTTCAAAAATGTCCTTTTACAATCAGCATACGATCTGACCGTGGCCTGACCACAAAACACATAATTGCAACCAGTTTTGCACGCTAAGAACATTCTATCCATTCCATTCACTTGCACCTTAAAGAGTATCTGTTGATTTTACAGTAGCTGACAAGACGTGATAAGCCGTAAGCAGGTGCCTAATGGTGAAGGATACTTGTGCAGTAGTTTCTTTGCCATGTCGGTGGAGGGGAGGTACCAAGGATGCATCATGAGGAACATGCGCACTAGGGAGGGGTCCTTCAAAGTGCCCGTCTCATCTGAAAGAGGACAGACGCATTGCTCATCACTCACTCAGCCAAATTATTGATTTGAGACCGACAATATTAGCTACTTCAGGTGGTGCATGGTATATTATTCCTCTTCTTTTCCTTGCAATCTGTTCCTGGAAATGTTCTTCTGATTGCACAAAGAGTATATGTTGTTTATTTAGACATTGAGTAACATGTACACTCGCCGGACACTTTATTAGGTACATCTTTTCAACTGCTCGTTAACGCAAATATCTAATCAGCCAATCACGTGGCAGCAACTTAGGCATGTAGACATGGTCAAGACGATCTGCTGAAGTTCAAACCAAGCATCAGAATGGATGGGGAAGAAAGGTGATTTAAATGACTTTGAACGTGGCATGGTCGATGGTGCCAGACGGGCTGGTTTGAGTATTTCAGAAAGTGCTGATCTACTGGGATTTTCCCGCACAACCATCTCTAGGGTGGCCCGAAAATGAGAAAATATCCATTGAGCGGCAGTTCTCTGGGCGGAAATGCCTTGTTGATGGCAGAGGTCAGAGGAGAATGGCCAGACTGGTTCAAGCTCATTGAAAGGCAACAGTAACTCAAATAACCACTCGTTACAACCAAGGTATGCGGAAAAGCATCTCTTTATGTACAACACGTCGAACCTTGAAGCAGCTAAGAACAGGAAACTGAGTCTAGAATTTGCACGGGCCCACCAAAATTGGACAATAAAAGATTGGAAAAACGTTGCCTGGTCTGATGAGTCCCGATTTCTGCTGCAACATTCAGATGGTAGGGTCAGAATTTGCCGTAAACAACATGAAAGCATGGATCCATCCTGCCTTGTATGAACGGTTCAGGCTGGTGGTGGTGGTGTAATGGTGTGGGGGATATTTTCTTGGCACATTTTGGGCCCCTTAGTACCAATTGAGCATCGTTTAAACGCCACAGCCTACCTGAGTATTGTTGCTGACCATGTCCATCCCTTAATGATCACAGTGTACCCATCTTCTAATGGCTACTTCCAGCAGGATAACGCGCCATGTCACAAAGCTCACATCATCAAAAAACTGGTTTCTTGAACATGACAATGAGTTCACTGTACTCAAATGGCCTCCAGAGTCACCAGATCTCAATCCAATAGAGCACCTTTGGGATGTGGTGGATCATGGATGTGCAGCCGACAAATCTGCAGCAACTGCGTGATGTTATGATGTCAATAAGGAGCAAAATCTCAGAGGAATGTTTCCAGCGCCTTGTTGAATCTATGCCACGAAGAATTAAGGCAGTTCTGAAAGCAAAAGGGTACAACCCGGTACTAGCAAGGTGTACCTAATGAAGTGGTCGGTTACAGGAGTGTATATTTGAGTGTTCATAGACAAATAAAAAGACTGACTGACCAAAGGCTTGGATGCACACTTCCACCAGATCATCCACTGTCGCAGACTGATCTAAAGATGTGGGCTCCATCTTTCTCGTCCTCCTCTCTTCCTCTCGTTTCCCAGGGTTCTTTGTCCTCGACCCTTTCTTCTCACTTCAGATACACTCCTGGGCACAAGAAGAGGAGAAGACAGATATGATTAAAGGTAACACATTTCCGCCAAGAAATTCAACTCCTGTACAAAGAAATGAGAGCATAGTAAGAAAGCAAAAAAAAATAGTTGCATGGTTTGAATGATTTCCAGTAATAGTCTGTTATGTCGCTCTGATCTAGCTATGCAAGATATCAAGGAAGTATACAGGAAATGTTGACAAAATCAAACAATGGAATTAGAACAATAACATGTCTGGATACTGATGGATTGCGGTTGGGTTACATTTGGAAACAGCATACTTCAGCAAACCAACAGATCAGGTGACATACAGTACAGTATAACTACAATGATTCAGCGTCACTATTCTGACATAATCTGATGAGACCATGTTGCCTAGAAAGTATACTTGACACAATACTCAGAAAATATGCATTTTACAGTACGTACAGGGAACCTCATTGTGTTTCGTATGGACACAACATCCCATACGGTATTTTTTTTATTTAAAATATATTTTTTTATTTTTAAAATTAGGATGCATGTGAAATATTAAAATTTTTATTTAATTATATTTTAAAATTGGGCAAATAATGATTTTTTAAAAACATATTTAATTGATTTTAAATACATTGCAACATAAATATATTATGGAATGTATTTAAAATGTATATAGCCTAATCCCAGATCTCTGATCCCAGATCGCTTTTTGTGCTCTTTATGACAGAATGTAAAAATTAGATTGTTTTTTTTTTTTTACTCACCATCAGAATTAAAATTATATCACTGCCAAAGTTTTGGCTTGGTGGCCAGAAAAAGTATCTCTATACGTAAAGAGTCATTTAAGAAGCCAAATTAGGAACCACTTTGGCCACCCTGTAGACTAGATGCCATAGCGATGCATTTCTGGAATATTCTCAAGCATTTGAGCAAAGACGCAAATGTAGGTTAATGTATATCTAGAATACATTTGAAGGCATTACATGCATTTGAGTAAAGATGCAATACATCTACATGTATTTGAAATGGGTTTTTTTTTTACCGTATGGGATGTGACTGATAGAAACCCACAGACAACAAGCAGCTGATACGACTGTCAGTTTGGCAATAACCCCCTTTCACCCGGAAAACCACATCTTATCACTTCCTGAAATAGCAATGCAGTCATTAACTTGCACACAGAGGAAAGAATACAAGGCGTGTCAATCATCTCACCCTGTGGTTACATCTTCTGTTTTTTCTTAGTATGCTATTTTAGTGAGGTACTTCTCAGCAGGGTGGCAACACATCCTCATGCCCACCCTTCCCATACACACATGAAGCATTGAAGCATTCCATGAGGTGTACATTCATTACACTGTTACCATATTTATGGGGTAGTGAAATACAACTTTTGTCACCAGTCAGGAGATAACATAGGCCAAAATGAACTGTTATTGAGCACAGTGGAGAGCTGAGGTTAGAGCATACATATGTAGGATCTTAATTTGAGCCAGTTTCCTACAGCAGTAAAATGATCCTGCAGCAACAGGAAAAGTTAATTATTATGTGGATCATAATTGATTTACATTTTTGTAGGTGCTGATACATTTATACAGAAAAAATTACAATATTTAGAAGCCTTTTTGAACCACAAACACACAACAAGTTTAACATTTCCTGCATTGAAGGAAAGCTCTCCTGCAACAGGGTGATCAGATTAAGATCCTACATCTGTATGTTCTGGCTCGGGTTCCCAAGAATTCACATTAGCTATGAGGTTTGATTGCTTTTAGATACTGTGGGTATGTGAGTATGTGCATTAGGTCTCCAATGCATAGAGGGTAGAGATGGAGGGCATTTGTGCCTGTGTGTGTGTGCCTGTGTGTGTGTTAGGGCTCTAGCCTGCACCAGCCAGAAGGGTGATCTTTGGTGGCTGGTTTGCATAGGAATGGATGATGGCACTGCAGCCGAAGTGTATGTCACAAAAGAAAGAATCCTTCTTCCCCTGGCTGATTCTGCTACAGAGCGGTGGGTGGACACACTCAATTACAGGCTTCACGAGCAGTCTGAGACACAAACATACACAGGGACTCAGAGAGTGAGAGAGAGAGACCTCAAAGCTCCCGAGTGGCGCAGCGGTCTAAGGCACTGCATCTCAGTGCTACAGGCGTCACTACAGACACCCTGGTTTGATTCCAGGCTTTATCACAACCAGTCATGATTGGGAGTCCCATACGGCAGTGCACAATTGGCCCAGCATCGTCCGAGTTTGGCCGGTGAAGGCCATAGTTTTAAATAAGAACTTGTTCTTAACTTACTTGCCTAGTTAAATAAAGGTTAAATAAAACCATCAGTCAGTGAAAGTAGGATGACAGAGGTGGTGCTGCACACAGTGAGCCCAGTAGTGGGACCCATACCGCTATTACAAACAAAAAACAAGTAAGTGAGAAGTAAGCATTGGTCTGAAGCCGAACAAGGAAATTCACATAAGCAGCACAATGCGTACTTCACCCATGCTCTACCAAGGTTTTCCAGTACACAGCTTTGACCTGCTACAGTAGCTATGTTGGTATTGTACTTCAAACTATGTGTAGGCAGGTTTCAAACCTTCTCAAAACAGCCTTGTTCACACTGCAGGCCTTAACTCAAATAAATGTTGTGTTTAAAATCCGTTTTGGACTATTGACTGTCCAAACACCAAGTTACAAGTGACCAAATCTGATTTTCGTGTTTTCTGACAGCATTTGATAACAAGGATATGCTAGTTGTCATAGTAACGATGGGTGTGTGCACAGTGGTGTAGGCTGATTGGTGGTGGTACTTGTGCTTCCTATCACTCAGAAGTTATGCAGCAAGCTAAGGTGGCAACAACGTTTCCCAGTTGCTTTGAATGTTCAAAATCATAGGGTAAGAACAGTTTTAAACCCTCAAAGGGTAAGATGAGTCCTAGCTAGGTAGCTATTTAGCTATCTAGCACATTCACTAATTTGTTTGTAAACAATAAAAGTTATTTTTTTTGTTAGCTTACCGGTGTAATATTTTCACACAAGCTAAGAACCACTTTTTCAAAGCATGGGTGAACTACGCATTGTGGTGCTCGTGTGAATATCCTTTCTTTTTCAGTTTCAGACCAATGCCTATTTCTCACTTAAAATGTATTTATTTGTGTTTAATTTCCATGCTTTCCACACCGGAACAACAAAGTTATGATAAAGAAAAACACAGCAATAAAAGTAAAGTAAAAGTACACAATAATGACAAATGGCAACAGAAATAATGTAGTGTTTATTTAAAATTAACAGCTAATTTTCAAGTGGGAAGCAAATATGAAGTAAACTGGAGAGAAAAAAATCCCTGATATCTTTTAACAAGACAATCAAGAAAGCTATAATAATAATAAACAACATGTACTAATTAACTATTTACATGAAAATCTACTTTAAAGTTTACTGAAGAAAGGCCAAGTACTACATTACCTGTAAATAATATTGAGTTATTACAAAATGCACATCAATCAGATATAGGGCTACAGGGTTATGCAGGCTTTCTTGTTCAAGCCCAGTTCTACCACACCTGATTCTAGTATGCATGGTCTCGATGAACAGCTGGGGTCTTGATGAACAGCTGAGTAGTAGAATGAGGTGTGGTTGCACTGGGCTTGAACAAGAAAGCCTGCATAACCCTGTGGTTCGTCAATAGCAATTTTAGTAACCCCTGATACAAATATTGTGGCAAATGACAAACTGCTGAGAAACACCTGTAAAATGGAAAGTCGTTAGACAAGTACAAAATACTTTTTATGAATATATATTTACAAGTTTGACATTGGATAAGTGCTCTAAATTATTTTGCTACAAACGTTCTAAGTTGTTGTACACAGTTGTCCAACTTCGGTAAAAGAGCACACATTATCACATTTATAAATGGCAGTGGAGGATTGCTGCACCACCAGTCCTCTGCTCTACCAAATGAGCTACTGAAGGTCAACAAATGCATGTGAGGTTTCAATATCTGTAAATCTCAATCAAGATTCATCCCTTCCAAATATGAAAACAGATGGGAGTACTCACAGATTTTGAACAGAATATACGTAAGTGCTATTGGTAGTGTGCAATGTACTGTGTGCATGTGAATAAGTGTAAGTCGTTCAGTGTAAGTCGTTGTCAGTGGGCCAGCTTGACACATTTCTTAACTTCTCAAATGACAGAAAGTGGGACCTGAAAAGGAGAAACGTTTAAAACTTGTAGAACTTATGGCATGCATTTGTACCGTAGGGATGGCGTGCATCTGACGGATGAGGGCCATAACGTCTTCCTTGAGAGTTTGAGAGCTTGTCTCTCCACCGTTCGCTCCTCCGTAGTAGCAAGACATGCGCACAAGTACTAGTACACGTCACTCCCTGTCCCTTGCCACTCAGCGATGCCCAACCAACCCAAATGCTCTTTTAAATTAAAATAAGCAGAATGGTCAAAATATCCCCTCCGGTGGGCGAACCCAGGACCTTCAAATACCAGGGCGGTGACGCTATCTGTTACGCTACTAACCCTGTTATAGATATGTCAACTTGACACTATTTAAAAGTACAGTCTAGTGATGACAGCACGTATTTGCTCCCCCCAAAAAGTTGTTAATTCACTTAGTGCTGATTGAATGTTTATTTATCTTGCTTGGTTAAAAAAAAAAAAACATTTCTAAAACAGTTGATGTATTGAAAACTGTTTAATTTGATCACATAACTAACCAAATTGGCAAACATGGTGTTTTCGTTTGACTGTACACAGGTCGCATAAGCAAGCAATGAGGATTATGATGTTGTGGATGCTTTGTGCAACTCGCACCCCAGCTACTTTTTACTTGTGGAAGGCAACTTCAGGTTTTCGGGAACACATTGAAAAGTAACTTGACACTGTGTTGTTAAGTGAGAGCAAATTTTGATTAAAAATACCAAAAAAAAAGTGCATTGACAGAGGAGGGATCATTAAGGTAAGGGCTATAATTTGCTCTGGATCTTCTAACAGTCTGTTCTGGTGTGTGCATGTATTATAAAGGAAGTGTGGCAGTTTTCCCAAAGTTCTGTGTATCTTACTAGCAATAATGGCAGCCAAGGACGTTCGCTAGCTTATTTGTTTGTGCTCTGATTACATGAAAGTGTCCAGGTCACCAGTTTACACAGATGACTTCAGCCATATGGAAAAACCTTCCATAGCAAAATATACCTAGCTAGCGAGCTACCTTCCTTTTGCTTCTCGTCCAACTGGTGTAAGCTAGATCACTAAAACTGCTAGGCTTTTACTAGCTAGTTGCTACTGTTGCATAGCAACAGAGTTTCACACGGTTTTAGAACTCTGAGACTCGGCTGAAAAGATGTTAGCATTGTCAGAAATGCTACAAAAAAGTAGCACATCATTGGATTTTATTGGCAGAAATGTGCATGTGAGAGCGGTAAATTGTGAATTGAATAAAAACTTTTGAACCTTCAAACCTATTCAGTCCAAATGGATCTCTCTATTGGTCACCTTATGGATGTTGTAGCCTCGTTTTAATCCGTCATCTAGAATTTGGACAAGAATCAAAAATACAGTATGGTGGTTCTCGGTAACGGCCAGACACATCATGATGAGAGGTGGGGAGTGTGTTGTGTACCTCAATTCAAGTAGATTTTCATCAACACTGGTGTCATATTGTCTTAGATATGACAATTATTTTAATTGATTGGGTTTATATGGCACTTTTCTACCAACTGAGGTATTCAAAGCACTTTACATAGTTGGGGGGAACTCACCTCATCCACCAGCAATGTGTAGCACCCACCTGGGTAATGCACCGCAACTATTTTGTACCATAACATTCACTGCACATCAGCTGGAGAGGTGAGGAGTGATATACAGTGCATTCGGGAAGTATTCAGACCCTAATTTCAGGTCTCTCCAGAGATGTTTGATCGGGTTCTGTCTGGGCCATTCAAGGATATTCAGAGACTTGTCCCAAAGCCACTCCTGCATTGTCTTGGCCGTGTGCTTAGGGTCGTTGTCCTGTTGGAAGGTGAACCTTCACCCCAGTCTCTCTGTACTTTGCTTTGTTCATCTTTCCCTTGATCCTGACTATTCTCCCTGCTGCTGAAAAAAATCCCCACAGCATCATTAGGTGATTGATGTTTTGTTTTTTTGTTTTTTATAAGGCTGTAACGTATCACAATGTGGACAGAGGGAGGGGGTCTGAATACTTTCCAAATTCACTGTATGCAATTAGGGGGATGATTAGGTGTCCATGATGGAATGGGGCCAGGTTGGGAATTTTGCCATGACACCAGGGTTAACACCCCTACTTTTACGATAAGTGCCATGGGATTTTTTAATGACCACAGATTGTCAGGTCCCCCGTTTAAAGTCCCATCCAAAAGACGGCACCCTATGCAGGGCAATGTCCCCTTCACTGCCCTGAGATCTACACTGAACAAAAATATAAACGCAACATGTAAAGTGTTGGTCCCATGTTTCATGAGTTAAAATGAAAGAGCTCAGAAATGTTCCATACAACGAATAAGCTTATTTCTATCAAATTGTGTGAACAAACTTGTTTAGTTTGTGAGCATTTCTCCTTTGCCAAGATAATCCATCCACCTGCCAGGTGTGGCATATCAATCAGCTGATTTAACAGCATGATCATTACACAGGTGCACCTTGTGCTGGGGACAATAAAAGGTCATATTATCAAATGTGCAGTTTTGTCACTCAACACAATGCCACAGATGTCTCAAGTTTTGAGGGAGTGTGCAATTGGCATGCTGACTGCAGGAATGTCCACCAGAGCTGTTGCCAGAGAATTTAATGTTCATTTCTCTACCATAACGTTGTTTTAAAGAATTTGGCAGTACATCCAACTGGACTCACAACCGCATACCACATGTATGGCGTTGTGTCAACGTTGTGAACAGTGCCCCATGGTGGTGGTGGTGGAGTTATGGTATGGGCAGGCATAAGCTACAGACAACAAACACAATTGCATTTTATCGATGGCAATTTGAATGCACAGAGATACTGTGACGAGATCCTGAGTCCCATTGACATGCTTTTGTCCTGCCTTTTTATTAAGGTATCTGTGACCAACAGATGAATATCTGTATTCCCAGTCATGTGAAATCCATAGATTAGGGCCTAATTCATGTATTTCAATTGACTGATTTCCTTATATGAACTGTAACTTAGTAAAATATTTGAAATTGTTGCATTTATATTTTTCTTCAGTATACTTAGACCAGAGAAGAGTGCCCCCTATTGGCCCTACAACACCACTTACAGCAGCATCTGTTCTCCCATCCAGGGACCAACCAGAACCAACCCTGTTTAGCTTCAGTGGCAAGCCAACAGTGGGATAGTATACTACTGCTTATTAGAGTTCAATTTAACATTGGGCTTCAACCAATGCATACTATAGTTTCACCAATAAGACCAATACTTCTGGTCTGTCATGGTTATATAAATACATGGACCTGAAGACATTATCAAGGCTTCAACCCTGTCATTAAATACGGTAATGTGTTGTTGGCTCAAATCTATTTTACAGCTAACAACACTGCATCCAGCCACAAACGTTCTCTAGTCTGAGTTTTCACTCTTCAGTGCAGCTGAGAATTTGAAAATTAACCTTCAACAAGTGTGCTGAATTGAGGAAGCTAGAGAAAACCCCAAAAGTGTACCCGAGTGGACTATATTTCTGAAAAATGGAAAGAGAGCAGAAACTGTAATCTCCAAATGTGTGTTACCACAAGTCACTTCTCTGTTCTTCCCTGTTGGGACATTTCAAGCGCAGTCTGATCTGGTGAGGAGGGTGAGGTTGCCAGTTGTCTTATTTACAGTCACGCTGCACCTGCTAGATTGATATCATCTTCTGTGGTACAGGTATGTGTTCCTCTGATTTCTCCAGGTATTGTGGGATCTGATAACCGACACAACAGCAAAGACGCCACTGATTTCTCCACCAACCAGCCTCTCTCCATAGACACAAGGACCTCCTCTGAATAGCTCTCTGCATTATGACCTCGCTGTTTCGACAATCCTTCAACCACACAATAGAGACGATGGGTCTATTCTCCCTTATCACCAAAGGCTGAAATTAACCCGTCCTAAAGAAGCCTCACCCACACACACGTATCACCCAGGTGACAGTTCCTCCTTTAATAGAACCCCCATCCCTTTCTCTCTCACACCCCATTGTCTTGTCATCTCTCTCTCTCTCTCTCCCTCTCTCCCTCTCTCCCTCCCTCCCTCCCTCCCTCCCTCCCTCCGGCGATTCTCATCACTAATCTCTGTTAGCAGCAGTAACCTAACCTCCCTCTCTACCATGCCTGTCCCAGAGATACCACAGCCCCGGGCAGGATGTGTGGCCCTTCCTGATCCTCGTACTCTACACTCAAAATAGAAACTAGCTGTCAAAAGACGCCTATATAGAGGTCTATATCTGTTATACAGCCCCTGCACCACTTCCTGGACTTGAACCCTAGTGGGTACTGGGTAGATGGTGGTGATACATTTCTCCCAACGCCAACCACTGACACAGGGTCAGATACCTTTTCATTCTATGAAATGGATTAGAGTTAGGGTTGCAATTCAGGACAATGTGTGCATTTCTTGTTAGACCTATTCAGATTGGGGAAAGGGTCACCTGGCGGGCTCTGGTACATATAGAATACTCATTAGTCTGAATTAAGGAATGTATCCTTCATTTACAGCAGAGGCCCATGGCTATTACCATTGATGACATTAATCATGAGCCTTTTCCCAGAATGCTGGGGAGAATCTATTCTACACCAATCAATGGCAGTATGTGTGGGAGGCATGGGCATATCACATCAGCCCTGGGGATTTACTGCTGCCATTTACATTGGCTCATCATGGTTTTTCAATACCATGATGGTTGTCATTGATGGGCAGGGGTGTGTGAGAGTGTGTGTGTGTGTATGTGTGTGTGTGGTAGGGCAGGTGTCTCTGTGTGTGTGTGTGTACGCATAAATCAGTGTGTCCGCATCCATGTGTGTGTGTGTGTGAGAGTGTGTATGTGTGGTAGGGCAGGTGTCTCTGTGTGAGTGTGTGTACGCATAAATCAGTGTGTCCGCATCCGTGTGTGTGTGTGTGTGTGTGTGTGTGTGTGTGGTAGGGCAGGTGTCTCTGTGTGAGTGTGTGTACGCATAAATCAGTGTGTCCGCATCCGTGTGTGTGTGTGTGTGTGTGTGTGTGTGTGGTAGGGCAGGTGTCTCTGTGTGAGTGTGTGTACGCATAAATCAGTGTGTCCGCATCCGTGTGTGTGTGTGTGTGTGTGTGTGTGTGTGTGTGGTAGGGCAGATGTCTCTGTGTGAGTGTGTGTACGCATAAATCAGTGTGTCCGCATCCGTGTGTGTGTGTGTGTGTGTGTGTGTGTGTGCTAGTATGTGTCTCTACCTCCCCTCTATTCTGCATATCCTGAGGAAAAGCCAGTCTAGCAGGTCTGTCAATGAGAGCCTTGATGATGAGAAGCGTTGATGAGGTCAGTCTGGGCTGCAGCTAGCAGCAATCATCAGCAGCCACTGCTATAAACAAACGCCATCATTCACCACTCGATACCAACCGCCACCTTCCCACCCTCACCCGTTAGTATGCATGGTTCACCATCACAGACATTTCGCCAGACCACTCCACGGTAATAGGAAAAAGCTCTCAAACACTGCGGCCAATTCTCCCGGTGTGTTAGTGCCTTCTCGCCGTAACCTTGGATATAATGATATTGTTCTGACAATTTAATTTCAGACTTTATGTATCGTTTTCCTTGTCTACGGGTTAATGTTGCCTGGAGACATACATTGACATGAATCAGAGAGGGTCTTAGAGCACAGTGTGTGTGTGTGTGTGCGTGTGTGTGTGTGTGTGTGTGTGTGTGTGTGTGTGTGTGTGCGTGTGTGTGTGTGTGTGTGTGTGTGTGTGTGTGTGTGTGTGTGTGTGTGTGTGTGTGTGTGTGTGTGTGTGTGTGTGTGTGGCTGGTACACAACATCAGCCAATCAGGAAGAGAATATATAGAATTAATGTTCTGACAGTCAAGATAGACACTGTGGATCACCCCCCATAACACCCCTACCACAGACACAGAGAGAGAGAGAGAGAGAGAGAGGGGGGAGAGGTAGATGGAGATGGAGGGTAGTGAGACAGGGAGCAAGGGATGGAAAGATAAAATGGAGGGAAAGTGTGTGGGAAAGAAAGAGAGGGAAAATACAGTCGTGGCCAAAAGATTTGAGAATGACACAAGTATTGGTCTCCACAAAGTTTGCTGCCTCTGTGTTGATGATGGCAATTTGCATATATTCCAGAATGTCATGAAGAGTGATCAGATGAATTTCAATTAATTGCAAAGTCCCTCTTTGCCATGAAAATGAACTTAATCCCCCCCCAAAATGTCCACTGCATTTCAGCCCTGCCACAAAAGGACCAGCTGCCATCATGTCAGTGATTGTCTCGTTAACACAGGTGAGAGTGTTGACGAGGACAAGGCTGGAGATCACTCTGTCATGCTGATTGAGTCAGAATAACACACTGGAAGCTTTAAAAGGAGGGTGGTGCTTGAAATCATTGTTCTTCCTCTGTCAACCATGGTTACCTGCAAGGAAACACGTGCCGTCATCATTGCTTTGCACAAAAAGGGCTTCACAGGCAAGGATATTGCTGCAGGTAAGATTGCACCTAAATCAACCATTTATCGGAACATCAAGAACTTCAAGGAGAGAGGTTCAATTGTTGTGAAGAAGGCGTCAGGGCCTTTTCCAGCATGATGGAGCACCTTGCCATAAGGCAAAAGTGATAACTAAGTGGCTCAGGGAACAAAACATCGACATTTTGGGTCCATGGCCAGGAAACTCCCCAGACCTTAATCCCATTGAGAACTTGTGGTTGATCCTCAAGAGGCGGGTTGACAAACGAAAACCCACAACTTCTGACAAACTCCAAGCATTGATTATGCAAGAATGGCCTGCCATCAGTCAGGATGTAGCCCAGAAGTTAATTGACAGCATGCCAGGGTGGATTGCAGAGGTCTTGAAAAGAAGGGTCAACACTGCAAATATTGACTCTTTGCATAAACTGAATGTCATTGTCAATGAAAGCCTTTGACACTTATGGAATACTTGTAATTATACTTCAGTGTACCATAGTAACTACTGACATAAAGATCTAAGAACACTTAAGCAGCAAACTTTGTGGAGACCAACACTTGTGTCATTCTCAAAACTTTTGGCCACGACTGTAGAGATGATGGGTAAAGTGAGTAGAAGACAGAGATCGCTTCCAAAAACTAGTGACAGCATTTTCTAAAGCAACACATACTCGCTGTCTTAGTTATGAATACATAAATAAAAGGATGTTTCTTCAGAGCAACTATGTTTCTTAGAAACAACTGTTGATTGTGAAATGTACTACAGTGCATAAGTATTCGAGCCAGTCAGCATTACTGTAGATTGAACACAGCTGCAGAAAGCGTTGCATCCACAATAAGAATACAGACCTGGGTTCAAATACTATTTGAAATCTTTTAAATACATAGGTACATTTGGCCAGGCAAGCTCAATCATGCACAGACAACGTATTTTAAATTATTTCAAATAGTATTTGAACCCAGGTCTTCTATATAGTCCTGTATATTACGTCAGGCATAGTGGTATGAAAGCCTGTATGTTTTCATTTCTTTGTACAGATGCTTCCTGTTCAACTTCTGTCCTCTACCAGATGTGTCAACTAGCTACACAAGCAGCATAACAAATGCCGGAAGTCTGTGGATGTGAGTTTTTACTTTCCTTGTGGGGAACAAGTAACATTCGTTAAAAAGTGGGGACATTTCGCCAGTCCCCACAAGGCAAAATTCTATTTTAGGATTAGGTTACAAATAGGGTTACAAATAGGGTTACAATTAGGGTTTAGGGTTAGGTTTAGGGTTAGGATTAGGGTTAGGGTTAGGGTTAGGTGTTAGGGAAAGGGATATTGAATGGGAATCAATTGTTTGGTCCTCAATTGTGAATCATAATCAATTGTTTGGTCCTCAATTGTGAATTGGGAATCAATTGTTTGGTCCTCAATTTTGAATGGGAATCAATTGTTTGGTCCTCAATTGTGAATTGGGAATCAATTGTTTGGTCCCCACAAGGATAGGAATGGCTGAAGAATTGCAACATTTACCTAGCAATACTGGGTGACTTGAAAAGTCATAGTCAATCGATCAATAATATAATTATTATTTTAGCAAAAATGTTTATCTTTAATTTACAATTGGTGGAAACTATGAGAAGAGAAAGGTTCCATACTTTTGTGAAGCATCACAGGACAGTTGAAAAATATATGGCAAATAGAAATCCAATATGGATGGTGTTAAAAGATAGTTGGGAGGGGTTGAATGGAGCTGAAGGGTGGGACTAATAACAAGATAACACATGTAAAACATACGGGGTCTGTAGAAAGTATATTGGTTCAGAGCTTTTGTGAAATAGCACAGTTACAAATATATGGCAAATACAAATCAAACTGGATGGACATTAGAAACAGAGGAAGGTCAGGACTAAAAACAAACAGATATAACTATTGTAAAATAGATTGTGTCTGTAAAATGTGTATAGCATGTATAAGCTGGAAGCAGAAGCTAAAATGTTATTGTTTATATGGTCGAGCGGTGGTAGGGTTTCTGGGGAATAATAAAGGAAGGTATATTATCCTTTATTTTTTAAAGGATAGTAAAACAAACCATTCAAAATCATTCTTCCTACTTTCCTGGCGCCGGAGGAGATTGCTGCCGTTTTACGGGTCCCTAACCAATTGTGCTATTGTGCTTTTGCGTTATTTGTAACTTATTTTGTACATAAAGTTTCTGCCACGTCTCTTATGGCCGAAAAGAGCTTCTGGATATCAGGACAGCGATTAATCACCTTGCACTGGACGAAGATTTTTTCTTTAACGAGTCGGACGCAAAGGATTTACTACAGACACCCGACAAGGCCCAAATCCCCATCATTCGTATGAGAAAGAGACAGAGATATCGGGCTCGGAGGTCAGGGTGCCTTGTAAGGATCCGGCGGCGAGTGTGTATTCTGCCTCTACAATCAGTCCTATTAGCCAACGAACAATCATTGGAAAACAAAATAGACGAACTACGAACACGAATATCCTACGGGACATTAAAAACTGTAATATCTTATGTTTCACCGAGTCCTGGCTGAACGACGACATGGATAACATATAGCTGGCGGGATATATACGCTGCATCAGCAAGATATAACAGATGCCTCCGGTAAGACAAGGGGGAGCGGTTTGTGTATATTTGTAAACAACAGCTGGTGTAAAAAATGTAATATTAAGAAAGTATCAAGGTTTTGCTCGCCTGAGGTAGAGTATCTCATGATAAGCTATACACCATAATATTTACCAAGAGAGTTTTCATCAGTGCATGTGACCAATACAATTTAATTTGATTCCTATTTCTATGCTGTCAGATGTATGAGATGAGAACACATGTGCCCAGAGCGAGGCAAGAGTGACAGATCAACTGAGAAATGACACGCCTCGCGCTGGTTACGGTAACTACCCACAAGGCACTATGCCAAGACACTTTCGTTTTTCTCTTATTTCTCTCTCTCCCCGTCATTGTTCCTCTCTTCCATCTCTCTTCATCTCCCCTCAGTACTGATTTGAGAGTTTCAAAATGTGCTTCCTGTTGTTGATGAGCTGTAGTGGTCCCTGAGGCAAACAGGCTAACCGTCTCTTTACCAGCTATCATCAAATTCCCCACTATGCAAATGTGGGTCTCTCTTTTTACCTCTCGGGCAGAGGAGGACACAGCGAGGTCCGCCATAGCCAGCATGATACACACATTATAGACTGAGATAAGCTTTGACTAGCCCAGAAGGACATCCTCAAAACATCCTCACTCAAAACGCCAGTACAGACCTGGGATGAAATAATATTCATTTGCTTTCAAATACGTTTGTTTTGATTGAGCCTGCCTGGGGTACCAGTCCAGATGGGAGGGGTTTACACTTTACTCCGTTGGTTACATTCGCGCCCCGGGCAAGCTCAATCAAGCGCAGCTAAAGTTATTTGTAAGAAAACAATTACTATTTGAACCCAGGTCTGCTATGAGTGAGTTCCATTGACATTCTCAAGTCACAACAAGTAATGTATAGTATTAAAGTCACACATATTCCCCATTTCTATAGTCTTGTTAAAAAAACAACCACACATACTGTATTTTTCCTAGAGTCACAGTAAGTAATAACAGTTTTCATATCAACCAAGCAGCCAATGAATTATGTATAGTGCAACTGACTAGTTTCAGTATGTTTTCCCTCCTGAACAACACAGACCATAGAGCTAGATATAGAACTCAATAACGTCCATGATCATCAATGTCCATGTTATATCCTTCTAGAGTCCTCAATCTATCTCTATGACACAGCCCCAATACCGAGGGGAAAACCACCACTTCCTGCGTTAGTACTAGTGCCAAAGATGGTGGATAAAATGGTCAGTTACTTAACGGGGTGGGTCAAGGCATAGTGCCTTGTGGGTAGTTACCGTAACCAGCGCGAGGCGTGTCATTTCTCAGTTGATCTGTCACTCTTGCCTCGCTCTGGGCACATGTGTTCTCATCTCATACATCTTACAGCATAGAAATAGGAATCAAATTAAATTGTATTGATTACACCAATACAATAGCAGCTGGGTGTGGTCTACTTAGTTCATTGACTTTCATTGAACCAGAAAAACCAGAGAGTAGGGTGTCTCTCTTACTCTTTCGTCTCTGCTATGGCTGTGTGCAAGATGGGGACTTAGGGCATGATAGAAATGAGGACAACATAACATAACTCTGAAAACTCAACATTTGTATCTAGCTATTAGATAAACACTGAGCAATAGAAGGGTCTTTGTGCGGGTTTTTGTGGACAGACATAAACTGAGGTTACAACAGGAATAATTAAATGTACGAACACATGGTCTATTGCAGAAGTATGATCAATTATTTTAAACAAGCGTATACTTTCACACCTGTTGCAGATACTGGATCTAGACAGTGCACTCTGGTCAAAATAAGCATCAATACTCTGCTTGTACAACTCAACAGGTTACCCATTGTCTGTCCATTTGTTCTCCCATCCACCTCATTGACAATGTATCGCCTGACTGCTTTAATTATGGACAGCTTGACCTTTAGCTGTTATCTCTCTCTCCCTCTCGCTGACTCTCTCCCTTTCTCTCCCTCTCTCCCCCTCTCCCTCCCTCCCTCTCCCTCCCTCCCAGCCGTTCCATCTTTGCCCTTTAAGGTGAAAGGAGCACTGACAGGATGAAATTGCACAGGTCCTCTCTGGCTCCTCTCAGGAACGTGTGGGGGAGTGAAGGCGAGAGAGAGTGAATAAGGGAGAGAAATGGAGGTTAAGAAAGTAGTAGGAGGAGGGAGAGAGAGAGGAAGAGAGGAAGCAGTGAAGCGTACCCCAGTAATGTGACTGCATGCCTCTGGTTCCCAGTAATTACTTTTTGTTGGTTTATTTTGCACTCCTGGGATTGATTTCACTTCCTCTGTCTTCCTACTGATCAGACTCCATACATCCTCCCTCCATTCCTCTCTTTCTCCCACTCCTAAATCCCTCTCTTTCTTTCTCTTTCTCTCCACATCTACCACCCCCCACACACTTTCCTTCTCCCTCCCTCCCTCCCTCCCCACTTCCTCCCTCCCTCCCTCCCCCCTCTCCATCCTTCTTCTAACCAGATCTCGGTCCTTTGGCATAAATTAGACCTTTACAAAGAATCCAATTAAGCTCAGTTTGCCTAACAAGGCACTGGGGCATGACGGTGTTGACGCAAGTCAGAGAGGTCGCTGGCTGCTCTAGGAGCCTCTGGAGATGAGCAAAATGTCAAGCATGTATATAGAAGGCGTTGGGAGAGGCAATATTCCTGCAGAAAGAGGAGAGAAGTGGGGGGTTTGGAGGAGTTTGGGTTTGTACTGGATGTATGGAGATCTATTTAGCTGAATTCCTTTTGTTCATGCTGCTGAGGTGTGGATCACCAAACTAATTAATTGCTGTAGGTTATATCACTCCTAAGGCAGCCCCCAATGTTTTTTTTAGTTTTTTATTATTGATTTATTTATTTAACCCTTATTTTACCAGGTAAGTTGATTGAGAACACATTCTCATTTACAGCAACGACCTGGGGAATAGTTACAGTGGAGAGGAGGGGGATGAATGAGCCAATTGGTGGTGAATCATACTCCCACAATGAGGAACCTTGCCTGAGATCTGAAGACTTGCGTTAACTCCTGAGCTAATGCTCTGGATTTAGCTCAGAGGGCTAACAATCTGGCAGGACGCATAAGAACCCGGGTTCAAATCCACTTCAGTGGGCCTTTGAAGGAACATAGGAAGGCCTAATATAAAGTCAATGGCACATGGATCAATCAACTCCATAAGAAATTGGTTGTTTTGATTTTGACTAATTGTCTGATTGATTTTGCAAAGGGATTGTGTATTGAAAGTGCTGCATACTATGTTTTGGTGACTAAAGGGAGTAAGGACTGTGGATGGATAAAAATGTATTTTACATGAACTGATTCGCAAAAAGAGCACATTAAGCAGCATGTTACCCAATATTCAAATAATTGCAGCAGTTAATCAACAACATACACACTCAGCTCGGCTCAGCTCGTCATTCAACTCACCAAAACAAGCTGATGAGGTTTGACTTTAGAAGACCTGTATGTATACACTACATTGTCAAAGGTATGTGGACACCCCTTCAAATTAGTGGATCTGGCTATTTCAGCCACACCCGTTGCTGACAGGTGTATAAAATCGAGCACATAGCCATGCAATATCCATAGACAAACATTGTCAGTAGAATGGCCTTAAGAGCTCAGTGACCTTCAACGTGGCACAGTCAACGGATGCCACCTTTCCAACAAGTCAGTTCGTCAAATTTCTGACCTGCTGGAGCTGCCCCACAAGCTCACAGAACGGGACCGCCAAGTGCTGAAGTGCATAACGGGTACAAATCGTCTGTCCTCGATTGCAATACTCACTACCGAGTTCCAAACTGCCTCTGGAACCGTCAGCACACAAACTGGTGTAAAGTAAAGCCGCCATTGGACTCTGGAGCAATGGAAACACGCTCTCTGGAGTGATGAATCAGGCTTCACCATCTGGCAGTCAGACTGACAAATCTGGGTTTGGCGGATGCCAGGAGAATGCTACTTGCCCGAACGCGTAGTGCCAACTGTAAAGTTTGGTCCATACAGAAATGGTTTGTCGAAATTGGAGTGGAATAACTTGACTGGCCTGCACAGAGCCCTGACCTCAACCCCATCGAACACCTTTGGGATGAATTTGAATGCCGACTGCGAGCCAGGCCTAATCGACCAACAACAGTGCCCGACCTCACTAATGCTCTTGTGGCTGAATGGATGTAAGTCCCGCAGCAAGTTCCAATATCTAGTGGAAAGCATTCCCAGAAGAGTGGAGGCTGTTATAGCAGAAAAGGGGGGACCATTCCATATTAATGCCCATGATTTTGGAATGAGATATTCGATGAGCAGGTGTCCACATACTTTGACCATGTAGTGTATATCTCCCCCTCATTCCCATCATCACACTGTGTTGCTCTGTTGAGCCATGTCAGAAGCTTTATTGAAAGCCTCCAGACAGACAGACAGTCAAAGCCTTAAAGATGCACTATGCAGAAATCGCTCCGCCATTTCCTGGTTCTAATAGTTATTTCAGTTCATGTGACAAAACAAGCCAGTATGGTGTAGATAATTATTGTACCATCTAAACCACTGTGAAAATATTATCCATAAGCAAAGTATTTATATTTTCAGCTGTTTGAAGCTGGTGTACAAAAATGAACGTAAAAGACACAAAAACTAAACTTACGAACAGGAAGCATAGAAATATAGCACATAGAACATATCTGCCGCTTCTTAGACTTGGTTTCAATGAGAATTACAGATTTATAACTTACAATTCTATGTGGATTTGGTCGGGTCGCCCAAAAAGTTACATATTGCAACTTTAAGTCTGACAGAAAACATCCCAGCGGGGAGGGACTGCAAATGTGGTCAAATCAGTGAGGCTGCAGACCAAAAAAACATCCAGAACACCATGCCCTGTCCTAATCCCCGCTGCTCCGTGGGTGGTTGGAGGAAAGCGCCTGACAGAGCCGGTGGAGTCGGGCCGCCCACGCCCGTCTGCCCTCCCACACACAAAGTAATGTAGGGTTTTCACCAACAACAGAAGTTCCGCCCCCATTCCTTTTCAACAAGGGCACGCAGAGAAATGTGCAGGGGATTGTGGGAAGGTGAGCGGCGAGAACCCTGCTAGTGGAGCGGTAGAAAAGGTTCAACTCTGCTCTACTTTATGCATATTTCAAGCGCAGCATTGGAGAAGCGGCGGAGCTGAAACCTTGGAGCGGCGGAGCAAAGCTTTGGAGCGAAGCATTATCAAGAGCGGGCACCACTCTGGTCAAAACCCACTGTAATGAGGCCGGCGGATCAATACCCAAACAAAGTAAGCCTGGGTTTGACCTGCAGAGCAGCACAAAGCATGGTGCACAGACTGGAACTTAACTTAACCCAATGCTCATAACTGTGTATAGGGATTTATATGTTATAATCAATGGATGGTAGCAGCAATCCAAAGCACTTATGAATAACATTAGACCTAATAGTTATTGCGCGTGTGCTGTGTAGCTATTTCACTTGAATATGATGTAGGACTATATGTGATATTAGTGTAGCAAGACATATTACCAGGCAATAACAATGCCTAGTTTTCCCTCGCTATTCAATCATACACTGATAAAAATATAAACGCAACATGTAAAGTGCTGGTCCCATGTTTCATGAGCTGAAATAAAAGATCCTAGAAATGTTCCATAAAGCACAAAAAGCTTATTTCTCTCAGCTGTTGTGCACAAATGTATTTACATCCCTGTTGAGGGGTGGAGATGACGTAGTTAATTACTCTCGCCACCTTGGCCTGGATGAGGGCAAGGTTCTCATCAGCCACCTGTTGGAGGATGATGGAGGCTACAGGGGAAAGAGCCTCAGATCCAGAAGTCTCTTCCACCAGGTGGCTGATGAGACATGTTGGCACGACTGCCATATTGCATCTCCATCCCAAAGCCCTTGCTTGGAAGTGTACTTTGCCAGACTGCCAAGAACTTTGCCCTCATCCAGGCCAAGGTGGCGAGACACGGTAGTGATGACACCATAGGCCAAGTTGATCTCTGCACCAGACAGGATGCTCTTGCCAGCATACTTGGGGTCCAACACGTACGCTGCGGCGTGTATGGGCTTCAGGCGGAAGTCTTCACGCTTTTTGATGTATTTCAGAACTGCAGAGTCTGAACATCAGACAGGATGGCATTGTCTCCCTCAATCCGTGCCATGGCTACTGCTATAGGTTTCAGGAGTTTCAGGCTGCTTACCACTCTCTACCAAAATACATAATCCAGGAGGATCCTCTTGATGGGGCTGTCCATATCGGCAGACTGTGATATGGCAATTTCTTGGAGAGACTCCTTCCCCTCCAGGAGACTGTCAAACATGACAGCACCACCCCAACGGCTGTTGCTGGGCAGCTTCAATGTGGTTCTCTTATTCTTCTCACTTTGCTTGGTGAGGTAGATTGCTGCTATAACTTGATGACCCTTCACATACCTAATCACTTCCTTGGCTCTCTTGTAGAGGGTATCCATTGTTTTCAGTGCAATGATGTCCTTGAGGAGCAGATTCAATGCATGAGCAGCACAGCCAATGGGTGTGATGTGAGGGTAGTACTCCTCCACTTAAGACCAAGCAGCTTTCATGTTCGCAGCATTGTCTGTCACCAGTGCAAATACCTGAAGGCTGACTGCCTTCAGCTCATCTGCAATGTAGAGACCGGTGTGTCAGTTGTCCCTTGTGTCTGTGCTCTTGTAGAATACTGGTTGAGGGGTGTAGATGATGTAGTTAATTATTCCTTGCTCACGAACATTTGACCACCCATCAGAGATGACTACAATACAGTCTGCTTTCTCTATGATTTGCTTGACCTTCACTTGAACTCTGTTGAACTCTGCATCCAGCAAATTTGTAGCTAAAGCATGTCTGGTTGGAGGGGTGTATGCTGGGCGAAGACCATTCAGAAATCTCTTCCAATACACATTGCCTCTGCGCATAGGAGGTGAACCAGTACCATGCACAGCTCGAGCAAGACATTCATCAGCATTTCTCTGACTACGTTCCTCCATTGAGTCAAAAAAACTTCTGATTCCAGGAGAACCATAAACTGTTGCTATGATGGGGGGGGGGGGGCTGGCTGATTGGCAGGGACTGGCTCCCCAGTGGGTCGGCCTGGCTCCCAAGTGGTTGGGCCTATGCCCTCCCAGGCCCACCAATGGATGCGTCCCTGCTCAGTATGTGAAATCCATAGATTAGTGCCTAATTAATTAATATAAATTGACTGATTTCCTTATATAGCCTGTAACTTAGTAAAATCGTTGAAATTGTTGCATGTTGCGTTTATATTTTTGTTCACTATAGATGAATAGCCATACAAGGAGTTTATCTGTGTTGAACAATGATCTAATGATGTATATAGCTGCTATTGTATCTCCCTAATTACAATGAGGGTAGAATAGCCAGCCCAGACTAAACAGCTGTGGTAACATTATCTATCGCAGTCTTAACATGATAACCCTGGCTGTCTCATACACAAATATATGCTATCTATTACACTCAATAGCCGTGAGAATACTTTCACCCTGGTTCTTAGCTACTGTGAAACCCATGAAGGTGCGGTTTTCTAGAGAATGCAATAACGCGCCAATGCCTGCTGCACTCTCACATTTTGATTACATGGGGCAACGTGTGTGGTTAAGATGTATGCAGCACAGCACAAACCTACTGCATGGGTTTACATGACTAACCTGTTCTTGCGCGATTGGGCATCAATAATATTTAATTATAGCTAAAAAAAACATTGCGAAACTAGTGATCATTTAAAGAGCCATTGGAAAAGAACACACTATGCAAATATAACTTGCGTCACAGCTTGCCTCTTTTCAAATAACCCTCCACAAGCTCGACTTATGAGGCATAAAGAGAAAAGTGAGTTGAATGAAGCCAAGAGCCGTCCAAACCACGAGAAATAAGTCATGTGTAGAGGTTTATCAAATAAAAAAAAGCAGACCACGCATTACATCACAGGTGTATTACCCTACACTCTGCTGTAGACTAGAGATAGATGTCTTACCTTCAGAGTTTGGAGAGTCCTATCACACGAAATGTCTGCCCCGTTATGGGCTAAAACTAAAATAATGTCAGCCTGTGCGCCAGGATACCTTCCATAAACAAATTACCATACCATGTAGGCTGGCTGTTCTGATGATCTAACTGTTCGGGTAGCCCCCAAACCAAAATGATAAAGCCCATGCATGCACGTGCAAGCCCTTGGAAAAAGACGCAGTAAATTATGCGAAAATTTAAGTTACAAGTTTCAGACAGGAGATCCGTTGGAGTTGATGCTACAGGTCTCAAATGCACATTTCAGCCCGTGCAACGAACTACCGCCTGTACTTAGCGCCAAGTTAAAATAGATGCCTGTTGCGGCTTAGGCTACCCTCATTTCTGTTGATGGCTAGAGCTGTACTAACTCATGTGTGTTGTGCTATGCGGTTCATAATGCAGTGGTTTAGATCAATCCACTGTCTCACAGTCCCGCCTATTGGCAATGCCGCATCATAGCATCACACTACCATACTGGCAATAAAAAATCCCTAGTTTTCGCGAAATAGCTGATGGAGGTTTGCCGGAATCAAGAGGGAATGAGAAGGAAAACCTGAATCCTCCAAACAGGATTTCTTGAAAACTAGAGAATTATTGAAAGTTCCCGAAATGTGTAGCATATTGTGATGTGTGAAACTTATTCCTCAGACTGCCACTTGCGCCAATTGAATAGCTGAATGGTAAGATTCAGTAAAGTGTCAAATTCGATTAAAAAGTGGAACAGGCATGAGATGGCCTGCACAAGCAAGATGAAACATCTGCATGAGCAAACACTGAGTTCAGAGATAATAAATGTGGTCAAGCGTGCAGAGGACGGATGTGACATTGAGCAAGTAGAACATCAGATCAAAAATAAATAGTTTTAAACAGTGCATATAGACAGTGGCGACCCGTCATTCAACTCAGTGTTTGCTCATGCAGATGTTTCATCTTGCTTGTGCAGGCCATCTCATGCCTGTTCCACTTTTTAATCGAATTTGACACTTTACTGAAATACCATTCAGCTATTCAATTGGCGCAAGTGGCAGTCTGAGGAATACGTTTCACACATCACAATGTGCTACACATTTCCATTTCGGGAACTTTCAATAATTTTCTGGTTTTCAAGAAATCCTGGTTGGAGGATTCAGGTTTTCCTTCTCATTTAAGGGGTCTCTTTTCCTAGTTTAAAATTATAAACATTCACTCGCAACACACCATGGGCCAACTGGGAACTCTGGAAAAAAAAGCTCAGACTGGGAAAATATGTTTTGAAAGGTCATCCAACTCGGAATTCAAGGTCGGGAACTATAGTGCAGGGTGCACAGTCTGGTATTATAGTGCAGGGTGCACAGTCTGGGATTATAGTGCAGGGTGCACAGTCTGGGATTATAGTGCAGGGTGCACAGTCTGGGATTATAGTGCAGGGTGCACAGTCTGGGATTATAGTGCAGGGTGCACAGTCTGGTATTATAGTGCAGGGTGCACAGTCTGGGATTATAGTGCAGGATGCACAGTCTGGGATTATAGTGCAGGGTGCACAGTCTGGGATTATAGTGCAGGGTGCACAGTCTGGGATTATAGTGCAGGGTGCACAGTCTGGGATGAATAGTGCAGGGTGCACAGTCTGTGGATGAGTAGTGCAGGGTGCACAGTCTGGATGGATAGTGCAGGGTGCACAGTCTGTGGATGAATAGAGCAGGGTGCACAGACTGTGGATGAGTAGTGCAGGGTGCACAGTCTGGATGGATAGTGCAGGGTGCACAGTCTGTGGATGGATAGTGCAGGGTGCACAGTCTGTGGATGAATAGTGAAGGGTGCACAGTCTGTGGATGAATAGTGCAGGGTGCACAGTCTGTGGATGAATAGTGCAGAGTCCATGGATGAGAGGATCATCGTGGATCAGGTAGCCGGTTGGTGAGGGCCACGACACAGGGGCAGAAACTGTTTAGGTGGCGGGAGGTTTTGGTCGTGATTGACCTGAACCGTTTGCCAGAGGGGGTGGAAGGGGTCAGTGATGCTTTCCTGCCCTGGAGTCGTGCAGGACCTTTGAGGACAGGTGACAGCCAATGACCCTCTCAGGAGACGGGACAATCCATTGCAGGGATGGAGGAGGTGAGGTGCCCTCCAAATTCAGCTAAGATCCCTGGGACTGAACACCTCCCTCTGCAACAGGATCCTGGACTTTCTGATGGGCCGCCCCCAAGTGGTGAGGGTACAACACATCCGCCACGCTGACCTTCAACACGGGGGCCCCTCAGGGATGCGTGCTTAGTCCCCTCATGTACTCCCTGTTCACCCACGACTGCGTGGCAGCGCACAACTCCAACACCATCATCAAGTTTGCTGATTAAGCGACAGGGATGGGCCTGATCACCAACAATGAGACAGCCTAAAGGGAAGATGTCAGAGACCTGGCAGTGCAGTGCCAGAACAACAACCTCTCCCTAGATGTGGACTACAGGAAACAGAGGGCCGAGCACGCCCCCATTGACATCGACAGGGCTGTAGTGGAGCAAATCGAGAGCTTAAAGTTCCTCAGTGTCCACATCACTAAGGACCTATCATGGTCCAAACACACCAACACAGTCGTGAAGAGATAACGACAATGCCTCTTCCCCATCAGGAGACTGAAATGATTTGGCATAGGCCCTCAGATCCACAAAAGGTTCTACAGCTGCACCATTGAGAGCATCTTGACTGGCTGAATCACCGCAAGGTATGGCAACTGCTCGGCATCCGACCACAAGGCAATACAGAGGGTAGTGCATACGGCCCAGTACATCACTGGAGTCAAACTCCCTGCCATCCAGGACCTCTGTACCAGGCGCTGTCAGAAGAAAGACTTTGAAATTGTCAAAGACTCCAGCCACCCAAGTCATAGACTGTTCTCTCATCTACCGCACGGCAAACTGTACCGGAGCGCTAAGTCTGGGACCAAATGGCTCCTGAACCTCTTTTAGTTACCAAATAGACCATTGACCATTTTTTGGACTCTACCCACACACTCACACTGACACTCCAATACATACACACTCATACTCACACCACATACACTGCTGCTGTCTTATATATATATATATATATATATCCTGTTGCCTAGTAACGATATCCCCACCTATATAGGCATTTCAACCTACATTTTCTCGTAACCTTCCACATCGACTCAGTACCCGTGTATATAGCCAAGATATCATTGCACATTGTGTATTTATTCCTCGTGTTACAATTTTTCTTATTGTATTCTGCATTGTTGGAAACGGCCCTGTAAGTAAGCATTTCACTGTTAGTCTACTCCTGTTGTTTACGAAGCATGTGACAAATCAAAACTCGATTTGATGGACTCGATGATGGTCGTTTAGAACTGAATCAGTACACACATCATTCAAAGGAGGACTGAGGACAAACACACCCACCATGCATTCACCAAACATTTCACTGATTGGGAAATACCATTGTTTATCAATTACAGAATCTAAAATTATTTCAATTTGGCATTGGAGGTTTTATTGAATACATTCAGCAATACAGGAGTCAAATCACATAGGGAGTCTCATCAAATCAGATGTTATCAACAAGCCAGAGCCATCTGTAGATAGAGGAGTCTCATCAGATCAGATGTTATCAACAAGCCAGAGCCATCTGTAGATAGAGGAGTCTCATCAGATCAGATGTTATCAACAAGACAGAGCCATCTGCAGATAGAGGAGTCTCATCAGATCAGATGTAATCAACAAGACAGAGCCATCTGTAGATAGAGCACAAGAAGAACAAAGATATAAGTCCAAACAGACTAAATGTTTCATTCAACATCAGTTACCAGCTAAAACAATGACATGAACTCTGTCCCAATTAATCTCGGTCTGAGGCAAGGAACCTTGGGTCGTCTCCTCCAATGGGGTTTTAGAAGGAGGTGTGATGGTCAGTCTTTTCATCCATAGCTTTATGAATTTGAGAGTGGTTACATTTCTCCAGCCCCATCCCTCAGCTCTTTACTGAAACAGGGGCTGGGAAACCACTTTGTTATTGTTTCAACTGCTGAAACACATAAATGAGAATGCAAGTATGTTTAAGGTCCTGAGTGGTGGAGGGGTCTAAGGCACTGCATCTCAGTGCAAGAGTTATCACTACAGTCCCTGGTTCGAATCCCAATAGGGCGGCGCGCAATTGGCCCAGTGTTGTCCGGGTTTGGCTGGGGTAGGCCGTCATTGTAAATAAGAATTTGTTCTTAACTGACTTGCCTAGTTAAATAAAGGTTAAATAAACAAATTAAGCATACATGACTGTGGGGTGCCATTCCTTTACCCCCTAGGTTGAGCAGAGTTTACACACTAAAGAGGAAGTTGAGCAGAGTTTACACACTAATGAGGAAGTTGAGCAGAGTTTACACACTAAAGAGGAAGTTCAGCAGAGTTTACACACTAAAGATGAAGTTGAACAGAGTTTACACACTAAAGATGAAGTTGAACAGAGTTTACACACTAAAGATGAAGTTGAACAGAGTTTACACACTAAAGATGAAGTTGAACAGAGTTTACAGACTAAAGAGGAAGTTGAGCAGAGTTTACACACTAATGAGGAAGTTGAGCAGAGTTTACACACTAAAGAGGAAGTTGAGCAGAGTTTACACACTAATGAGGAAGTTGAGCAGAGTTTACACACTAAAGAGGAAGTTGAGCAGAGTTTACACACTAAAGAGGAAGTTCAGCAGAGTTTACACACTAAAGAGGAAGTTGAGCAGAGTTTACACACTAAAGAGGAAGTTGAGCAGAGTTTACACACTAAAGAGGAAGTTCAGCAGAGTTTACACACTAAAGATGAAGTTGACCAGAGTTTACACACTAAAGATGAAGTTGAACAGAGTTTACACACTAAAGAGGAAGTTGAGCAGAGTTTACACACTAAAGAGGAAGTTGAGCAGAGTTTACACACTAAAGAGGAAGTTGAGCAGAGTTTACACACTAAAGAGGAAGTTGATCAGAGTTTACACACTAAAGAGGAAGTTGAGCAGAGTTTACACACTAAAGAGGAAGTTCAGCAGAGTTTACACACTAAAGAGGAAGTTCAGCAGAGTTTACACACTACTCATATTGTTTAGCAGTAGCTAGGTTTCCATCCAATTGGTGACAGATTTGCATGCAAATATTCTAAAAACTGCATAAAGAAAATATGTGCATTTTCCCACCAGTGGTGCGTTTCCACCAAACGGACTTAGTGCAGACAAAATGTACTTTTTCGCTTAAGTTTTCATCTAAAGTTTTGTCATAAACTGTTGCGTTAAATAGAAAATGTGCCTACTCTGGTCTTGGCACGGGCGCTCAAGCCAAGAGCTCGCAAATAGACCTATAGTGAGGGTAGGCTCTGCGGGTAGGTTAGTCTACATTAGGGGTGTCAAACTTATTCCATGGAGGGCCTAGGGTCTGCTGGTTTTTCCTTTTGATTAAGCCTTAGACAACCGGGTAAGGGGAGTAAAAGAAACAAGTTCTAAACTGGGTGGCATTAAAGCTATGTTATAGAAACTGTGACTGGTGATTGGTCTCTGTATGGAGATGTTTGATGAAGGATGACATCAACGTCTTTCACCAGAAGACACCGTCATAGAAGTCCGTCTCAACACTAAATAGAGAGTCAGACTGCAAGATTACATTACATAATTATACATAAAACCAAACCACCAAGTAGCCTGGAGGTTAGAGAGGTGGGTTGCTGGTTCAAATACCAGACGTGACCGTGTTGCTCTAACATCTCTGTGTGTTGTGTCTGTATGTGTCTCATAGCGATTTGGATAAAGCAAAAAGATAAATCACTGTCCCACAATTTTTCTTCATGAAAATGACCTTCTAGTTGACAATTAATGTTCTTCTAAAAAGAAGACCAACTGCAATATAGCATAACAAACATATACTTCATAACAAAAAGAAGACCAGCATGCCCTTTAAGAAGGTATAATTATACCCTGAACAAAAGATCAACACATAAAAAGGTAGTATAAACCCTGAGGCGTTCCGGAAGCATATTGCTTGAGATTCCCATCCACTGATAAAGCATGAATCTCCTGTGAGCATGCAAGACAACGGAGGAAATCACTTCCACAAAGCTTGTCTATTTCAAACCGCCCGTACGTCCACTCGAGGAATGCCTTGATAGCCTATATACAAAAATTGCCCCTTACTTATACCTCTGTATGTTTTGCATGTTATTAGAGGGAAAAGATATGTGGCGACACAAATTGCCCTTTACTTATACATCTGTATGTTTTGCATGTTATTAGAGGGAAAAGATATGTGGCGACCGGCGGGAACCAAAAAGCTAACGTTAGCATACAAGATACTGTTGGCCAGAGCGAATAAATATCACTTCCTGTCTACAAGATGAACATACGAACAAGATGAATATACGTAACTGAATTAAATAAAAGAGTTTAGAATTATGCAGAAAATACATGATTATTTGTCATTTCTTGTCCGAAAGCTTACCTTACATTCTCACTGTAAAATAGCTATCTAGCTGCTCCAAATAATAATATTAAATACACATAACTAAATACTGTATACTTAACAGCTTATTTGGACGCAGCAAAATAGCTATTGTGTTCAAATGTTGTACCAGTGGTGGAAAAAGAACCCAATTGTCATACTTGAGTAAAAGTAAAGATATTTTAATAGAAAATGACTCAAGTAAAAGTGAAAGTCACCCAGTGAAATCTTACTTGAGTATAAGTCTAAAAGTATTTGGTTTTAAATATACTTAAGTATCAAAAGTTAATGTTATTGCTCAAATGTAATTGCTCAAAAACTGACTATCCTACTGATCCTTGATTTCGGCGATGTCATTTTTCAAAATAGCCTCCAACACTCTACTCAGCAAATTGGATGTAGTCTATCACAGTGCCATCCGTTTTGTTACCAAAGCCCCATATACCACCCACCACTGCGACCTGTACGCTCTCGTTGGCTGGCCCTCACTACATATTCGTTGCCAAACCCACTGGCTCCAGGTCATCTATAAGTCTTTACTAGGTAAATTCCCGCCTTATCTCAGCTCGCTGGTCACCATAGCAACACCCACCCGTAGCATGCGCTCCAGCAGGTATATTTCACTGGTCATCCCCAAAGCCAACACCTCCTTTGGCCACCATTCCTTCCAGTTCTCTGCTGCCAATGACTGGAACGAATTGCAAATATCATTGAAGCTGGAGACTACCATCTCCCTCAATAACTTTAAGCATCAGCTGTCAGAGCAGCTTACCGATCACTGCACCTGTACACAGCCCATCTGTAAATAGCCTACCCTATTTATAATTTTTTGCTCATTTGCACTCCAGTATCTCTATTTGCACATCAACATTTGCACATCTATCATTCCAGTGTTAATGCTAATTTGTAATTATTTCGCCTACCTTCCTAACCTTACTACATCTCCACACACTGTACATAGATTTTCTATTGTGTTATTGACTGTACGTTTGTTTATCCCATGTGTAACTCTGTGTTGTTGTTTTTGTCGCACTGCTTTGCTTTGTCTTGGTCTGGTCGCAGTTGTAAATGAGAACTTTTTCTCAACTGGCCTACCTGGTTAAATAAAGGTGAAATAAAAACAAATATGCATATATATACATATATATACATATATATACTTAAGTATCAAAAGTAAAAGTATAAATAATTTCTAATTCCTTAGGCACCATTTTATTTTTTATTTACGGATAGCCAGGGGCACGCTCCAACACTCAGACATCATTTACAAACAAAGCATGTGTTTGGTGAGTCCACTAGATCAGAGGCAGTAGGGTTGACCAGGGATGTTCTCTTGATAAGTGTGTGAATTAGACAATTTTCCTGTCCTGCTAAGTATTCAAAATGTAACGAGTACTTTTGTGTGTCAAGGAAAATGTATGGAGTAAAAAGTACATTATTTTCTATAGGAATGTAGTGAAGTAAAAGTAAAAGTTGTCAAAAAGATGAATAGTAAAGTAAAGTACAGATACCCCAAAAAACTACTAAAGTAGTACTTTAAAGTATTTGTACATAAGTACTTTACACCACTGATTTGTACTAATAGCACAAACACAGTGCGCATCGAGATTAAAGAGATTCAGAAGGGGCGTGGCATCAGAGGGCTCTGGCGTTATTGAGTTTGTGCTTATTTGTACATACTGTATAGTACATAGTTAATGGGAGACTGGGTTGGTATCCTCGCAGATAGAACAATGAGATACATATTTCACCAGATGTATCCACTTGGCGTTTGCTTCGCCCATCAAGCAAGGAATTTGTGTATGGAGGTTAATGAGAGTTTCGAATTTTGTCAACAAAGAAATGTATGGCTTATTTGCTACATGAGGTTTATTTGATCGAATAAACGTTTCATAATGCTTTAAGTTGTTGTGTACTGATATAAGTAGGACACGTGGCATCCCGGCCTCTCCCTATTTGGTGGGGAGTGGAAAATCTAAACCGGATGCTTTTTACATGCTTTTTACATCCGGTGAAACATATATCTCCATTTTCTATCTGTGGTGTTGTCATCTTTGGTTTATAAATGCGATCGTTTCAGTGACTGACAGTAAAGATGCCGATGTGTGGAGGAACCACTGGGCCAAAGGATGCCACTGAAGAAGTGCAGAAGATTTGTGATGAGGTGAGAGAGGAAAGGGGACCGGGTCTGGGTAAAGCGAGTAATGAACTACGCCATTCGCCACCAAATGTAGGCTAAGTGTAGAGCTACTAAAATATAACCATGTTTTTACCCACAGATGAAGCCGCATGCAGAGCAGAAAACGGGGAAGAATTTTGACGTTTTCACAGCGAAGATTTACAAAACTCAGTTGGTGGCAGGGACCAACTTCTTCATCAAGGTATGAGCTTGAATATGTCTTCCTACTTGACACTTTACATTAGTGTCCCCATATTACTGTGGTATGTACTTAACGTTACAGGTAATTACTCATTGTTCCTTACTCTAACCTTAGCTCTAAGTAACCCTAGTACAGGGTAAATAGTGTAGTGATAGATCATTACAATACTTGTTTCACGTTAATTACAGGAATAATTACACAGTAATAAGTGCACTGTAATGTGTAACTAAAGAGGACGGTTTATGGAGTTTATTTGCTAGTATCCTTTCAGTAGCCTACGAGTTCAGTGGACACTGACTTAATTTCAGTGAATTGATACTGGACTCTACTAGAGACCTCTAACCCAAACCCCTGACCTGTTCTCTGTTTTTTCCACTGTGTCCAACTGCCTCACTCTGACCTCCTCTCTCTGTGTTTTACAGGTTCATGTTGGTGGTGAAGACCATGTCCACCTGCGTGTGTATAGAATGCTGCCACATGCCGGAAGCAAACTGGAGCTGACCAGCCTGCAGGAGTCCAAAGCCCACAGCGATCCCATCGAGTACTTCTGATGAAACCCTGACCTTTGACCACATCAAGTGCTTTTGATGACCCCTGTGACCCAGCCGCAGTCCGAGCTGAACCCTGGAGCCTACCTTACCCAATACACCACAGCCTCGTTGCCCTGCACATAATAGATCTGTGGTCATTCTACAGCCCTGTTAGCCTTTTCATATCGGTTTTCAGTGTGTTTCTTAATAATGATTTTATAATATGTAGCTGATAGGAAACCTTTTTAATGTATAAAGGGAAGGGAAATTGAAATAATGAATGAGCTCCAAAAATGAATGTATATTTGCCTACTCAATTAAAGACAATATACTATTTTCCACATGCTTAATAAATCATAATGCATTGTAACAAAGATTAATTCCTTGTCCATCATCGATGGCCTTTGAACACAATTTCAAACCTAGTTCAACCCATCGCCCTCAGATGACAGGAAACTCCAGCCTGTTTACTTTGGTGTAACCTCTTGGTTAGGGTCAGTACCAAATACCAGGTAACTATAGTTTCCTGGTCCTACAGTACATACTTCTGGAGAAGGGTTAAAAGGGATCTATCTACAGTGCACACTTCTGGGAGATGGGTTAGAAGGGATCTATCTACAGTACACACTTCTTGGAGAAGGGTTAGAACGGAGGATCTGTGCTCTGACTGATGTTTTTGGTGAATTCAAGAAAACTGGGAACCCTGGAAAAAAACTAGGTCAAATCGCGAAGTTGGTGATCTTCAGGTTGGATGAAGTCGGAGCTCTAGGATGATGCCCGAGTTTCCGACTTGGAATTCCAAGTTGGATGACCGTTCAAAACTATTTTTCCCAGTCTGAGCTAGTTTTTCCCCCAATTATCTTGAACGCACTGAAGTCGGATGTCAGAGATTTCCCAGCTGTCTTGAGTGTGGCATTAGTACCAGACCAGTAGCTGTCCATTAACAGAGCTGAAGCTATCTAATCAGTCAGATAATAGCTGGGTGTGATTGGCTGAGTACAGTCGTGTTAAGAGGGTCAGAGATCACAGATATACTGTAAATGTTCAAAATGTTCAGATAACCTGGGATGAGTGGTGGGGAAAGAAAACCCTTTCAACACAAAGGAATACTCTACAACTGGTTGGTATATCAGGATGAGGTAAGAAAGTGTTGAAGTGCTTCAGGTACAATCAGGGGCGCAACTTTGTTGTGGGGGGGACATACGTGACTTGTTTCAGGAAACTAGGCGTATGTCGCAGGTCACTACTTCACAGGAAACCTTTACAACTTAAAAAAAATAAAAAAAGCGCCTTCTGGAACATGTGAACTTTCATGTGGCTTAATAACAAACGTGTATGCCATCTGTAAATACGAATACAATTGTTAAATTAGGAGCCTAGTTGGTTTAGCCACGGAAAAAGACAGGAACCTTCCAGCTAGCCATGATTGGCTGAGATAATGAGTGGGCTGGCCATGCCGAGAGATGAGTTCAGATTGGTCTGCCATGTAGCACGCTTCTGTCTATAACATGAGCTGGTCAGTATGTGTAGGTAATCCTTTCTAACACAGCTTTTTTGAAAGATTTCAGGTAATAGAACTGCATAAGTGTTGCTCTCCACTTTCTGGAGGACTGAGATTTGACATCAGTGGAATTAGAGTATAATAGCTAAGGATATGGAGACAATTCTGGCGTTTGATTGCAAATATGCAGACGGAGTCGAAAAGAGAACACACAGAAGGTTGTTGTATAAAACACCTGTCTCCGGACTACATCTTCAAACTAAGGGAAACCATGGCATCCGTGACAGAGAGGGAGAAGCGTCCATCCATGTATACTGGTAAGATAGTCTTAATCAGCTACATTTTCAGATATTACACGTTTTTAATTTTGTCAGAAAGTTGTTTTCATTTCAAGTTAAAGTGTACAGTTAGCTAGCTAGCTAACGTTACGTGTATGATCTACGTAGTAATAGTATTCGTATCTCAGACCCATTTGCATTTCTAGTTATAACCTATTGTTAGCTAGCTAACATTGAACCTGGTTGGTTACCTACCTGCAGATTCATTCAGGTTAGTAATGATATGAGTTGGCATTATGGTTCCTTGTTTAGCTAGCTAGCTACACCTCTAAACAAAAGACTACACTTTGTCACTGCGACAACTGTCGACAGACGTAGCTATAACTGCGCAGAATAACTGACGAATTTACGAACGCTCAACACATGTTGAATATGGCCAATGTCAGTAAACGTTGCCAAAAAAGCGTAATTAAATTGTTGTCAGCCCCACAGTTGCTGTCACCAACACTCTGAATAACATAAAAACAGCCTAAACAGCTCTGCTAGGGTGAGTAAGTAGCTTGTAGTGACATGAACCTGTAAGACACAGAGCCGGCTCTTGTAGGTGAACGTTGGGAGCCAGCTCGCATATCAGAAGAGCTGAATCTAATTATACAAATATAAAAAAAATAAGATATGAATAATAAAAAGATTTAAATGAATATAATTAACTAATTCAAAGAACGAAAAAATAAATAAAATAATATAGGTCTAAATGCTCAAGCGCACACACATTCGTTCTGACTGTCTGCTCAGACTAACAGCCTCACCTGTTGTTCCTGTCAGTCAGACACGCAGTGTCAACCATTGAACCAAAGATGCGTGATGGAGGACCGAGCCAATTCACTCACAGTCACACACTTAGCAGCCGAGGAGAGAGAGGAAGGACAGCTGTGAAAACAACAGCTGGAAAATGAGTCGGTGCACCCAACTCTGAAGCTAGCTGTAGAAGAGCTTCGAGAAACTAGCGGGCCTGCTAGTGATAGTGGTGGAGCCACTATTGCTTGTACTATTATTACAATTGTATTTATTTTTCTCACATTTTACAGGTTATGATCATAACAACAACTAAGTCTCTGACATATAAAGAGGGAGAATGGTAAACATGAAGGTTTGGGGTACTGCTGTGTTTTTCTGGAAAGGTTACGTCACGTGACGTTGATACTTCCTGTCAGATTTGTATTATTACATTTTGATAGGATTCATAAATTATTGTAGCTGAATCTGTCTTTAATTTGAATCACATTGACGTTTGCTTATGCAATATCCATTTTTTATTAAATAATTTATGTTAAAATAGTGACACATTTTCTTCCCTAAACCGGATATGTTGTGAACTACAAATATGGCGACATGTTGTAGTTTATTTTTCTAACCGTAATCGGATTCGTATCAATATATTCGTCAATATCATTATAATATGCCTGTAAATGTATATGTACTTTCATTAAAACCTACACAACGCTGTGCTGCATCAGTACATGCCAACTCAATGTTTAAAGTGGTGCACTTTTTAAAATGTATTCATATTTAAGCTTGAAATGTAATTAGGGTCCCTTAGTAAACCTTCATGTCAAATAATGTTTGGATATGTTCATCTGTTTTTGACTTACCAATCATTAAACTTTGGAGACGCTAATGAGAACCCCATGGCCACCAGGGGTATGGGATTGCACAAATATGTCTGATTCACCCCAAATATATATGTCTGAGCTACCAAAAATCAAAACAAAAATGTTGGGGATTCCATGACCAGACATGGCTTGTTAAAATAGAAGGTTTTCTAGGGGTGTATAGAGCGTCATGGTAGAAAACAAGTGTATGTATTGTGGAAGGACCACCAGGGGGCAGGCTGGGCCCACGGATAGTAGCCCAGCCCGGCATGTGAGTAAAGGGGATAAGAGGCAATTAAGCACAGCTGACGGTACTAATCACCTATTTGCTTCCTCCTACAAGAGAGGAGGGAACCGGAAGTGGGGGAGACTGGAGGAAAAAAAGAGTGATTGATTCTCCAAAGGGGAGGATTTACCTGACGGAAGGCAGAAGAAGATGACAAACTACCTCTTGGGAATGGCAACCACGGATCCTCACCACCACCCGAAAGGAGCTCTCCACGAACGCATAGTTAAGGCGGTGACACACCCGTGATTTATGTTATAGTTAAAAGTTACTCACCTTGTGTTCCTTATTCATATAAAGAAGAAGAAGATTAGTTTTATCCTTGTGAGATCATCCTTGATTGTGTGGGAGTGTTTGAGAAGAGGAAATACCTAAAGAAAACCTGCTCACGACTCGTTTATTCCACCTTTCTAACTTTAGAGCAACCTAAAAATACTTGGTCCGCTCACAGTATGTAAATGTTTATAAAAACGGTTTTATATTGATATTGGAGCCTTGAGATCCTCGGAAATATACTATTTAAACATTCTACACCCTTTATATGGCCATTCAACCCCTATAACCATTATTCACATAATGGCCATAACCGCATCTTTATTACCATGGTCTTCAGCACAGCCTATTTCTGATGAGCAAGACCATTATGCACTGAATTCTCACTGCCTGTCCAAATAGAGCAGCTGTGCCATTATTTGTCTTTCACCTTCAGAAAATAAATCCCTCTGTTAAGTAGCCCACAGAACCCAAGCAGAAAAACGTACCGGTCACAAAATATACCGCATGTCAATATGATACAGTGATAGCCTACAGAACGAATGCACGTAAGGTAATAAACATAATAGTATGGCAGGCTATAGATACAGCATTTAAACTATGATTTTTACACGTAGTCCTATATGTATTTTAATCTATAGCTACACCTAGCCTATTATAGACCTATAATAAACTCCTCTGTGAAGATGTGCTTATTGTGTAGCATATTTGAAGGACAGTCGGCATTATAATAAGCTAATAAATTGTTCCCTGTTACAAATGGTAACACTGTAACGTTGTATCAGCCCCTTCAAAACTTGATTCTTTATAATATATAATTATTCATGACCCCTCACCAGGTCCACTGATGTCGGAATTTGCCTACATATTCAATCTTAAGTATTTGGTTTTCAAAATGCAATATTCACATCACTTTTGCTGATTGTTTTTCTCATTACGATAAAATCATTAGGCCTACTAAAGTTGTTCAGACCAATCCACTGCTCATAACCTTTATCAATCAGCATTGTGCCAGGTGCCTATCTTAGTAGGCTATAATGTAATGTTTTTTTTAATACCATGAATATGTCAATTGACATCAATACATTTTGGTAAAACAACTATTAGGCATACTACGTTATTGTCCTTCATCAGCCAGTAAGCTTTAACAGGACATATGTCCTACCCTTTGAAATAATCGTGTAGGGTACAATGCACTGCTGAAATAAATGGGTTGGTCAACAGTACATTCCACTCAATATCAGATTAGAAAGATGATGTTATGTTGCAAGGGGCAGCAATGGCTTACAGCATGTTGCACCAACACTTTTTATTACATCAAAATAGTTTATTCATACTATGTAATGGATTGAAAACCACACTGCATTTATTTATTAAGACCTTTTTTATTTATTTTAGCAGTCCCATTGAGACCAAGGACTCTTTTGCAACTGACAATTACACAAAAACAATCATGAAGAACAACCACATTCCTCAGTAAAGAGGTCTTCAACCAACAGTCAGAGTTGCTGATGATGTCGCCATAGTCTAGAACCGGAAGAAACAGAGGAGAGGAGGTGAGGAGAGGAAACATAGCAACACATGGAGGAGAGGAGGTAAGGAGAGGAAACAGCAACACATGGAGGAGAGGAGGTAAGGAGAGGAAACATAGCAACACATGGAGGAGAGGAGGTAAGGAGAGGAAACATAGCAACACATGGAGGAGAGGAGGTAAGGAGAGGAAACATAGCAACACATGGAGGAGAGGAGGTAAGGAGAGGAAACATAGCAACACATGGAGGAGAGGAGGTAAGGAGAGGAAACATAGCAACACATGGAGGAGAGGAGGTAAGGAGAGGAAACATAGCAACACATGGAGGAGAGGAAACATAGCAACACATGCGCTGAAATGACATATTCCTTCTCCACTAGTGCGTCATCAGGCAAATTACATTTCCCTGGATGGGTTCAGAAGGTGAGGGGTCAGGGGTCAAAGTCAGGAGACCAGGCTGCTCCCAAGGGAGGTGGTAGCATCCTTCTCCCTCTCCTGCGGGAGAGAGCGAGACCGAGAGAAAGAGGCAAGGGTGGTGTATGATTTCAGAAAGCATAGCGGTCATCATCTGAGCTCTCAGCAATAGGACTTCTATCCTCATCTGAGTTCTCGTCTAACTTAGAATCATAAAAAATGTCCCCTTCTCCCAGAATCAGCTTGTGGTAGGTATTCCTGGTGTTGACTTGGTCTTGTTTCAGTTCGCGCAATCTTCTCTTCAGGTGGCAGAGAAGGCCATTCCTCCCTCCCTCTGACAACTCCACTGCATTGCCTAAAAGTCACATATGAAGCAGTAAATTATTTACAATTCCATTACACAAAATAGTATATTTGTATTTGTAAAGCTAGACAAAAAGTTCAGTCCAAAAAACAGTATAAACATCAACTTACTCTGATCTTGCAGCTGTAGGGACAGTGCCTCTAGAGTTCCCGTTGCTCTTTGTAGGCTCCGCCAGTGCCTCCTCATCTCCTGCACCAGGATCCTCTCTTCAGGATCGAAGATTGTCTTTTTGATGGCAAGATGGCTGTTGCCTGTGAGATGTAAACCCACAGAGGTATATAACAGAATAACAGCAATGATTGCAGCCTACGCTGAAGATAAACATTCAGTCACAATAGATACCTTCTGCAATCATGTACTTACTGGTGCCAAGTCTCTCCCATGGCCACACAAAGTTGTCAGTATTGAGCCGCTCATCCACTGTGGGGAGCCTAAACTCTGCCTGCTGCTCATGAAGTTGAACAATGGCAGCTGTCAAGGCTGCTTTGTCCTCAACAATTTTTCTCTGAATCTGATGCCTCCTCTTGTTGGCGTCTGAAAAAAAGGGGTGATTAGACAGACTGTTTATTCAGATATATTACATGACTATAAGTTATAGAGCTACTATTGAGGCACAAACAAAGAGAGTACAAAGCAATCAACTCATTTCTGAAGCATTTGTTGGAATGAATATGCAAAGGGTTTCAGTTCCTGATAAGGTGGGCCAGTTTCTGTTGAATTAGGACAATGAATGGTGTGGAACTCAACTGGAGATAAGGTCAGCAGTTGAAGAGAGAAAACACTGCTAGGAGGGGGGCCATAGGAGCCCACCCTGAAAACCTTCTGACTACAGTTCTATCCCACACACACACACTTCCACCCCCATGAGGGTCCTAGACTTGGGCATGCCATGACAATAACAGTGAGAGGAACCTATTGTCTTTCTGCCTAGCAACAGAGGAGTGTTTCTCTTAGTCATGCAAGGTGGCTACTGCATTCACCTGGTGGGTGGTAAAACATCTAATGCTACTGCATCTTATCCAATGAAATAACTGGATAATAATAAACACAGTGGGGCATGGTCACTAGCAAACAGGAGCTCCACACCTTCCTCAAGGCAGCCTACTCCCTGTCTGTCACTCACAAGTGGCTGGGCATCCCTCAGAAGACAGTGGAACAAGTCAGATTGGTATGCAGAAAGCCAAGCGAGAGATGCCCTCTGCACTGAAGTTATCAGTCTGATAACCCAGGTAAAGAATCTACTTCGTGTCAAACCATTCCTGAACCCAGACAAGGGGTGGTTCATCCCGGACAGCTACAGAGACGTGGTAGAGGAGAGAGTGGTGCGGTTCACTCTAGATGGTTTCTCCCAGGTGATGGGAAGGTTCAGGCAGTACCACGCCTCTGTTTATAATGTGGTGGAGGAGAGAGTGGTGCGGTTCACTCTAGATGGTTTCTCCCAGGTGATGGGAAGGTTCAGGCAGTACCACCCCTCGGTGTATAATGCATCCGAGGCACACTGTAGGAGGAAACATGAGGGGCCCCAGTCTGGACTGGGGCCCCTCATGTATAACATAATTGGGGACCACAGCAACAGCCCCTATTACAGAGTGTGCCACTGAGAACCACAAGCCATGAAACGTCACAAATAAAGAAGAGTTACCCCGAGACAAAGCACCCAATACCTCTTGTTTTCCTCCGAAGTTACCTCAGGAACAGGAGCTGTATGACTCTGAGCAGTATTGAAGAGCTACCAAACAATAGCTATAACAAAATGGCTGCCGAATCACTCAAAAGCAGCCTTGGGTCTTAATTTACAAAGTGTCTGTGAACAGCACTGGGTCTCCCCTCTACAATAGTAGCAACACAGATAGCAGTGTTCAGCATATGAAAAACATGGAGTATCTTTACAGTCCAAACGGTCTCACTGAGGTTAGTGACGATGAGTTGGACAATGGGTCAGAACCTAAAAGCAAGACCAGGGAAAGAAATGGTCCCAGAGCAAGTCTCAGTGCTCAGACAGGATCCAACTCTTCCACCCGGGTCACTTCCTCTTCCTCCACCAACACAAGAAGTGATGTCGAGCAGTTTGAACAGATTGAAAGTCTCATAGAAACTGTGGAGACTGAGGAGGAGCGCATGGTGGTGCGTTATTGTCAGGAGACGGTGTAGTGACACATTCAGCTCCCTCTGCGACAGCCTCGACTCTCAGTCCTCGTGGCAGAAACTATCCCTGTCTGACACATCCCATGAGGCAGCTGTACCACAAACAGAGGTTCCTCTGCCTCCCAGATAGTTCCAACCTTCTATGTGGATCCAGAGGCAGAGACAGTAGAAGGCCTTCCCAGAAGAGTGGAGGATGTTATAGCAGCAAAGGGGGGACCAACTCCATATTAATGCCAATGAGATGTTTGACAAGCAGGTGTCCAGATACTTTTGGTCATGTAGTGTACATTGCAATGCTTTCAAAAGATGTAATGCACCAACGCCCACTTCAGATGGAGAAGTGGAGTAAGACTACAATCGTGGTCAAAAGTTGAGAATGACACAAGTATTGGTCTCCGGAAATCACCTTGTCCGGAGAAGACAAGGTGAGCGCTACCATCAGTCCTGTGTCATGCCAACAGTAAAGCATCCTCAGACCATTCATGTGTGGGGTTGCTTCTCAGCCAAGGGAGTGGGCTCACTCACAATTTTGCCTAAGAACACAGCCATAAATAAAGAATGGTATCAACACATCCTCCGAGAGCAACTTCTCCCAACCATCCAAGAACAGTTTGGTGACGACCAATGCCTTTTCCAGCATGATGGAGTACCTTGCTATGAGGCAAAAGTGATAACTAAGTGGCTCTGGGAACAAAACATTGACATTTTGGGTCCATTGCCAGGAAACTCCCCAGACCTTAATCCCATTGAGAACTTGTGGTCGATCCTCAAGAGGCAGGTAGACAAACAAAAACCCACAACTTCTGACAAACTCCAAGCATTGATTATGCAAGAATGGCCTGCCATCAGTCAGGATGTGGCCCAGAAGTTAATTGACAGCATGCCAGGGTGGATTGAAGAGGTCTTGAAAAAGAAGGGTCAACACTGCAAATATTGACTCTTTGCATAAAGTGAATGTCATTGTCAATGAAAGCCTTTGACACTTATGGAATACTTGTAATTATACTTCAGTGTACCGTAGTAACTACTGACATAAAGATCTAAGAACACTGAAGCAGCAACATTTGTGGAGACCAATACTTGTGTCATTCTCAAAACTTTTGACCACGACTGTACAGCAGGGTTCCCCAACTGGCAGGTGGTTTTATTTGGCCCCCAAGTTTTCTGGGCAAGAAATGTAAATATATACATAAAAGGTTGTAAAAACACCAGGAAATCAGCTCCAAGTGATTTTAATTGAAGAAATCTGTTCCCAAATATTCCCACGCATAATAGAGAGACGTGTTCTTATACAAATGTAAGTAAGGTTTGAAATGATTATGTTTTAGTCAAGTATTATATCCGTTTAAGCTTCTTGTGGTCAATGATATACATTTATCACTGAAAGTATTCTTTCTTTTTTTCTTTCTTTACTTTTCTCTCTTTCTTTCCCCAGGGTGGGTGACTGCCAACTGGAAGGGACTGACGTACCTCACAGACCCCCTGATCCCCTGTCTCAGAACCCCTAAAGGTGTCACTAACTTCGCTGAGAGGGGGGGTCGGGTATTTCCTAGGACCATCATTGACCAAAACGCAGTGATATCTGTGACTTACTGTCACTGGACAAACTGTAACATACACCCTGATAGAAAGAGAGTGTGTGTGTGTGTGTGTGTGTGTGTGTGTGTGTGTGTGTGTGTGTGTGTGTGTGTGTGTGTGTGTGTGTGTGTGTGTGTGTGTGTGTGTGTGTGTGTGTGTGTGTGTGTGTGTGTGTGTGTGTGTGTGTGTGTGAATGTGTGTGTGTGTGTGTGTGTGTGAATGTGTGTGTTTGCGTGAGTGTGTGTGTGTGTGTGTGTGTGCATGGTTGTTTTTTTGGGGGGGCTCCTTGACAACTTTCAAACAACATTGTTTTGCCTCAAAATATTAGCATTGCGATCCCATACTGTAATGCAAAATGCATATTCCTGTCTATTGGACATGAGCTGACCCTGTGGTGAAAACAGCAGTGTAGTGAAAACGCATTCAGTAACATGTGATTCCATTTCTGGAAGTGAGAATTGTCTGAACCTTTACTGACCTCACCACAGAAAACGGTTGAGATTCTGTTGAGATTCTGTTTTTGTGACCCTTGAATCCACTCATGTATCTAGGTGTTTATTACATAAGGCCTGCCCTCTGTTGTAGCCTACAAAATCAAAGATTTGATTGAAATTGAAATTTTATTTGCCTTTCGAGGCATATAGCAGGGAAGGTGAGTGTGTATTGTTGAAACACTTCAATGTTTATATGGGCTAGTTGAAGCAAAACTTTATTAGCAGAGGATGGTTTCGATCCATCGACCTCTGGGTTATGAGCCCAGCAGGCTTCTCTTGCTCCACTCTGCTTTTATCCACCCCAGATGAGACTCGAAGTCTCAATCCCTGGTTTAGGAGGACAGTGCCTTATCCATTATGCCACTAGGGCACTGTTAAATAGGTGATTTTTTTTATTTAACCTTTATTAAACTAGTCAGTTAATAAGAACAAATTCTTATTTACAATGACGGCCTACACCGGCCAAACTCGGACGACGGTAAGCCAGTTGGTCGCCTCCCTATAGGACCAATCACGGCCGATTGTGATACAACCTGGATTCAAACCTGGGTTTCTCTAGTGACGCCTCTAGCACTGAGATGCAGAGCCTTAGACCACTGCACCAGTTCATAACTATATGAACTGTCAGAAGCAGTGAAATAAAATCAGCATGGAAGGGCCTGAGTCTTGACCATGAAATTAGGCTTTTTTCATCCCTGTTTGCACTTCATAGCTAAAATCTAACTGGATAGCGGAGGATGGATTTCGATCCATCGACCTCCATTACGTCAATCTGCATCCCATGTCTTCTCTGAGGGAGGAGGCATATAGCAGGGAAGGTGGGAGTGTAATGTTAACACTCTTCAATGTAAGTTTATATTGAATTAAATCAGATCACAGAAACTGCTACTTTGTTACTGTGTTTCCTTTCAGCTGTCTAAACCAAACATTGGATGGATTGTAGCTCGACTGGTTTGACCAAACAAGGAAGTAACTCCCATGCTCTGGTTAGATAAGCTAGTTGAGCGCCTGACACGAACAACAAACAAATGAGGCTCCAAATGATTTGTTAATTCAATGGTACCTTATATCATCTCTCTTAGTATTAATTAGGCACCAAATGGAAGGAAATATTCACTAGGTGTACGTTCAGATGCACTGCATTAGGTGACTCGTCCACCCTCTAGTCTAGGTCATATGAACGTGAAGTCACAGATGTTGCTACTAGCTTCCTCCTTCAACAATGGTTAATTAGACAACAAGCCCCAAAGTACAGTATTTACAGTTGGGGGGACTTTGAGATACCGATCAACTTCATATACACAATAAAAAGTATTGTTTTTATTGAGTTTGTGGCACCGGATCATTTACTTGGAGGGAAACAGGTCAAATAGCACCTGCCTTAACAGTACATCCAAAGTGGAGGCTGCTGAGGGGAGGACGGCTGGTAATAATGTCTGGAACAGAGCGAATGGAATGGCATCCAAACATGTGTTTGATGTATTTGATACCATTCCACTGAATCCGCTCCAGCCATTACCACAAGCCCGTCCGCCTCAATTAAGGTGCCACGACCTCCTGTGATCCAAACAAGTATTCATAGAAACGTCTTTTTGTAGAAACGTACCTATCACAACATAAAAAAACATATAAAATGCCATCTTTAAACACACCCAATAGAGACCTATCCCAAAATGTATTCAAATTAGACAGCTGTATCCTGAAGTTATATTGCTCAGGTAATATACAGTCACATGATGCATTATTTTATGGCTCTTATCAAGTTTAGATAAAATCCTTTACAGTTCATTATCAAATGCTGCGTGGGAGGTGGGAATTTACCAGTTGTGAAGTCGTAAATACAGTGCTTTGAACTCGTTTAGAAACGCTGATTGGCTAATGGTCAACAAGCTGCGTAAACCATAAACTGAAAGTACAGCTATCATGCTTGTAAACAAATTTTAGGATCTGGAGCCTCAGTATCGTACTGTTTATAAGGAAGTGACTAAGCGCTCCTGCTGCAGTCAGTCTGCTTATTGGTGTGTGTGAGTAAGTGTGTGGAACATTTGGAAGCATGAGGACCTTCGTGTTGTTGATGTGCCTTGCAGTGGGCTGCCTGGCTCAGGCACCTAATCCGTGCAGTAAGTAAGAGAGAGAGAGAGAGCGAGAGCGTGTGTTTGTGTGAGAGAAATAAAGAGAAAGAGATATCAATTGTATTGTAAATTGAGTAGTAAACCTAAGAGCTGCAGTGTTATGAATGCCTGCCTGCAGTCAAAGATTAGCTACTGCATACAGATGTAACACCTGTACTATACAGTACTTGTACTGTAGGCAGAGCAGAGCGGGAAAAGTTGTTTTCTTCTATGTTGATGTGTATAGTCCACTTGTATGGCGAAATTGTCCATTTAACACAAGAAAATTGATAAATAATTCACTTACAAAACATCCCTCCCTCTCTCAGGGTCTCCCCGTCTTCTGACCGGAGCCCTCTCTGTGGTAAGTCTATGGTTTGTTTCTCCACAGTAGGCGGGAATACATGGCTATGGAGTTCCCATGATGATAATACCAGAAGGAATATTTTGACATATAAATATGGCTGTAAATATAAAAATATATATATTGATATCCTGTCTTGTAAAATTACCAAATAATCTATACAAATTTGGTCACAAAAAAAATTACCAAATAAAAAAGGAAAGCAAATGCTGTATTGCTATTATTATATAATCTACTATAATAATGATATACTCTGCTATAATAATGATATACTCTGCTATAATAATGATATACTCTGCTATAATAATGATATACTCTGCTATAATAATTATATACTCTGCTATAATAATGATATACTATGCTATAATAATGATATACTATGCTATAATAATGATATACTATGCTATAATAATGATATACTATGCTATAATAATCCCTGTCACACTCCTGTCCTTTCAGGCAAATGAGAAGTTTTATGCATATGCCAAATACACCTATGACGCGATGGGCGAGCGTATCCGCTTCAAGGAGATGGGCTCTTATGAGAACAAGACATTCGGCATTGATGCCCTTCTGCTCTTCAGAGAGGTAAAAAACACTTATTCACAAAAATAACAAGCATATATTCACAATAACAACCATGTATTCACAATAACAACCATGTATTCACAATAACAACCATGCATTCACAATAACAACCATGCATTCACAATAACAACCATGTATTCACAATAACAACCATGAATTCACAATAACAACCATGCATTCACAATAACAACCATGCATTTACAATAACAACCATGTATACACAATAACAACCATGTATTTGCAATAACAACCATGCATTCACAATAACAACCATGAATTCACAATAACAACCATGCATTCACAATAACAACCATGCATTTACAATAACAACCATGTATTCACAATAACAACCATGTATTTGCAATAACAACCATGCATTCACAATAACAACCATCCATTCACAATAACAACCATGTATTCACAATAACAACCATGCATTCACAATAACAACCATGCATTTACAATAACAACCATGTATTCACAATAACAACCATGTATTTGCAATAACAACCATGCATTCACAATAACAACCATGCATTCACAATAACAACCATGTATTCACAATAACAACCATTTATTCAACATACCGGTACACAAAAATCAGAGTCATGCTAGGGCTGTAAAACAATAAAATGTTTTTAATCAAGTTAGGGGGGGTAATATTAGAGAAGCTTTAATATTACAGATAGATTGCACCTTCCATCTATGTAATTGTCTACATCATTTCCAATCCCCCATATTTATATTCTCATAGTTTCTACAGATTGTAAATTAAAGATAAACATTTTTGCTAAGAGTATTATTATATTATTGATTGATTGATTAGGACTTTTTAAATCACCCAGTAGTGCTATTTGCAGAGTTAGCTCCAGGTAATGTTGCAATTCTTCAGCCATTCCTGACCCTGCGGCCAAAAACAAGCTACAGTACCAAAACAAGTGATTGAATGATTCTGTCTCTTTGCATCAACATCTGCAGAGATGGGATGGTTGTATCCCCCATATAAAACTCTAAGTTTTGAATCCGGCATTGTATCAGTTCATAAACCATGTGCCATGGAATCGGTACATCGAAAATCTCTTCCTAACTATTTAGTCATCTGGCCAGCCGGTAAATTGAGAAAGCACACTTTCTTTAACCTCAATGTCAACTTGTTTTTATATGGCATTGTAGATTTGGGCTGTATAGGTTATGTATTTTGGATGTTTTCAGTGTATTTTCAATACTTTCAGACAATGTGAATAATCATGAAAAATAAAGCACTAAAATGACAAAAGTTGACTCAAGTTAACTCTGATAGCCCTAGGTCATGGACCTTCAATCACTTTGTAATTTAAACAAAGACAACGATACATTGTTAGAAAAAAATGCAAACTAGCTTTTCCTCCAACTTCTTCCAGGGTGTCATGTATACAATTAACCACAGGAACAAAACCTGTAAGAAGGAGAGGCTGAAGAAGGAGGACTTCCACCCCATGGAGATCCCTGCCGATGCTACTCTGCTGGGTCAGGTGATCTTAGGGAGCTCCTCTGGTCCAGGACAGGGTCTGCTGGTAAACACCTGGTATGGAGAAGTTGCAACCCCAGCTGGTAAGGAAAAGGACATGGCATGCAGTTTGTTAAATGTTTACCTTTTACCTGTGGCCTTCCTCTCTCTGAGGACTACCAAGAAAAATGCCTAGCAACTATTTGTTCCATGGCAATTCAGTTCTGTTCTCAAATCGCATTTCTGCTCCCTGATTTTGCCTTTCTGACTGTGGGTCAATTTCATCTCCAGGTAAAGACAAGTGGATGAGTACCTTCACTGAGTTTGGGTGCATACCTGTCAGCTCTACGTACTACACGGACAAGACCGGCTGGATTCTTACAACGTTAGTGTGTATATTATTGGACAGTGAATTAAATATGACGGTTTTTGTATATATATATATATATATATATATATATATATATACAGTACCAGTCAAATGTTTGGACACACCTACTCATTCAAGGGATGTTGTTTTTTAATAATAGTGAAGACATCAAAACTATGAAATAACACATATGCAATCATGTATAAATAGTAAAAATAAAGAAAAACACTTTAATGAGTAGGTGTGTCCAAACTTTTGACTGTTACTGTATGTAGTGTCATATTTGGCATCCATACATGGTCTATGTAGTCTTTATTTCATACCCTCATTCTGAGGAAGTTCCTGTTCATTATGTGTTCCTGGAAGCAATCAAATTAATGTCTTAATTCGATAGTTTGATACTTATGGAAACATAAAAATCCTTAATGTCATCATATTAAAAGTACTATTAATTATTAACACTTTCAAGCATGGATTTTACTTTTGTTAAATCTACAGATATCCATTATGTTATGTGATAATTATACAATCTTTTCATTTTTTTTACTCACAGCTTCTTCAACATTGTCATTGGGATCATGGACCCCCAGGAGTTCTTCCCGCCTAAATTCTGTCAGGGCGCTAAACTGGATGAGACTGCAGAGGCTGCCAACTTCTACAGCATTTTCAAAAACCTTACAAAATAGTCCTAAAGGACATTGTCTTTCATTCTCTTTCTTATGAGAATTTCACACAACTTTTGCTTCTTTTTAACCTGAGATAAAAAGCTGTTTTAATAAAATGGATAATTGGGGACTGTTAGTGTAGGTAAAAAGGGTAACACAAGTTTTTTTTTAAATGTCAGTACTGACCAAGTTACATGTCAGTTGCACTGAGCATTATATGTAAACATTACCATCGACAAATGTTAATTACTTTCCTTACTACATATGGGCCTTGGAAATGTGTACTTGCAATGTGAACTTTACTTCTGAATAAAAAACATTAAAAAGTCTACAGTTGTTCTATAGTATAGTGGATAGATAGCACTTCACAAGACCTTTTCATATTGTGTAGACATAGAAATAAATGTACAGATAAGAGACTTGTCCAGTTGTATCAAGACATTACATATTTATTACATTCACATCTCATTCATGTCAAAAATATACTCACTTCCTGACTCAGGTGCATTATGGAGCAAAGACAGACTACAACAACCAACTAGCTACTGTGTTACAGGGCGGGTTAACGTGGTTGCATTAATAAGTCACTCCCCTTAGCTCCCCCACCTCCTGCACTCCCACGTTGGCAGCCATCACCCCCGGCTCCCAGCCCTCTTTCTCCAGCCACAACGTCCTGGCATCGGGGTCCTCGTCTGTGTACTGGAGGTGAGACCCAGAGTTCCTCAACACCTTCAGGCACTGCTTTAGCGCCTTGGCTCCCCCTTCCCTGGACCCTACACTCTTAGAAAAAAGGGTTCCAAAAGGGTTCTTCGGCTGTCACCATAGGAGAACCCTTTTTGGTTCCAAGTATAACCCTTTTTGGATCCAGGTAGAACTCTTTTGGGCTCCATGTAGAAACCTCTACGTAAAGGGTTCAACATGGATCTCAAAAGGGAATCGAAAGGGTTTTACCTGGAACCAAATAGGGTTCTTCAAAGGGTTCTCCTATGGGGACAGCCAAAGAACCCTTTTCCAGATAGCACCTTTTCTTCTAAGAGTGTAGCAAGGCATTTATGGTGCTCTTGCCTAGAATGAGTTCCAGGCTCTCAGAACCAAAGTGTTTGTGAAGATGAGTGCAGTTCAGTTCTAAGAAGTCCAGGTTTCTGTGTATTCCTCCATTAGACATACAGCAATAGGGGAGATGTCAGCGCAGGTCATCTGCTCTGGCCAGGGAGAGTCTCTGTGTATGCAGGGTCCTAGGCCAGAGAAACCACAGCCCATGTCGAGGACGCTTAGTAAGGCATCCAAGTTGGGAATGTGGCATGTGCAGGAGGAAGTGCCGGGATGCGGCGAAACAAAATAATCATTCAAAGTTCTTGCTTCTGTTTTCTGTGTAGAATCAGTCCCATGTTGCTTTCTTGTCCATGTTGTTGAGGAGTTCAGCTAGTAGGGACAGAAAGCTAACACATACTGGTGGTATTATATAGTTTTCATAACGTCAGTTAAAGCAGGGTTTCCCTAGCACTATACAGCTGATTCAAATAACCAACTCATCTTCAAGCTTTTATTATTTTAATCAGCTGTGTAGTGCTAGGGAAAAAAAACAAAATGTGCCGCCACGGGGGCCCCAGGACCAAGTTTGGGAAACCATGCCTTAAAGGTGCAATCTGCAGTTGCTTCATCAATTATTAGACTTCTGAGTTAATGAAATGTGCCCATTGATTCTTGAAGGATAACTTATAAATGGCTCATGAGCTTAGTTCAATTGTTGTACCCCATCAGAACCCAAAATATAAGCTTGTTTCATTCCAATGTTTGTAAAGGCCGGTGTAGGCTGTCATTGTAAATAAGAATTTGTTCTTAACTGACTTGTCTACCCCGGCCAAACCTGGACGACACTGGGCCAAATGAGCGGCGCCCTATGGGACTCCCAATTACGGCCGGATGTGATACAGTCTGGATTCGAACCAGGGACTGTAGTGACGCCTCTTGCACTGAGATGCAGTGCCTTAGACCGCTGTGCGACTTGGGTGCCCATGTTGTAACTTGTGTGGGTTTACTATTTACTGTTGGTAGTAGTTCATGATAGTTTGCTTATCTAGTATTGATCTATACAGTCCTTACCAGTGCTAGTTGTGTACAGCCTATTCATTACTTTTCATCTCCTACATTACAGAACCACATCGTTCCCATCTGTTGTCTTGTGTGTAACTCTGAGGTTGCCTTATTCCCCTGTTACAGGGGGAAGTGCTAGCAGGGTCACCGATCAGCCCAAACGGAGAGTTGCTCTCTTTCAACTATAATTTTGATATCATGGATGGTCAGTCCTTGCATCCATAGCTCTATGAATTTGAGTGATTACATTTCTCCAGTCCTATCCCTCAGCTTTTTGACGAAACGGGTGGGGAGGATGCTTTGTTATTGTTCCAACTGCTGATTGCTGCTTTAATCTAACATTTCAGGTTCTGTCATTTGTTCAGTAGACAGTCCTAGTGGAATCAAATACATTTGCACAAGCAAGCTAATTTGTATTTGTGAGGGGGGGCTATTTCTCAACAGAAATGCCTTTGAATCAATTGAAAGCTAGCAACTGGCTAGCTGTATAGAAAGCAAGTCAGCTAGCTAGCTAACAGTATTTAGCTAGCAGCCAGAGGTGAACTGTGTTAGCTAGCTAGCATGGAAAACCATGTGTTAGCGTCTAGTGACATGCAACTAATTTTACAAGACAGAAATAAATGGAGACATACTTGTTAGACTGGATTGGTGCCTTACACGTGATGTTGTGATTAACTTGACTAGATTGTCAGTATGTTTAAAATCCCCGCCATGGTTTCAAGGATCATATTACCTCCACCTTACCTGCCACCCATGACCCCCTTCAATTTGCTTACCGTCCCAATAGATCCACAGATGATGCAATAGCCACCACATTACACACTGCCCTATCCCATCTGGACAAGAGGCATACCTATGTAAGAATGCTGTTTATTGACTCTAGCTCAGCATTCAACACCATAGTACCCTCCAAGCTCATTATTAAGCTTGAGGCCCTGGGTCTGAAAGCGGCCCTGTGAAACTGGATCCTTCCTACCTCCCAGGTGGTGAAGGTAGGAAACAACACCTCCTCCTTGCTGATCCTCAACACTGGGGCCCCACAAGGGTGCGTGCTCAGCCAGCTCCTGTACTCCCTGTTCACCCATGACTGCGTGGCTAATCACACCTCCAACTCAACCATCAAGTTTGCAGACGACACAACAGTAGTAGGCTTGATTACCAACAACGATGAGACAGCCTACATGGAGGTGGTGAGGGCTCTGGGAGTGTGGTGCCAGGAAAATAACCTCTCACTCAACGTCAGCAAAACTAAGGAGATGATCGTGGACTTCAGGAAACAGCAGAAGGGAGCACCTCCCTATCCACATCGATGGGACCGCAGTGGATAAGGTGGAAAGCTTCAAGTTCCTCGGTGTACACATCACTGACAAACAGAAATGCTCCACCCACACAGACAGTGTGGTGAAGAAGGTGCAACAGCGGCTAAAGAAATTTGGCTTATCACCCAAAACCCTCACAAACTTCTACAGATGCACAATTGAAAGCATCCTGTCGGGCTGCATCACTGCCTGGTACGGCAACTGCACCGCCCATAACCGCAAAGCTCTCCAGAGGGTGGTGCAGTCCGCCCAACGCATTACTGGCAAACTTCCCGCCCTCCTGGACACCTACAGCACCCGTTGCCACAGGAAGGCCAAAAAGATCATCAAGGACATCAACCACCCGAGCCACTGCCTGTTCACCCCGCTATTATTCAGAAGGCGAGGTCAGTACAGGTGCATCAAAGCTGGGACCAAGAGACTGAAAAACAGCTTCTATCGCAATGCCATCAGACTGCTAAACAGCAGAGTGTATATATATATATATATATACACTCTGCCTAGAAGGCCAGCATCCCGGAGTCGCCTCTTCACTGTTGACGTTGAGACTGGTGTTTTGTGGGTACTATTTAATGAAGCTGCCAGTTGAGGACTTGTGAGGTGTCTGTTTCTCAAACTAGACAGTCTAATGTACTTGTCCCCTTGCTCAGTTGTGCACCGGGGCCTCCCACTCTCTATTCTGGTTAGAGCCAGTTTGCGCTGTTCTGTGAAGGGAGTAGTTCACAGCGTTGTACGAGATCAGTTTCTTGGCAATTTCTCTCATGGAATAGCCTTCATTTCTCAGAACAAGAATAGACTGACGAGTTTCAGAAGAAAGTTATTTGTTTCTGGCCTGTAATCGAACCCACGAATGCTGATGCTCCAGATACTCAACTAGTCTAAAGAAGGCCAGTTTTATTGCTTATTTAATCAGAACAACCGTTTTCAGCTGTGCTAACATAATTGCAAAAGGGTTTTCTAATGATCAATTAGCCTTTTAAAATGATAAACTTGAATTAGCTAACACAACGTGCCATTGGAACACATGAGTGATGGTTGCTGATAATGGGCCTCTGTACGCCTACGTATGTACAGTGCCTTGCAAAAGTATTCATCCCCCTTGGCGTTTTTCCTATTTTCTTGCATTACAACCTGTAATTTAAATGGATTTTTATTTGGATGTCATGTAATGGACATACACAAAATAGTCCAAATTGGTGAAGTGAAATGAAAAAAACAGCATATGTATTCACCCCCTTTGCTAAGAAGCCACTAAATAAGATCTGGTGCAACCAATTACCTTCAGAAGTCAAATAATTAGTTAAAGTCCACCTGTGTGCAATCTAAGTGTCAAATTATCTAAGTGTCACCACCAAGCAAGGAGCTCTCCAAACAGGTCAGGGACAAAGTTGTGGAGAAGTACTGATCAGGGTTGGGTTCTAAAAAAATATCAGAAACTTTGAACATCCCACAGAGCACCTTTCAATCCATTATTAAAACATTTTAAGAATATGGCACCAGAACAAATCTGCCAAGAGAGGGCCGCCCACCAAAACTCACAGGCCAGGCAAGAAAGATAACCCTGAAGGAGCTGCAAAGCTCCCCAGTGGAGATTGCAGTATCTGTCCATAGGACCATTTTAAGCCGTACACTCCACAGAGCTGGGAAGAGTGGCCAGAAAAAAGCGAGCTTAAAGAAAAAAAATAAGCAAACACGTTTTGTGTTTGCCAAAAAGGCATGTGGGAGACTCCCCAAACATATGGAAGAAGGTACTCTGGTCAGATGAGACTAAAATGTTGCTTTTTGTCCATCAGGGAAAAGGCTATGACTGGCGCAAACCCAACACCTCTCTTCAGATGTTCCAAGCTTATAGAGGCATAACCCAAGATAATTGCAGCTGTAATTGCTGCAAAAGGTGTCCCTACAAAGTATTGACTTGACATTGGGGGGGGGGTGTATATATATTTATATATACAGAGTAGTGTGTGTGTATATACACAGTTGAAGTCAGAGGTTTACATACACTTAGGTTGTAGTCATTAAAACAAATTGTTCAACCACTCCACAGATTTCATGTTAACAAACTATAGTTTTGGCAAGTCGGTTAGGACATCTACTTTGGCATGACGCAAGTAATTCTTCCAACAATTGTTTACAGACAGATTATTTCACTTATAATTCACTATATCACAATTCCAGTGGGTCAGAATTTTACATACACTAACTGTGCCTTTAAACAGCTTGGAAAATTCCAGAAAATGATGCAATGGCTGTAGAAGCTTCTGATAGGCTAATTGACATCATTTGAGTCAATCGGAGGTGTACCTGTGGATGTATTTGCTCGACATCATGGGAAAATCAAAAGAAATTAGCCGAGACCTCAGAAAGAAAATTGTAGACCTCCACAAGTCTGGTTCTTCCTTGGGAGCAATTTCCAAACGCCTGAAGGTACCATGTTCATCTGTACAAACAATAGTACGCAAGTATAAACAACATGGGACCACACAGCAGTCATACCGCTCAGGAAGGAGACGCGTTCTGTCTCCTATAGATGAACATACTTTGGTACGAAAAGTGCAAATCAATCCCAGAACAACAGTAAAGGACCTTGTGAAGATGTTGGAGGAAACAGGTACAAAAGTATCTATATCCACAGTAAAACGAGACCTATATCGACATAACCTGAAAGGACACTTAGCAAGGAAGAAGCCACTGCTCCAAAACCACCATAAAAAAGCCAGACTACGGTTGGCGACTGCACATGGGGACAAAGACCGTACTTTTTGGAGAAATGTCCTCTGGTCTGAGGTAACAAAAATATAACTTTTTTGCCATAATGACCATCGTTTGGTTTGGAGGAAAAAGGGGAATGCTTGCAAGCCGAAGAACACCATCCCAACCGTGAAGCATGGGGGTGGCAGCATCATGTTGTGGGGGTCTTTTGCTGCAAGATGGACTGGTGCACTTCACAAAATAGATGGCATCATGAGGAAGGGAAATTATGTGGATATATTGAAGCAACATCTCAAGAAAGTCAGGAAGTTAAAGATTGGTCACAAATGGGTTTTCCAAATGGACAATGACCCCAAGCATACTTCCAAAGTTGTGGCAAAATGGCTTAAGGACAAGGTATTGGAGTGGCCATCACAAAGCCCTGACCTCAATCCTATAGAAAATTGGTGGGCAGAACTAAAAAAAGTGTGTGCGAGCAAGGAGGCACAAACCTGACTTATACCAGTTCTGTCAGGAGGAATGGGCCAAAATTCACCCAACTTATTGTGGGAATCTTGTGGAAGGCTACCCGAAACATTTGACGAAAGTTAAACAATTTAAAGGCAATGCTACCAAATTGAGTGTATGTAAACTTCTGACCCACTGGGAATGTGATGAAAGAAATAAAAGCTGAAATAAATCACTCTCTCTACTATTATTCTGACATTTCACATTCTTAAAATAAAGTGGTGATCCTAACTGACCTAAGACAGGGAATTTTTACTAGGATTAAATGTCAGGAATTGTGAAAAACTGAGTTTAAATGTATTTGGCTAAGGTGTATGTAAACTTCCAACTTATATACATACACACACCAAATTCAAGACATGGACAGAGAAGGACATTACATCCACACGGAAGTTATTCAAATACTGCATTTCATTTTTGTATTATTATTATTTAACCTTTATTTAACTAGGCAAGTCAATTAAGAACAAATTCTTATTTACGATGACGGCCTACACTGGCCAAACTCGGACGACGCTGGGCCAATTGTGCGCCACCCTATGGGACCCCCTACCAGGGTGTCTGTAGTGACGCCTCTAGCACAGATGCAGTGCCTTAGACCGCTGCGCCACTTGGGAGCCCAAAGATTGTTGCTATGCCCGCTGAAATGTGACAAACACATTAACATACAAGTCAAATAAGATGTAATCCATTTAATAAAATTAATGAAACGCAGTGTACCAAAGGAAAATAATCCAACAAAATAAGCAAGTTGATAACATTTACAACCACAAAAAAAAATACAAAAAAAAAATAAACTGTACAACTCTAAAAAGCCTGGAGTTACTGCTATTTTTTGTAAATATTTTTTTTTTTTTTAATTCACTTTTCTGTGATGAGGGGAAACTCTGGAGTGAAGGAGAGGGAGAAGGGGGCTCTTATAATGTGATTGTTTTTTCCTCAGATACAATTGTGTAACCTTCGTACACACACATGCATCAACGTGGCAGTTGATGTATTTCTCCACTGCCACTACAGCAGCGGAAAAGGGGAAGGGTGGGAGGATATCTCTAAACAGCAGGTCGTTATTTGTACAAGATGTCGTAGTGGCCGGGTCTATAGAGGAGGAAGACACGAGGCTCGCTGCCTTCAGGGAAGACGTGGTGGTTGACGGAGCCCCCCTCACCCCGGTCCATGTACTCCACTAGGATGGACACGTTCAGGGCCTGGGCCAAGGCGATGATGTGGATATGGTCACTTTCTTTAGACATGGGCTCCACCTCCTGGATAAGAAACACAGAGGACAATTGAAGTTTTCGGTGACTTGTCATCTCTGTTACGCAAGACGGTCCTGAAGACATTGGACTGTGCATGCTTCGGACCCAAGAATACCTTATAGTAGCACTAGTTCTGACTCATTGGCCCCCATTAAAAGCACACAACCAGACTAAATTCAAACCATATAGAAACAAATCCTCAATCAAGCTTCTCGCCTTTAAACAGCGTTGTGTTTATTAGAAAACACTGTATCAAAAAAAACATTTAGCACAAAAAAAAGTGTTTCTTATTGGACGAGTAGAGAGTTTCACCCTGTTTCAGAGCGTTTTCATTTGCTTCGTACTAAATGAACATGACCCAATAGGAACCCACCTGCTGGCAGAACTCCTTGACGGAGCGTCCACCCTCGATGAAGTGTTGGAAGAAGCCGTGCTCTCTCTGCAGGTAACCGGAGGTGAGCAGCCGCAAGTACACCACGATGTAGTCTGACACGCTCTGGTCTCTGAAGGAGCCCAGCAGCTCACAAAGGCCCGGCTGCTTCTCACACAGCTCCAACAGGTCCATGAACTAGGGTAAGAATTAACAATAATATGGTCAGTTAGGTGATGATTTTATGTGAAGTGACTAACAGCTTATCATGTTCAGTATACGCGTAATGTGTGTGAAATAATAGAACAGCTACTCACAGTATTGTGGAAATCTTCGATGGTGAACTCTGTGAAGCCCTGGTTTACCAGGTCCAGTTTGCTCTTTGCTGCCACTGCTTTGAACCTACAGAGACATACATTGCATTGGTATTCAGAACCTATTAACGCAGCAACACTAATCAGATTACATCCACCTATCGTATTATAGAGTCAGCTTTACGGAACATCAGGGATCTATATACACTATGGAAGTGGCATGTTACCTCTGCAGCTCTTTGCTGTCTTCTAGCAGTGATTCGAGATGTGAAAAGCCAAAAGCTCTGTAGAAACAGTTCCCATCTGGCCGCGTCTTACGAATATACGAGTATTTTTTGTGTAAATCCTAAGGACAAAACAGGGACATGTACAGAGTAAATACAATCGTTATGTGACTATATTGAACATTCATTGGATGTTGTGGTCATAAGGAACAGTAATATAATAATAGGCCATTTAGCAGACGCTTTAGTCATGAGTGCATACATTTTACATTTTTGGTCCTGGGAATCAAACCCACTATCCTGGCGTTGCAAGCACCTTGATCTACCAATTGAGCTATAGGAGGACCAATGTTCCCTGACCCGCACAGTGCAGAAGAAATTTCAGCCCACGGAGAGAAGCACGAGACTGAACTTCACTCAACTTTCTAGAGTTTTCACTGTTAGTTAATACTATCAACGTTTCCCTTTACTGTGGCAATTGTGATTGAATCAAGGCAATATTAGCCACTTTCAATGCAGCATACAGAGACAAAACAAACTACGCAAGATATTTTGTTGTAGGCAGAACTCATCCGAGTAGGATTCTATTGCGCACGACTCAGCCCGTACTCCACAGAGAACAGTGCGGCATAACCAATCAGAGCTGCAGTAGGCATATATGCAAATAGACCATTGCCAAAAAAGTGAGGGAACATTGCAGAGGACCTGTATATTTTGGGCTCCCAAGTGGCACAGCGGGCTAAGGCACTGCATCTCAGTGCTAGAGGCGTCACTGCAGACCTTGGTTCGATCCCGGGCTGTATCACAACCGGCTGTGATCGGGAGTCCCATAAGGCGGCGCACAATTGGCCCAGCATCGTCCTTGCCGGTGTAGGCCATCATTGTAAATAAGAATTTGTTCTTAACTGACTTGCCTAGTTAAATAAATAAATAAAAATATATAAAGTGATGCAGATTCACATCCTGTAATTCAAGAATCTTGTGGTTTTACTTACCTTGATCTTGAGCTGATAAATGGTGTCTTCCGCGGCATACTCTCTCTGCAACACTGACAGTTCCTGTCTGTCTGACACTAAAGGGATGCTAGTTGCGATCTAGACAGACACACATGTTTTATACTCATGGATTTATAGAAACTAATATAAAACAACGGTGTATGCGTTTAGACAGGCAGCCCAATTCTGATCTTTTTTTCCACTAATTGGTATTTTGACTGATAAAGATCTGATGGGAAAAGATCTGATGTGATTGGTCAAAAGCCCAATTAGTGGAAAAATATACCAATATTGGGCTGCCTGTCTAAACAGCCTGGGTGATCCAAAACATGCAAAGGCATGCAGTTCCAGTGCAGTTCAACCTTCTCCACATCCAACTTATGTCAGTCGGTTAAATTAAAAAACATTAGCCTATCAGTCCCTATTCAAGTGTAAAATCTCTCACCTCCTGCTGGATTCTGTCCTGCTGAGCCATAATGGCCTCATCATAAGCGAGGCAGTTTACTCCCCCCGCTAGAGAGAAGAACAACAACCCCATAGAAGTTGGTAAACATTTAACATGACAGTTAACTCACAGAGAGCTAAGTGAAATGGTACTGTAGAAAGAGAAAATCGTGATTTAACGTGGGAACTATTTTACATAATGGTCATTGGGGTTGATTTGAGTTTCAACACACAACACCTAACGATAGTAAGCATATTTGCAAATTCATACTTTGGGACAAATTGATGGTTATGTAATTTATAGCACAACATGAGATTGATGACAGTCTGTATTTAGTTCAAGCAAATTGTGTCATCATATCAATCTACTATTGTTAATCAATAGTATTTAAGATGGTTCACTTGGGATGCAAGTGCAACGATGTGGTCGGCGCCTGACCATATTTTTTGGAACAACTAGAATGAACGATCTAATTTAGCGTGCTAACGTTAGGGCTAGCCAGCTAACTATCCAATTTCAGTTATTGCGTCAAACATTAGACAACCAATTGAAAGTCGTCAAAAAACATACTGTGAGTGAGATCCTACATTATGTCACATCAAATGCTTAATAGTATTTACTCCATCCTCCAAAAAATATAGCTAGGTCAAAAATGCGTTTCTTTGTGTGACTTGAATGCTTTGGCCTCCCCCATTCCCTTCTCATATTCATGCAAGCTGATTGTCCCTCAACTGCCATCACTAGATTGCCTAACAACCACATTACACCTCCATTAAAAAAAAGAAAGAATGCATTAATAGCCGAAGCCGGTTAGATTAGTAATCTCTCGTTATGATGTATCACTCACCCTCCATCTCTCCCTGTGTTGTTTCCTGCTGCTGCTCCTCCGCCATTTTAGCTGTAGAATTCTGTTTCCTTCGTCTCTCTGACCTCATTCTAAACTTCCGGGTTACACTAGTAGTCCAGGGGTGTCATCTATGTTTCCTGTCTCAAAGAACTAGCTATTATATACTTGCAACTAATGTGTGAGGATGAAAAACTATTCAAATTTTATATAATTCATTTATTTTTACATGTTTTGTCATTTAGCAGACGCTCAAGCAATTAGGGTTAAGTGCCTTGCTCAAGGGAACATTGGCATATTTTTCACCTAGTCGGCTTGGGGATTCGGACAAGCGACTTATCTGTTACTGGCCCAACGCCCTTAACCACTAGGCTACCCTAGTTTTTTGTAGGCCCTCATTCTCAAACACTTGGGTCAGCTCATGCGCAAATGGGTTATGCAGTGCATTCAGAAAGTATTCAGACCCCTTGTCTTTTTCCACATTGTTACATTAGTCTTATTCTAAAATTGATTAAATTAAATGTCCTCATCAATCAACACACAATACCCCATAATGACAAAGTGAAAACAGGTTTTTAGAAATGTTTGAAAATGTATTTAAAAAATTTACAAAAGTATTCAGAACTTTGCTATGAGACTCGAAATTGAGCTCAGGTGCATCCTGCTTCCATTGGTCATCCTTGAGATGTTTCTACAACTTGATTGGAGTCCATCTGTGGTAAATTCACATGATTTGGAAAGGCACACACCCACAGTTGACAGTGCATATCAGAGCAAAAACCAAGCCATGAGGTCGAAGGATTGTGTCGAGGCACAGATCTGGGGAAGGGAACCAAAACATTTCTGCAGCATTGAAGGTCCCCAGAAACACAGTGGCTTCCATCATTCTTACATGGAAGAAGTTTGGAACCACCAAGACTCTTCCTAGCGCCGGCTGGCCCCGGCCAAACTGAACAATCAGGGGAGAAGTGTCTTGGTCAGGGAGGTGACCAAGAACCCGATGGTCACTCTGACAGAGTTCCAGAATTCCTCTATGGAGATGGGAAAACCTTCCAGAAGGTCAACCATCTCTGCAGCACTCCACCAATCAGGCCTTTATGGTAGAGTGGCCAGACGGAAGCTATGCCTCAGCAAAAGGTACATGACAGCACTCTTGCAGTATGCCAAAAGGCACCTAAAGGACTCTGACCATGAGAAACAAGATTCTCTGGTCTGATGAACTCTTTGGCCTGAATGCCAAGCATCACATCTGGAGGAAACCTTACACCATCCCTACAGTGAAGCATGGTGGTGGCAGCATCATGTTGTGGGGATGTTTTTCAGCGGCAGGGACTGGTAGACTAGTCAGGATTGAGGGAAAGATGAACGGTGCCAAGTACAGAGAGATCCTTGATGAAAACCTGCTCCAGAGCGCTCAGGACCTCAGACTGGGGCAAAGGTTCACCTTCCAACAGGACAATATCCCTAAGCACACAGCCAAGACAACGCAGGACTGGCTTCGGGAAAAGTCTCTGAATGTCCTTGAGTGGCCCAGCCAAAGCCCGGAGTTGAACCTGATCGAACATCTCTGGAGAGACCTGAAAATAGCTGTGCAGCGACGCTCCCCATTCAACCTGACAGCGCTTGAGGATCTGCAGAAAAGAATGGGGGGAAACTTCCAAAATACAAGTGTGCCAAGCTGGTAGCGTCATACCCAAGACTCAAGGCTGTAATCGCTGCCAAAGGTGCTTCAACAAAGTACTGAGTAAAAGGTCTGAATACTTACGTAAATATGTTTTTTTTTTAATACATTTGCAAACATTCCTAAAAATCTGTTTTTTGATGATTGAGTATTGTGTGTAGGGGAAGGGGGGACGACGACAATTTAATCCATTTTAGAATATGGCTGTAACATAACAAAATGTGGAACAAGTCAAGGAGTCTGAATACTTTCCAAATGCACCAAATAGGGCTATATTCTGTATACCACCCCTACCTTGTCACAACACAACTGATTGGTTCAAACATTAAGGAAAGAAATTCAAAAAATGTATAAGGCACACCTGTTCATTGAAATGCATTCCAGGTTACTACCACATTAAGCTGGTTGAGAGAATACCAAGTGTGCAAAGCTGTCAAGGCAAAGGGTGGCTACTTTGAAGAATCTCAAATATTTTGATTTAACTATTTTTTGGTTACTGCATGATTCCAAGTGTTATTTCATAGTTTTGTCTTCACTATTGTTCTACAATATAGAAAATAGTAAAAAAAAAAAAACTTTAATGAGAACGTTTGACTGGTACAGTATATCCAATGATGTGTGTGTGTGTATATATATACACACACACACTAGATATGCCAGGGCGCTGTTTTGAAGCCACCAGGCCTCCATCTTGGCACTCCACACAATTGTCAAAATAATATTTTGGAAGCTCTTAATGTCTACATTCATGAACAATATATATATATATATAAAAAGTATGTATTAAAGTATAACTACCAGAACGTTATATTACAGTCCCCACTTCAATACGTTGTCCTTGAAATACTGTAGAATTTCATTCATGCCTATGGAGGACTGCGTCCGAGTGCCAATATGGCCGACCGGTGGCTTCAGCAATCCAGGGTTCAAATACATAATTGGTTATATCCAATTATCCATGTACACACACATATCGGTTTGATATAGATAATTGTCAAATCGTTTCACCGCGTATAGTGCATGTGAAACTAAACATGTTGAAACAGACACTCGATTGATGACATGTTTTTATTGAGTTAAAATATCAAAAAGGTAATTTCGTGACTTTAGTTCAAGCATCATAGGCCAGGAAAGGAATGCAGCACAGTTGACTTTTGGTCCAAGAACGGTGGCAGAGAAGCTGTTCAGCGCTTCTGGTAGTTCTGAACATTGACGAGGATCCAACCAGAAGGTCCAAGTATGGTCAATGCAAAAATGCTCATGACGAAAGTTGTTTCCTGTGTACAGAGGCATACAAGTCTGTCATACTCATACACGTCACCCAAGAACACCGGTTGGCATGCAAGAAATGCATTCATTTAAATTTTAAAATGAATTAATTTAATTTGGATACGTTTGTTTTGAAACTTCGGTGCACAATTCAAATAAGCTAGCTAACTAATGTCTGAACTAGTTGGCTAGCTTCAACGATGGCCTACTCACAGAACAAGAAAATAACAAAAAAGTTTATAAATATATTTGGCCTACTCACTGCAGCACCGATATTGTCTTTTGGTGGTTTACTGGATAAGTTTGCTCGCTGGTTAATCGCACGTGTCCTCGAAGCCACAGTTGACCTAACGTTCAGCATTCCGCGCAGAAGGCCAGACATGATTCAACCGCTCCGTTTATAAAGTTAGCTTGTTTGTGAGTTTTTTGCGTGTACTTTACGTTTACTTTGTTTGTGATTTTATAGCGCCGAACTGCGGAAGCTACGTCATACGATCTTTAAAAATTTCGCGTGAATTTGCTCAGTTTTGATTGGTAGACACAAAACCATCTAGACACACAAGAAGTGACGACTGAATGTATCCATTTTGGAACGTAACAAAATATCACATAACAATTATTGTAACTTTGTCTCCTTTATTGACTTGTTGTTTCACATTGACAAGAGAATGCAGAGTTTGAAGCTTTCAGTGCTTTTCAGACTCTCTATAAAGGAAGAAAACTACTGGCCACTGTGCCATCTATCAACCCTACACACTCAATTCCTAGTCCTTCAGTAGTGTTAACTTTAAGTCCAAGTCTTCCAAACAGTGAGAAATACTATTGAACCAGAAATGCTTATTTATCTGAACATCAAAAAAGACTAGCGGCTCAACAGTGAGAAGTCAAGGTGGGCTCACTTTAGGCTGAACAACTACAGACACACCTTAGTTAAGGCAGCTTTATAGTCACTCAGAGAGGTATTAGGCAGAGAAGGTGGAGGAGAGAAGGCTTAAGTTTGTTGCACTATATGAAGGATCATTTTCCAACACCGGAACAATGTTTTGAGGATATACTGATGGGATCATTCTAAACAAAACACAGCTTATAGCACAAAGTATTTTAGTAATAAGGATTGTGTGTGGGCTACCCAAAACACAGGCAGTAATAACACACACATATGACTACATTCGACACAAAGACATACATTGAGCAAACAGTCTTATAACATCGAGGATCACGCATGTATACCTAGTCCCTTCAACTTGAGTGGTTATTTGGTGCAGATATGAATAAAGAGGCGGTCCTTGGCAGGGCAAATCAGTAGCGTAGAATCACAGTGTCTATGTGAGAAGAACGTGCTTATTTTGAATGCTTTATTTTGACAAGCCTCTATGTCCCATCATGTCTCATTCTTGGAAGACATGGTTTTGGTACCATTAGACAGTGGTGAGGTTTCCAGCTACTTGTTGACCTCACTGACCGTTAAAGTGTGTATTCTCTGGCCATGTTAGCTTAAATGATGGTGAACAGTGTTATTGATGTTATTAAAGTTGTACAAGCCAGTTGACTATGCATTGCTGGTAGATGTGAGAAGGTGAATGCTGATTTTGAATTAGCCCATTGCGAAAATGAATGCTGAATATCGAGGTTGAAAGTGCTATCAGGTTATTGGTATCAGGTTATTATTGGCCAACACGTAGCAGGACAGGGGTTGCTACATGTATAGTCAATCATCAACTAATACTGCCCACAATGAAATGACACAATGAAAATGTACTAGTTACAGGGAAGCTTTTAGTTTTCTAAACCATTTCTCAAGTTAAAATGGTCTTCTTGTGGAATAGCCAGAGGCAAAACCAGAAGCTGGGGCTGTGGAAAAACCAGAGGTTGGGGATGTGGAAAAGCCAGAAGCTGGTTTTGGGGCTGGGGTTTATTGGCGAGGATCGTCTGGGGCAGGGATCCTTTCCAGGCTGGGCTCCATGCCCCAGATCTCCCGGGCATACTGGGAGATAGTGCGGTCGCTAGAGAATTTACCACAACCGGCGATGTTGTGGATCACCATCTTGGTCCATTCTTTAGGGTTCTGTTGGGATGGATGGGAAGAGAGGGGAATTTAAACCATTGCAGAATGAAGGAATACAGTTATGTTATGTATGTGGAAAAACGTGTATAATTGACAGGGGAATAGTCAAGTCACAAGTTATTTATAGGTCTCGATACACTTTACAAAAAAGAAAGAAAACTATAGATATTTCAAGATTTTCCGTCTATGAAACACTGACCTTGTAGAGAGCACTGACTTTCTCCTGGCATTTGATGTAAGCTTCGTAGTCAGCGAACACCTTGAATCTGCAACACAAACATCTTGCTCGGTTAGACATTGAGTGGCTGTGTCTGCATTTGGGTATTGGTGACTCAGCGTTTTCCTCCACCTGTCGTGGTGCAGCAGCATGTTGACGATGTCCTTGAAGAGGTCGTGCTGGTCGGGGCTAAAGAATCCACCAGCGATCTGGTCCATGGCCTGCTTCAGCTCAGGAATGCGGTTGTAGTACTCCATGGCATCATATCTGGGAAGATGGATACATTTATAAAGAAGAGGATACATTTTTAAAGAAACATTTTTTCCATTATGGGATGCACGCCAGTTATCATCCTTCCTTCCAAGTCATCCAAAAAAGCTCTTTCCCTTTCTATCCTTTACCAGCCACCCTTTGCCTTGGCTTCTCCCCCAAACTTTACCCAGTAAGCATCCTTCCATGTCATCCGAAATATTCTCTCCTTTGCTATCATCCAATGCCAATCCTCACGAACCCTTCGTCCATCAATTCATCCATTCACACCCCCCACTGTCTTACCCACTCTTGTCCATGGCATCCACGTCGTCCACCCTCATGCCGAAGATGAAGAGGTTCTCTTCTCCGGCCTCCTCGGCCATCTCTACGTTGGCTCCGTCCATGGTGCCGATGGTGAGTGCTCCGTTCAGCATGAACTTCATGTTGCCAGTGCCAGACGCCTCAGTGCCAGCTGTGGAGATCTGCTCAGACAGGTCGGACGCAGGAATGACTGCAGAGAGAGAGAGAGTGAGAGAGACAGAGGGAGAAGGAGAGAAACCAAAACAGAGAGATGAGACAAGGCAGAGAGAAAATGTATGTGGAAGAAGCAGGAAGCACCTTAGTTACACTCCAATGGAAACATAAACAAAACCAAGAAAGCAACAAGTATGTGAATGATTTACTTTTCTCGGCCAGAGTGACCTTGTAGTTCTCCAGGAAGATGACTTTGAGGCGGTCTCCCACCACAGTGTCGTGGTTGACGATCTCTCCGATGGCAGTGATCAGCCTAATGATCAGCTTCGCCGTGTGGTAACCAGGGGCAGCCTGGGAAAAATTGAGAATATGGAATCACGTGGATGCCAAGATCTTATACAGAGGGCACATATCTGTCTTGCCAACTATTTTCGTTGTCTCCATAGCAGTTGGCAAAACAGCTCAAACTGATGTGGGACAGGCTAACAAAATATATCTTATTAGTTTTGCAGTACAACGTGTATCCTTATGACTTGATCAAACTTCTATTGTATCTCACCTTTCCTCCAATCATGATAGTCCTGGGGGTCCAATTCTTGTTGGGCTCCTTCTTGATGCCTGATTGAAAAAGAAGACAGGTTAACTTGTTTGACAGAATAATGTCTCTCTCTAAAGCTGTAAAAGAATGAGAGGACCACTCACGGTTGTAGAGAGTGATGATGTGGAGGCAGTTGAGCAGCTGCCTCTTGTACTCGTGGATCCTCTTGACTTGAACGTCAAACATGGAGTTGGGGTTGATCTTCACCTTGTAGTGCTCCTCAAGATAGGCAGAAAACTTCAGCTTGTTCTCCTACAGATAGACACAGTAAAGTGTTAGTATAAGGGCCTGACTGAGGCCAGGTCTCTGGCTCCCTCTATTGGGAGTCATATGGCCACAGTCAGGACCTGACAATAGTATTCAGGGAGTCTTTTTGAGTTTGGCCAATCCCTAATTAGAGGCAGCTGTCTTGAGTTGTCTCTAATTGGGGGATTCTATTTATGTTCTCATTGTGTCCACTTGCGTCGTGGATTCTTGTGTGTGCTTGTATTTTCCTTGACACCAGTTCACGGTGCTGTCTCGGTTTCGTGCTTTTGTTATATTGATATCGTTAATAAACATGTTTGCATGCACCTCTCGCTCTGCGCCTCGTTCCCTAACTATGCATCGTGACAGTTAGAGGAGTTATAGTGTGGACCTTGGCTTGGACTGAGATGGTGACTCAAATGACAATGACAACACATTACAAGAGACTGTTGTGTTCTGACCTGTTTGACCTTGGCGATGTCGTGAATCAAAGAGTCGTCATCCACGAATGTCAGCAACTTCTTCAGTTGGTCCAGATCGCGGATGTAATCCTCACCGATCCTCTGAACATTCAAACATAAAGAAATAAACATTTTTAGAATCATCATTTCTCAGACACTACTGCGACACTTGTACCAACTGTCACTCCACTTTGGTTGTGATTTCAGCTACACTTCCCCACATACCTCTGCAATGACTTCAGCCAGCCCAGGGTTGCACATGACCAGCCAGCGTCGGGGTGTGATCCCATTGGTCTTGTTCTGGAACTTGTGGGGGTCCACCTCGTAGAAGTCCTTGAACCTAGTGGTCACAATGAGCGATTGATAGATCAAATACCATTTAACATATGAGGCCAGCGGGAAAAAAGGTTACAATATAACTAGCGATAGCGTCATAGCTAGCTAGAGATAAACAAACTAAACCAATGTTTCTTCGTACAGAGTTGCTTTGAGGATGTCCGAGTGAATGCGGGCCACTCCGTTGACGGCGTGGGAGCCAACGATGCACAGGTGGGCCATGTTGATCTTCTTCTGGTCGCCCTCCTCCACTAGGGACATGCGGCGCAGACGGTCGTGGTCCCCGGGGTAGAGCTTAGCGATGCGCTGAGGGAGGAAGGAGGAGGAAGAGTATTGGAAACAATGACAACATTCACACCCATTTGTTTTTCTCACATTGAGGAAGCAAATATTGAGGGATATGTTGATGCTTTTTACAGTAGCTAACTCTTAATCCTCTCAGGCACGTGAATATATGTTTACAGTATATTCTCTCATATATACGTACACTCGTACGGCTGTAATACTGTATTTTACAGAGTGTTTCACTATACCTCCAGGTGACGTCGGTTGATCTCGTAGATGATCTCAAGGTGTCTGGGCAGAAGGTTCTGGAGCAGGTCAGTGGGCCAGCGCTCCAGGGCCTCAGGCAGGACGGTGTGATTGGTGTAGGCACAGGTACGTGTACAGATGTCCCAGGCCTAAGAGATGGTGGAAATATAAAGACACATGTAGAAGGACATTTTCTTGGTTAATGTTTGGTGAATCCATTTTGGAGCATTCCCCCAGTTGTGGTAAGTATTCTTTAAATGTGTATGTGTCATTGCTTTAGCAGGCGGACCAGCACAATACCTTCTCCCATGTCTGGTGCTCCGTGTCCAACAAGATCCTCATCAGCTCAGGGATGGCCATGGCAGGGTGGGTGTCGTTCAGCTGGATGGCCACCTACATTACAGGCAGGAGAGAGGACATCAGACAATACAGTTGGAAGACACAGTTAGCGGAGGAAACTGTTGCATGTGATTGCATAGTCTCACATTCAATCAATCAATCAATCAATCAAATGTATTTATAAAGCCCTTGTTACATCAGCCGATGTCACAAAGTGCTTATACAGAAACCCCCTAAAACTCCAAACAGCAAGATGTGCAGATGTAGAAGCAAATTGTATCTTTGACATAGTTCCGGAGTGTGCTCAATGACATAGTTCCGGAGTGTTCTCAATGACATAGTTCCGGAGTGTGCTCAATGAACAAAGACATATGGTACTTCGATACATTTACAACATAGTCTAGGACGCTAGGGGTAACTATCGTATCCGTCTTACCTTGTCAGGTAGGGTGGACAGGTCAACGCGCACAACCTCCGTGGAGCCGAACTTTGAGGACTTGAAGCGACGGACGATATCCTGCAGAGTGGCCGCCACCACAAAATACTCCTGCTTCAGACGAAGCTCCTTGCCCTCGAAGAACTGGAGTCATAAACAGGACCACAGTCCATCCCACTTGTTTATTATGATGTTCTCAGAGAAGTGCTTTGATGACTCAGTTTAAATGCATTCTTACAGGAACCAGTGTCTATAGTGAGCAGTAGACATTATACTTTAAATGGATCAAATGTTTTGACAGTATTAGGAAAACTAATTGATTCGTTACAATGAATCTACATTGTAGATAAGAATTTGTTCTTATAACTCGTCGGGGAAAATAAAGCTTAAATCAACATTGGGTTCTACTCACGTTGTCATTGGGGTACAGAACACGGGAGATGTTCTCAGCCAGGTTTCTGTCCAGCACAGCCTGAATGTAGCCACCCACATTGACTGTAGAACAAGCAAAAATGCTCTGGTCAGATCTAGCATTTCAAATGCCTTGCTTAGTACTGTTTTCCAGCTCCCATCATGACAATCAACATCATGATTGTTGAATTAGATTACTGATAATAATATTACAAAGGTTGTAAACATTTTCATTAATACACAATTGAAACAGTATGTTTAAACAATAAACCAGACACAGACAAGCCCAAACTGTCCAGAAGTAACTCACAGTCTTTCAGGTTGAAATCACAGGGGGCCTTGGCAGACCACAGTCTCATGGTGTTCACAACATTGTTCCTGTAGCCAGGGACTGGGGTGTCATAAGGAAGGGCCAACACTACCTGTTAATGTAGAAGGGCCATGTAATGTTTAGTTATGTCCACAAAGATTATTATTTCTATGTTGTATTGTCTTTATGTAGTCTCTCACCTGTGTGTCGACCCATTTCATACCCTCAGGGGTGTGCTCCACTCTGCCGTAGAAGTGGACGGGTCGCATGTACTCAGGGCGGGCCTTCTCCCAGGGGTTGCCGTAGCGCAGCCAATCGTCAGCCTCCTCTACCTGTGGAGAGATGTAAATCACTACAATGTGAGAAATTATTCATAAAATAATTTGACCATCTAAAGCACGACTCCAACAAATACCGAAAGTGACTATATACACTGACTAACATGCAATCACAGACACAGACATGTACATTCATATAGTAAACTTTGCTGGTCAAACTACCTGCCAGCCATTGACAATTTTCTGGTTGAAGATGCCGAACTCATAGCGGATGCCATAGCCGTAAGCTGCCAGTCCCAGAGACGCCATGGAATCTAGGAAGCAGGCTGAGAGTACAGGGGGAGGGGAAGGAGAGATGGGGTGAAACAGGGTTGTCCTGACCACTGAGCATCACTGTCGTTGGCCACACTATTTTTAGGGGGAGAAATCAGCGAGGCAGACCAATACAGAGCCGAGGAGGAGGAAGAAGAACTCACCGGCAAGCCTTCCAAGGCCACCATTTCCCAGGCCGGCATCTTCCTCAATGTCCTGCAGCTCCTCCATGTCCAGGCCCAACTGATGAAGATGAAGATAAATTGTTACGATTTATAGTACTTCATTAGCCCATTAGGATGGAGCTACATTAGTGTATTAGGAAAATATGTTGCTTCTGAATACATGGAAATGGGGCAGTGTTCAATCTCAGAGCAGGGCAATGTACCTGAAATTCTTACATAAGAAAGTATACTTGAATCTTGCACGAAGTGTGAGAAAAAGCACTTATTTTCAGGAGGCATAAATGTTCAATGTGCCAGTTCCATAAATTCTGCAGTGTATCTCAGACACAATGTACTAGGTTGAGGTAACTATGATGGGACACTGTCATGGTCCAGAAGTGGCCTAAGGCCTATCCATCTCTCACCTGATAGGTGGCCTCGTCGCATGCATTCTCCAGAGCCAGGTTCACCATGGTATTCTGCAGGGTGCGCCCCATGTAGAACTCCAGAGACAGATAATACACACGCTACAGAGGAACAACAGAGGAAGGTTCATCAAGGAGAGTTAATGCAGTACAGTACAGTATATTTTCAACACACCTTCAGCCACCCAACAGTTGTGCCCCCCCCCCCCCCATGTGGTTGCCCTGAGAAATGCCACGTTATCTATGCCTCTCTTATTCTATTGGAGAGGCAGCGAGCGGCTGAGGCCAGGGGGAAAGCGCAGGTGCTGCCAACAACAGGAGTGCTATTCTCGGCCAACAGTCAAGTAACAGGTCTTTGTGAGTGCATTGGACTCACTTGAAACTCCCTGCCTGTGGATATCAACAGCTTCAACAGAGGTCTGGGTTTAGTTTAATGCACGCTTGGTACACCCCCAAGGTCTCATAATAACCTATATAAAGAGTGCTGAAGACAATGCCAGCATTATGTTCCTGGCCTGAAACCCTAACAGATGAATCAACACTTTACTTACTGTATGTACGTATAAGATTTCTCTGCAGCCTGTCTCCACCCACTACAACATCATACAGAGGAAATGTACATTGTACATCATGTTATCGCTCAGGTTCCAATTCATGTACGGGGTATGTTACTGACAAATGAAATGACTCTTCTGCTTGATTATTTCTACAACATCATTGAGCAGGGTGGCGTGGGGTATGGTATGCAAATGAGAGCATGGAAAACAGAGTCCCATTAAGTGTGACTAAGATAAAGTGACAAAGGCATCCAGTCCCAGGATATATATAGAGCAGCAATGGTGATCAGCTCCAAAAGGTTAGAGAGACTAGGGAGATTGGTGCAGATGGGGTTGCATAAACACACAAAACAAAAAGGGCGGATTTATTACTGTTGGTTGTAAATTTGAATACTTTAGGTAGCATGGACTGTTCATATGCTTATGAATTTTGCATAGCCATGTTGTTATGCGAAATGTACAAATACCAAAAATGTATTTGAACCCGAGCTCAATGACTAGTTAAGGATTAGTGTAAACAAATGCTAATATATTTCTTAGGGGGCATTGGCCAAATATGTTCCCAGAGACTTTGGCTTTATAAAGGTTGACCTCCAGACACTAATAAAATGAATGTCATCCAAGGCATATAGCTCAGGGCCAGGAGTTACGAGCCTAATTACACAACAATTGTCTTATAAATTACCATATCATGCAATCAACATGATATGTCTGCTCTTCTGCACACAAAAAAAATGCAGGTATTTTGTTCCCATACCAACCAGAATAATTCCTGTGGTTAAACTGGCAGGATGCTGTATGATGCACAGTACAGTAGTTTAGCACACAATGTTCTATCAGTCTTATTGGGTCAGGCAGAGAGAGCCTCTGGTGCATTCTGGTTAAATTAATTGATAAACCTTTGTTTCTGTATCCCTTGGAAATTATATAATAAGACATGTTATTGCTTCATGCACTGGTGCTAGTGATATGTATGAGATAGAGAATGTTAATAATTCTAACAGCTAAAATTCACCTCAAAGAATTGACAGTATTTTGGCTACTATGCAAACATATTAGTTTGGGTTACAGCAACTTCTAAGCTATCCTATTACGTAATACATATTTAACAACGAGTTAACTGACTCCCATTGAACGGTGCGCTGCATTCGTTTCATTCTACAAGTGTCAAGCACTTGAAAATATTGACATTTCAATTTCAGCTATCCATGCATCATCATATGCATTCACTGACAGAATATAGTCAAACGTTTACTGAATCAATGTGTTGTCATCCAGAGATGCACAACATCGTTATGTAACTCGTAAGGGGCTTTGGAGCACTCAATGTGGAATTCGCCATTCCGATGTTCACCGCATAATCACATTGAGGATTAAATAGGTAGGATACTGTCCCCTCAATTAATTTAAAGACATGTTATAAACATAACATTTATGTAACTATAGCGTCTGAATCGCATCGCTAGTCTAGACTTCAGCATAATTGCACATACTGCGCAGTGATATTTCCCTGGGAAGCCCTCCCTCCCACTTTCCCCGGAGTCTGACAGAGGCGTACGTGCCGAGTAGCGTGCGAGGGGATGGGTTCACTGTGTCACTGCGGCAACCCTGCTGCTTGCTTACTTTGGGGTCTTTCTCATAGTAGTGCTGCTGCGTCCTGATCCATCTGCCCACCAGATGGTCGCGGACAGTGTTGGCCAAGGCGAAGTAGTAGTCCCTTTTAGTCGCCACATTTCGGTCCTTTACCAGCGTAAAGTGGAGATGGCGATTAAAATTGGTCTTAAGGTCTGAAACATTTTCCACTCCTGCAAGCCCTCGCACCGATATCTGCTTCCTCTTATCCTGGTCTGTCAGTGGCTTGGGCATCTTGGTAAATGCGTATTTTCTATTGTGCGACTGTAGATCCGAAAGGCAAATATCAACCGAGGATGATAAGAGATGGCGACTGTAATGACTGCGCGTGACACACTGTGTGACTTTCCTCCCTCTGTCTCTTCAAAGTATGGACACCGGAGTTGGTATGCCAGTCCTGCACTGTTATATATAAACGAACACAATGTCGATCACATAGGGCGGGTCTTACAGAAGCTCCAGCACAGCTGACAGTTGACCCTCTTCGTGACAATAATGGTTAGTGCTACGCGGTACCCTTGGGACGTCCCTACCCTAACCCTAACCCCAACCCCTAACCATAACCCTTACCCTTACCTAACCCTAAACTTAACCCTAACCTTAACCATTGGATATTTCAACTTCAATGGCTTTTGATTCCGTGCAAAGGATTCCGGATAGCAAAGACCATGACAATATGCAAGGATATTCACTATTAATGAGAACCCCCCCCCCCCAAAAAAAAAGACTGCCTCGAAAAGCTGAGAAGGGATGATGGCATTGAGGGTTGAGCATGAGGGATGTGAGCCGTGTAGCCTACCAGCTCTCGGGACTGCGGTGATGTATAGACTAAGAAGATTCTGTCTGCCTGGATACATGCACAAGTCCAGTGAAATACTTTTCGTACCGGACAATTAAGTATTCTCTGAACTCTATCACATGTCTTATTCCGCAGAAAACACAAGGATGCTATTTAATCAATGCAAAACTATTGTATAGGGTACAGTGCTAGGGACCCATGATATCTGACAGGGTGTTGGTGGACAGTCTCGGTGCAACAGGTCCTAAAATAACTGTGCATTGACTGTCCTAGCCTTTTCTATTGAGGATATAGCTTTCTTTTCCTCTCCAGGACCAATGATCAACCCCTTTAGGAATCTGACAATGAAAACTATTAATAGTCAAGTTGTATAGAAGCCAAGGAAAGGGCCATGAATGACAGTAGTAGAAGGACAAGGCAGATTCATGACTTTACTCATACAATATATCACATTGTGAAACGGTCAATTACCATTAAGTGGACTTTCACATCCCACACACGCACAATGGGCGCGTTCGACAAGTGTCACCGCCTTTCCGTGTGTTGCATTATGGGAGACATTTCTTCTTCTTCGGTGGGGTTTATCGACGGTTGGCATCCAACGTTACGGTGCAATTTTTTCTGACTTGCGCCTAAATGCATGAACTTTACAGACATCATATGATCAATGGTCATGAAGTTTTGACAGCAGTCGACTGCGAGTTTCTCTTCACCAACTTCGTCCTGCAGGCACCGCCTGCATTTTGTGAGACTGTTGTCAACCAATCATTGGGGTGTTTGTTTGACCCACGCGAACGTGACCAAACTAACTTTGCAGCGATTCATGCGTAGCCTACGGTTTATTTAGCCTATACAAATTAATGTGATATTTGATACTCTCACTAATGTATTGTACAATGTGTACACATTATTTCAGTTTGTGAATGTGTGATATGGGGTTTGGAGAAATGTTTATTTCGACATTAGAAATATATTTATTCTAAACAATGGCATGTTGAGCTGAGCCTTGCTGTTGGAAAGCCACATTAGTGTCCGACTTGCACCTCCACCGACTTCACTCCTCGACTTTAGTCTACAGTCGGTTGCTTTCGCCTTACCACAGCCGAAAGTCGGACGCTAATGTGGTTTTCCAACAGCAAGGCTCAGATCAACATGGCAGTGTTGCCATTGTTAATAAGAAATATATTTCTAACGTCGAAATAAACCCCATATAACACACTCACAAACTGAAATAATGTGTACACATTGTACAATTAGTGAGAGAGCATCACATATCACATTCATTTGCATAAGTTAATAACTTGCATGACATCCTACTCAAGCAAAAATATTACTGTCATTACTGCGCATCACCATCATCAGGACAAAAAGACAACTAGCTCCTCACTGGTTTACAATCTCATAATTCTGAAATTCAAGTAAAATCAAATCAAATTTTATTGGTCACATACACATATTTAGCAGATGTTATTGCGGTTGTAGCGAAATGCTTGTGTTCCTAGCTCCAACAGTGCAGTAATATCTAACAATTCACAACCGACAGGATGCTCTCTATTGTGCATCTGTAAAGGTTTGTGAGGGTCTTAGGGGCCAAGCCAAATTTATTGAGCCTCCTGAGGTTGAAGAGGCTCTGTTGCACCTTCTCCACACTGTGTGGGTGGACCATTTCAGATTGTCAGTGATGTGTACGCCAAGGAACTTGAAGCTTTTCACCTTCTCTATTATTTACCCAAGAGTGTTCAAGACTAGGCTATAGGACATTTAAAATATTAATACTATATTACAATTGACATGTTTATGGCTTAATGATGAAAACGAAAACTGTAGTACAACATTCAAAATGTAGGAAATGATAGAGCATTGGAGACAAAACAGTAAAACCAAACTTGTATTCTTGGATGCAGGACTGCAGATACATTGTAGTACACAGAAAACAGCCTCATACCAAAGGTTTTTATTACTAAACCAAGATAGACCACAGCCTGTCGTTTCCAATGGGAACAAATAACTCAGTGGGCAGAACAAGCAAGGAAGGGGGCAGTCGAGCAAGTCCTATTGGCGCACTCTAGTATCTGCATATTTCCGGTAAGGACCGCCTACTCTCTGAAGTGTGTGTGTGCAAAAAAATACAAAAATAAAATAAACTTTTGCCAAGGGTAAAGTCTACAAACCTGTCCACAACATATTTTAGTTTTGGGAACAGAACTGTAGATCAAATGTATCATCGAATGTCAGCCAAAATCCATTTCATTCCACCTTTTCCCACTGCCCACCAATGGGCATCCTCTCACTACCATATCTGGTAGTGAGTGGAAACACCAAGAGAATGCTTCACATTTAAAACATCCAGTGAAATATCTGTGCTCAAACCACTGGGCTTTTTATCTGAAGTGAGGTTGAGCAGGCACGCCTTTATTTTATTTAACCAGGCAAGTCAGTTAAGAACAAATTCTTATTTACGATGACGACCTTCTCTCTAGACTACAGATCAAAACAATTGTCTATGGAAGCTGTATTCAAGCCCCAGTGATGAAATAAAGACTTTACAAGGCAGAGAAAAGCCAAACACAGTACTGCAAAATTTGTTAAAGATGATCAGTTTAATAACAATCAAGCAACATTGCAAGGACTATTACTTCAGGCTAGACCCAACACAACATAAGGCTGACAAACCATTTCCAAAAATAGAGTAAAAATTACAATTGTATATTTAAGCAATAAGGCACGAGGGGGTGTGGTATATGGCCAATACACAACAGCTAAGGGCTGTTCTTAGGCACGACACATCGCGAAGTGCCTGGACGCAGCCCTTAGCCGTGGCATATTGCCAATATACCACAAACCCAGAGGTGCCTTATTGCTATTATAAACTAGCTACCAATGTAATTAGAGCAGTAAAAATAAATGTTTTGTCATACACGTGGTATACAGTCTGATATACCACAGCTGTCAGCCAAATCAGCATTCAGGGCTCAAACCACCGAGTTTATAATGTCATCTAACAGTTCATTTTTAACCCTCATTGACTCAAGCAACTAAAGGGAACACAAATATGGTTGCTGTGATGTTGCTGGAGCAATACAAGCATGGCACACAGCTACAGATCATAGCAACGAGAGGAGAGGTTGTTAACAGAACAAGCAAGCATCCAATCAGACTTCCTTAGAATTTAAGTAGCTCAGAGCATCTCAAGCCAATCAGCTGTAGGATGCAAAGTCCTATTCCCTGCTGCATCCTCATGGACCTACATTAATTTGTTTCTGGGGGGAAAAGCTCAACAGAAACGGCTGAAATGCACTTGTTTTCTTCTGAATAATACAAAAAAAAAAGTATTACAAAGACCCGTTTTTCTGACAAAAGATTTGAGAGGGAGACTTCACATCCTGTTCAATTATAAAAACATTCAGCTCAGTGACACCATAGCAAGTGAATGGAACATGACAATGAATGCAGGTCGAAGCCATTGGACTAGCATGCCTACAAAGCTGTCTGGGTAATCTGAACAGTAAAAGGTCATGTAGATGACAACAAAATGACGGCTAAGCTTGAGCTCGACTTGAATAGATCACCCCAAATCCAATGTATTCAAGGTAAATATCCATCAAAACTGCTCATAAGTCTGTTATAACTCAGTAAAATACACTAGTTATACTTTTAGCTAGAACTAAGAGGAATGAGAACAGCACATCCACAGTCCAGTTGGCAAACCAAAACATATTCATGTATGAGGTGGTTTATTTGGTATGCAAGGTGAGAGATTGTGAGACCGTTATATACCAATCAAAGGAAACCCTGAAAAAAAATAAAAGCCCTGAAAAAAGATGGACAGAAGGCTTATACAGAGTGATCAAAAAACACTAACTTTAACAGAAAAATTAAGTTAAGCAAATTTACAAATTCAACACCACCACCCTCCCTCCCTCGTTTGATGAGTTTCTCTGCATGCTAAGCAGGACTGTGTTTAAGAAGCATATAGCACAGGTCGTGTAATTTTGCCCCGGGCAGAGATGTGCATCAGTCCTTTGGGTAGTTGGTTGAGAATGTTTTGCTGTGAATCCTTGGTGTTGGGGAACACCTGGGAGGGCTGTGTGGTCGAGACTGGGAGGGGGGGGGTCCGTGGGTGTTTAATTTTGGGGGGGTGGAGGTGGCGGTGCCGGGGGCATACCGAAGGGGGGCATGCCTGGCACCCCCATCCCCATCATGGTGACAAAGTTGGAGGGATCCATGGGCGGAGGCGGCGGTGGAGGGGCGTACATCATGCCGGCTGAGCCAGGGGGTGGGGGAGGAGGGGGAGGTGGGGCGCCGGGGGGGAGAGGGGGCTGGACCCCAGGCGGAGGGGGGACCATGGAGGGGTTGCCCATGGGGGGAGGGGGCTGGGCAGCCGAGGCAGTGGACTGTTGGGGCTGCTGCCAGGGGGGCAGGTTGCCAGTGCCAGGACTAGACGTCGTGGTGGTATCTGGGGACGAAAGAACTTTAGTTAGTGGGAGAGACTAAAAATAACATGCTGCACTTATTCAATGTTATAAATCCCTCTTAGATCTTATCCTAGTAAGGAACTACTTCAACATTCTAAAGTAAACCAACCATGTAGCCATTTGGTACTGGCACTGACCCTGTATATAGCTTCCTCTTATTTCTCATGTATTATTATTTTATTAGTTATACTATTTTGATATTGAATACTGCACTGTTGGGTAGGGCATGCAAGTTAAGCATTTTGTCGTACTTGTGCATATGACAAATAAAACTAGAAATGTGTCAAATTAACAGCTACATAAAGTGTGAGCGACTGGCTGCACGCAACTGTTTGACTGGCTGCACGCAACTGTTTGACTGGCTGCACGCAACTGTTTGACTGGCTGCACGTGTTTGATTTAACTGGCCAAAGCTGGTGTTCTTACTCTGTTGCCATGGCAGTGGTGCACTAGTGGCCATGCTGCTGGTGGGAGGGGGTGGAGGGGCCTGCTGTTGCCATGGAGGCAGGGGACCAGAGGGTGGCGGGGGAGGCTGGTTGTTCGGGGGTGGAGGTGGTGGTGGCATCATGGGTGGAGGCAACAGACCTGAAGACAAACAAGAGAAAAGAAGAACCTTTTACACTGGTGGGAATTGGCCTATATGGAAATGTTTCTTACAGAAGAAATATGAATAGCATAAGCATGGTAGCAATCTAAAGGGAACGTTTGAATTATTAGACCAAAGGTGAGGACAACAGTTCATCCAACACGACAGAATGCAAACACGCAAAAAATACAACTAGATTTTATGTGAATTTTACATTTGTTAATAAAGAAATCTGAAAATGCTCTGGATACATTCAGTAACATAAGAAAATGTGGGGTAGCTGCAACACAAGACAAAGGAATCACAAGGGTTTGAGTGAAAGGACTAACTGTTGTCTCCAAGTGGCCAGACAATTCTCCAAAGGGTGCACAGTTCCTGTCATTTCAATGCACTTTCATGACTCAAATAAGTCTTAAATACTTCAAAAAAAAAAAAAAAAGTATTTAACTACAAGGTGCTGGTTTGAGCTCTCCTAGCTGTGCCGGTGAGGAACTACAGGAAGCAGACTTGTAGTTCTTTTGATTAGAACAACCCTGCAATCACACGATTACTGCTGTTCTTGATTACGCAATCCAAAAACGGTCCATTATAAAAATCGTAATTTGGGTCAGGTGGGCAGAATTTGAAAGCCTGTTCTATTGCCAACATGATTATCTAAGTTATAAAATAGGATATTAGTGTTAGGCTTTTACGGTACAATTCAGGGAAACCAATCAGTGCGCATTGACAGGAGCCATTCAGGTGAGTGTCGCAGTGAATTTTCTTCACTATAGACAAACAGACTGGTTCTGTTCAGAACAACCCAGGGTATGACGCCATCTTGTAACTGTACATCAAACATAGTGATCATAAACGTTGACACTGTATATGCAATAAGGTTTGTGATATGGAAATGTGAATTACACATTTGGGCTCACGGGTGTTTGGCTTGCTTGTATGACATCAAAGCGGTATTTATTATAATTTCCAACGTCTCATCTTTCAAAATACATAGTCCTCTAAATTTACAGTCTTTCCCTCAGACAAACAAAAAAATTCATTGATAGCATGTTAGCGTACAGCCTCTGTGTTCCAATTTAGGCGATTATCAGTGCTCAAATATGCCCTTCTCAATCTGGGTACGAGTGTAACGGGCTACAGGACACAATTACGATGAGAAAAAACTGATTAGACTGCGAAGACTAAACAGATGGCGTGTTTCATGTGTACATGACACCACAAACGCAGTTTACACAAATGGAAACAAAACGCAGACTGGCAAGAACAACGAAGACGGCACATTTCAGCGTCTCTTACCCATATGGTGTCCGTGTCCCTGGCCCATGGGGGGCGGTGGGGGCTGCATCCACGGGGGTGGCATGCCGTTGTTGGGGGGCATGGGGTGCCCTCCCATGTTGGACATAGGGGGTGGGAAGTTGTGGTGGCCTCCGTGACCTCCGTGACCCCCGTGGTTGCCATGACCTCCGTGTTGGTTGCCATGACCACCGTGTCCGCCGTGGCCTCCGTGCATGCTGTGGAAGTTCCTGTTCTCAGACTGGCCAGAGTTCATCCAGGGAGGACGGCTCTGCAGCACAAACACAAAAACAGTCAGACAAAAGGCACTTTTTGGGTTTCCATGGCTTGCATTGTTTATCGTAAGCTTGTCTGTTGATGAAACAACTTCCCCGCGGGAACCCATAAAGTCTCCATGAAATATAGACTTTTGAAGACGACTGAAGCTCAGGTCGTGTTCTTCACTACATTCAACTCACCGGTGGTGGCTGGTTGTTGTTGCTGCCTCTGTTGTGGCTGCTGTTCTGGTTGTTGGAGTGTCCCCCGCCAGAGGAGGGCACAGGGGCCTCGCCCAGCTCCGCCATGAGGGATAGGTACTCCTTGTCCATACGGGCCTTGTCCTGGGCAGACTGGGGGGGCTCACCGGCCCTGGGCGCTGCAAAGGAGCTGGAGAGAGGATAGAGAGAGAGCGGTTGGTTTAATGCATAGTACGTTTTTGGAAATCCTGAATGGTCTTTTATTTTCTTTAGTTTTTATGTCTGAGATATGATCACTGTTCGGGGTCCTAGCGTAGACCTAGTCCTGTCACTCTCCGCCCCTCACGACACAGGTTCAACACTTCCTGTCGGACTGCAACGCCTCAAGGGGCAGGTTCCTGCATAATCTCTAGTACCAGATTGGGCTAGCTATAAAACTTAAGAAAAAAAAAAAAGTATACCACTCATTTAAAGACCTAAACAATGTACAGCTGTGCCATATAGATAGCAAAATAGTTGAAGAGATTTTCGATGCACAGATTTCATGGCACATGGTTTATGAACTGAAAAACTATGCCGGATACAAAACCAATAGAATGTTATATATATGGGGGATACAACCATACCAGCTCTGCTGCTAAGAGACAGAATCATTAGATAATTTGTTTTGGTACCATCCATATGTAGCTTGTTTTTGGTCGCATTTTTAGCTATTGAAGTATTTCTCTGCCACCGACATGTATAGTACAGTTAACCATCCAACAATGTATAGTGTACATATTCAGCCAACCACCCATACTATGCAATGTCTTTTTATAGCTTTTTTGTACTCCAGACATCTTGTATTTCTATACTTTTTCATACTGCCGCTCTATGTATCATGTATCTGTCTTTTGTGTATTTTTGTTCTGGCATTTTGCACCTGCCCTATGTTTTGTTGTAGCTGCTTGACAAAGAAATGTCCCCCTCGGGATCAATAAAGTACCTACCTATCTATCTATCTAAAAAGTAATAGTCAATCAATCAATAACATGTAAATTAAATCAAACATTGAGTTAATTTACAATATGTAGAATCTATGAGAATATAAATATTCAGAAATTTTGTGAAACATCACAGCACAGTTGAAAAATATATGGCAAATAGAAATCCTAACTGTATGTTGTTCAGAGAGAGATGGGAGGGGTTGAGTGGAGCTGAAGGACTGGACTAAAAACAAACAGAAGATAACTATTGTAAAATATACTGTGTCCGTAAAATGTATATAATATGTATAAGCTGGAAGTATAAATCTAAGTGTTGTTGTCCATTACTTTACTCCAATTAGGGGAGGTAGGGTTAGGGGAAAATATGGGGGATTGGAAATGATGTAGACAATTACATAGATGGAAGGTGCAATCTATCTGTAATATTAAAGTAAATAATCTGATTTCAAAGTAATTCAATGCAAGCAAAAATACTTATTTCTGACCAGGAATCATTTATGTAACAGAGTATGTCGCTGGTTAGTTACCTGGTGAACTTGCAGTCTGAGGATATGTGGCCTGCGCCGCCACACTTGGTACAGAGGGTTGTGTTGGTGACGCTGCGGGGTTCAGTGCTCTGCCACGGACGCAGAATCCTGGGTGGAAATAAATAATTATAAAAAAATTTAACAGAGAGGGGTGAAGCAGTGAGCACATTTATCCAGGCCAGGCACCTGGGATTACCTAACTTCCACAGAATGGCTGAGAATGTGGCAGGCTCACCTGTTGTCATCCTCTCTCAGGGTTCCGTTGAGTCTAGCCAGCTCTCTTAGCTGCATCTTCCTCAGGTCGTTCTGGTCCTCGGGGGTCTCGATGCCCTGCTTGAGGATGGTGCGGATCTATGGGGAACAACATAGGGGACAACCCTTTAACATGTATACAAATCGACTTAGAAACACATAGCACTAGATAGTTGTAGTATTATACGAGTGGACAGTGACAACAGGTTTGCCAGTAGACCAGTGTTTCCCAAACTCGGTCCTCAGGATCCCAAGGGGTGAACGTTTTGGTTTTCGCCCTAACACTACACAGCTGATTCAAAGATTGATGATTAGTTAACTATTTGAACCCCTTGTGTCCCTGAGGAATGACTTTGGGAAACCCTGCAGTAGACGTTTACGACAAGTGGAGGTCATGATGGGCTCACCTGTTCCACAGCCTTCTTGACGTTCTCCATGGTGTTGGCGGTTACCAGAGCGTGCAGCGGCTCATCCTCCCCTGGCAGCATCTGGCCGTCCTTACGGCCCACCTTGCCCTCCTTCACCGAGCCCTTACCACGGATCATGATCTTGGCACAGCACTCCTTCTCGATGTTCTTCAGGGTGTTGCCTCTGCAAGGACACAAGAAACATCCTCAGTGTGTGTGTAATGTACTAAGGACCACCTACTGAACCACCCCAGACCGTTCTCTCTGCTTCCACACGGTAAGCGGTACCGTTGCATCAAGTCTGACACCAACAGGCTCCTGAACAGCTTCTACTCCCATGCCATAAGGATTATACAACTAAATGGCTACGTGGACTATCTGGGTTGACAATTGTATTTTATTATTACTTTAACAGGCTTTATGAACACGCACAGGGCCCTACACCCTACACACACTGATACTCCAAACACACACTTATGTATTTGCTCATACACACACACATATTTATACTGACTCTACACACACACTCGCGTAGAATCATTATATATGCTGCTGCTACTCTGTTTATCATATATCCTGATGCCTAGTCACCTTAGCCCTATACATATCTAACACCATCATTCCAGTATCCCTGCACATTGTAAATATGGTACTGGAACTGAACCGGGGTATAGGATGCTTACTTACTTTATCGTGTTCTCATTTTTATATCTTGTGTGTTTTTGTTCTACCATGTTATTTTGAGTATCACATTGTTAGATTACTGCACTGTTGGGTTTTGAGTTTGAAAGAAAGGCATTTCACTGTACTTGTGCACGTGACATTGAAATGTAACTTCTTGGCAAAACCCCAGACATTGTAACCCAATGTGCCGATAGACCCACAACACACAGGAACGTTAGTGACTGGGATATTATTTGATATATCGCATTGCTTTGATAAGATCTCAATATTATTGTTGAGCTAGTTGGCTGTACCTGCATCAAAACACCAGTTTTTCCCTTTATATCTTGTTCCTCATATTCATTTTCAAATGTTCTATTTAAATTTATATAACTAGGCAAGTCAGTTAAGAAAAACATCTTATTTACAATGACAGCCTACCTACAGGGTCAGCCTTAGTAGTATGTCACCCTGGAGCAAATTAGGGTTAAGTGCCTTGCTCAAAGACACAGACAGGTTTTTCCACGTTTTTCGGACCGGGTATTCGAACCAGCGACCTTTGGTTATTGGCTTAGCGCTCTAACCTCCAGGCTACCTACCACCCTGGGTGCCAATTTGCTTTTAGAACTTATATTTCCATGACTGATCCAACACTCGTTTTCTCTATCGTCCCTCTGCAGCAGACATCTGGTGAGCAATATGTTAGGAACATCGAATCACAATTCATATAGAACCAAAATACATATTGTACCGTCACCCAAGTATCGCGATAACATCATATCGTGAGGTCCCTGGCAATTCCCAGCCCTATCCACCATGGTAAAGGCCTAGAACTCACCGTGGCCCAATCAGCAGGCCAACAAAGTTGATCTCTGGGTACTCGTCCTGTGGAATCATCACCTTGTCGTTGACCCTCGTGGCTGGGGGCCTGTGGGGATAATAATGTTCATTATAAACGGGGTGGTTCAAGCCGTGAATGCTGATTGGCTGATTGCCATACCTCGGATATGACAATATTTATTTATACTGTTCTAATTACGTTGGTAATAAGTTTAAAATAGCAATAAGGCACCTCAGAGGTTTGCAGTATATGGCCAATATACCACGGCTAATGGCTGTATCCAGGCACTCTGTGTTGCGTTGTGCTAAGAACAGCCCTTAGCCGTGGTATATTGGCCATACCACACCCCCTTGTGCCTTATTGCTTAAGTATAGTGAAGGCTATAACCCAGTCTACAAATTCAAGCCAAAGGGAAAATAATATGCGTTTCCCTAATCTCAAATGTATATACTGTATTCTAATCTACTGTATTTCAGTCAATGCCACTCCGACATTGCTCGTCCTAATATTTATACATTTCTTAATTCCATTATTTTACTTTTAGATTTGTTTGTATTGATGTTAATTGTTAGATACTACTGCACTGTTGGAGCTAGGAACACAAGCATTTCACTATGCCTGCAATAACATCTGCTAAATGTGTGTATGTGACCAATAACATTTGATTTGAAGCACAGTTAAGCAGCAGAGACACACAGCAATAGTTCTGAAACGCAGACCAACCATAAAGTGGAATGAAATGGGAACAAACAAAAAATGATTCTGGGTGAGCAGGAAGAAACTAGAGGATAAACAGCCATTGCTGTAGTAACAGCTATCAGGGATCCAAATAAACAACACTATTAGAAGATAGGGGAACAGGACACATACTTGTAGTCAGCGGGGGGCTTGAACTCTGGGTTGAGTGCCACCATATCTGTGATGAGGGAATGACGCTCCTCCTCGATCTTCTTGCGTGTGCGATACTCTCTGGTGTTCAGCCTCTTCCCCTCGCTGTTGTAGATGGGCTCTGGAGACGGGGACCTGGGGGTGGGGAGGGGGAGAGAGTACAGACAAACAACCGTTAATATCTCCAACTAGAGGTAGAACTAAGACAAGTTTCCCTATGTCTAACTAAGCCTTGAATAACATTGTTACCAAGAAATCTCTTTTTAAGGAACACTTGATAATATCATGGTCATGTCCCCGTGCCACTTCTCAGTGAAGGGGAAGCAAGAGAAGCAATGGTTACGGTAAGCAGTTGGTCACACTGGGAAAAAAAACAAATAGTCATCTCTCATTTGGATGGCTATGTAATAACTATTTGGCTTCATTTCCTGCATTCTCAAAGGGACATTTGTTGCTACTAGGCTATAGTGTTTGACTAGCCAATTGGTTTCTGGGATTTGAGAAAAAGGGGACATATCACCTTGCGATATGTAATAATGACTATTCTGAAGGGGAAACCACCACTTCAACAACTAAATCTACCCAGACAAAATGGACAGAATTAATCCTGCATGCAGGATGTAAAGTGAAAGGGGTGGGCAATAAAAAAAAAAAGTGCTGCATTTCTAAAGGAACCGTTGACTTTGGAAGTAAGACGGTGCCATAATGGATGCCGAGGTGGAGAGGGTGTTTAAGCCAGGTCCATACCTTCCCCTTGGATGGAACACCTGAAGACCTGTTTCGCTGCGTTAAAGAGGCTCTGTGCTTGAAAAAGGTTAAGGTGACAAGGGGTAATTTGGGGTTAGAGAAAATGAATTATGATTAGACGTTAACCCTTTTCATTGTGCGCTCTCCCACAAGTGAGAGCTAACATCTGGTCGATGAACAACTCAGGAGGAAAAGTAGAAAATATAGGAAAGGTTTCTCTTTTTACATCTTGACATTTCCCCTGCCGACAACCTGAAACACTCCCCTTTATTGGTTGGGAGTGGAGGAGTGACGTTATTAGCGTCCTGGGATGAGCTTTTTGTTGTAGTCACTGTGGAAATGTCTGATTAAGATAATGAAACTATGTTAAGTACAGACAACAGGGACTGTGGCCAACAAAGAGTTACCAATCTCACACTCATAAAAAGAACATGACATTTCCTGCTGGAATAATAGATGCTTATGCAGACAACTAAAGTGTCATTCTGGAATAGTCAGGATCAGAGGAGTTCTCCTCCAGAGCCCCAGCATTCCGCCTGGAATACTGTGGAACCCCGAGCGGAATGTCCAGAAGCCTCATTATGGAAAACCCATTAATGACCATGGAAAAACATCCAACGGTTAAAAGTTAATTAGTCAGGTTTCAGGTGGAGTCTAACAATGGTTGGACCACTTGAATTGACGAGACCAGGGTAACACATCAGGATTCATGTCAAGCACTGGCAAAAGCAGGTTATTCTAAAGAAACCCATTACTGAAACCCAAACTTGTCCTAGTTGTTCATATAGCAATCTGTATATCATTATAGAAATATTTAAAAAGCTAGATCTTCTGCCTCCTTTTACTTTATAGCTACATGACTAGTCAAGGAGACTGAAATATGCATTCTGACAACCACTAAAATCTTCAATTATCAACCATAAGCTGCTAAATCAATAATAAGATTAACTTAGATTCATAAGCCTTGGCCCAAACCTGCATTGTTGAAGAAAATGTCTCCATCAATGATGCATTATCAAAACGTCTCACACACACACAGTCAACATCTGAGTCGACAGAGAACGGCTAAATCCGGATGCATATACAAAAAAAATAAGACCCTACATATGATTAAGATAGATACAAGAGGTTACAGCTAACGCAGTGGGATTGGGATATATATATATATACACACACACACAGTGTGATATATTCAGAATGAGGGTAATTGTATTTTGACATATATGATTAGTAATAATGCCCTCTGTCAGGAGACAATGATGCCATTTAAGTAGAAGAAAATCATAGTGGAATATAAGTACATAAACTTAAGAGGCTAATTTAGATGTGTATAAACGCAAGATGGAAATGCTTGAAGAACACCAAGTTAACCGGAGAGGTGACCATGGCAACTTCACAGCACACCTTAACTTTACTGAAGGGCCCATAAGCTTTCTATAAAATCTGCATTTTTTCAAAATTACAATTTAGATTTCCCAATCCATAATTAAGGATCTACATCTAAAAGTGTGGATGTCACACTGAAAGGTAATACTTCAAAATGTATTCAGAGCCAAAGCTTTAGTCACCCTGGAAGTTGTGACTATAAGAGCCTAGAAGTAGGACATCCCTACGTACTACTGAAGAAAATAATATAAACTGAGAACATTAAGCTACTATGTTACAATATGGCTACTAAACCTACTACACTTCAAGACCTAAAGCATCTTCTGAAAATGGTGTATAATTTCACCAAAGACCAACATTTGGCGTCAAAAGAACAAGGTAGAGAAAATGTTACTGTTCGTGGGTTTAAAACGTTTCCCGACCTGTCCTCAGGGTTAACAGGGATTCCCAGGTCTCCTGTACGCAGTTTACGAGTCAGGTCTTCAATCTGCAGTTGGACTGGAAGAATTCAGGTTAGGAAAGAAAAACAAGAAGGATGGAGAGAAATGTGGTTACAACAACACCATTCATCTGGAAACATTCTAAATTAGAACACGGTCTCATTTGTTTATAAAGAGGCAAAAAAAAAAAATTATATATATATATATATATATATATATATATATATATATATATATATATATATATATATATATATATATATATATATATATATATATATATATATATATATATATATATGATTACAATGAATGATTAACCGTTTACATTAAAAAAAGGGTACTTCTAAATTCCAGCAAATACTCTACAACAGTAAAACCCTTCCTTATTTACGGGGAAATGGATGTACCAAAAAAGGCCATGCAAAACTCTAGAGCCAATTAATTGAACGGTCGTCATCAGGGAACAACAAGCTCCAGGATGGTGTTTTACATATGCAAGGATGTTATGTACATACACATGCAAAATTTGGCCTCCCATTAATGAAGGAAGGGTTTATATGTACTGCAACTTTTCAGTGGGTCATTAGAGCAGGGTTCCAATCAATGCCTGCCAGCATAAATTAACCACATTCCAAACCCTACTATATACATTTAGATTCATTTCAATTTGTAATAATAATGTGATCTTTGTTATATGATGGTAGTTAATTGTGGCTTTAGCATAAAATGGAAACCTGATCCATAAGTAATCCTAACACAATATAACATTAAGAAAGTTCAATGAGCCAATAAAGAGTCACTGTCTGCACACCTGTGGCTTTACAGCCGAGGGGCTATTGGTTATATAAAATAGGAAGGAACAAAAATAAATCACTCATCACATACACATTTCTGTATAGGAGTCAAGACCAAATGTAACCCAGTTCCTCCCAACCTTCCAAAACTCCCACCCCTTCCTGACAATATTCAACTATGCAGTTTCTGGTTTCATTGAGAAACGACGCCGGAGATGAACACAGACCCTGTGAATTGATATTTCACTGCTATTTCATCTTACACGCTTCCAACAAATCCCTTTGGACTTTTTGTGGTGAATGAACAAAGGAAAAATAAAAAGTAAGAACAGAAGGAAGGCACAAATGAATGTTTACATACCAAGGAAGACCAACCATTAACAATGACTGAACAACATCAATAACCCATTCTGTTATTGACAGGTAGACAGCCTCAACCGAAAGTTGACTTCCACTTTATCCAAACCCCTCCAAATGACACACATACATACATGTTGGAGAGGTTGGATCACGGGGCGCCGGTGGAAAGTTGTTGTGAGAGGTTAAGTGCCTTGCCAATCTACGGCCTGTTTGGTGGTGTTACACTGCTGCTGGAGGCACTTAGAGTCAAGATGACCGTTTCTTAAACTAATTGAGACTTAAAACACTAAAATGAGTGCCTATTTTAAAGGATGTACAGGAAATGAGTCTGATGCATTTGCCATTGAAGTAGCATTGCTCATACGTTAAACTCACATGTATGATATCAAGGAATATTTTAGCATGTCATATGGACAACATCGGCAGATCCCTTCATGCCAAGGGACAGTGACACCTTTCTGTTTTGTCAATGGATGTCCAGTGGTACGCAAACCCTGATTCAACAAAAAAACTTGCTATAGGAGAACCACATTACTGTACCTCCTTAGGACAAAGACCTTCCTTTGCACTCCACATCCACAAGTTAGTATACTCAGTTGTTTAAAACACTGAATTTCGTTAGGTAGAGCAATATAATTTCACATTATAGCTTGAGTTGCTACATTTTTGACAAAGTTGTCTATGTATTGGCAAATACTGTACTTGAATCACCGTCAATGCCAATCAACCAGTTTGTGGTTAAGCACCAGTCAGGACTTTGCTCTCCCAAAGGGGGTATATGTGTGGTTAGTGACTCAACATGCCCTATTATCTGATTTAATAAGCTCTAACTGATGAAATTCAGCAAACATGTCATGAACTACGCATAACAATTCAATATGCAGAAAGTGTAAAAAAAAATACATGGCAATTGGATCTCACATGGACATGTAAAGAACTAGGCAGTAACTCCTGTAAATCTAAACACTAGGTAGTACCATTTACAGTACAGTTATGTTATACAGTAGCGGTTAACTAGTTACCTATATAGGCCTTCTCCTGATCCCGAGTCAGTCCAGGCGGGATGACGGTGGGCATACCCGGAATGACTGTCTTCTGGTCTGGTGTTTCACTACTCCAGCGGCTCCTTTTCCTGGATTTTTTCAGACCGAAGTCTGACAGATGATAAATAAGAGGGTATTCTCAACATGGGTCTTACACATGTTGACTGATAACGCACAATTTACGGTGGCCTGTTTGTAACCACCGTGCATTGTTTGTTTGCTAACTAAACGGTTGCTAATGATATTAGGCCAGATAACGTTGAACCAGTTATAAAATATTTGGTTTAACGTTGCGTCGTTACCTAGAATCCTGTTCACTTTACTTGGCATATGTTACTTTTATTACTAATGTACGAAGTGTATTTCGCTTTACAGTGATAAGTTACCTTACTGTCAGCGTCTGAAACATATATAATGTTGGCTAGCTAATATGGCGTGTTCGCAAGTTACGTTATATCTGTACGACACATCTGCGTCGCGCACACAGACCTGCACTGTGCAGGCCTTTCTCCACGTTGTTTAGCTAGCTAACTAGCCTAGCTTAGCTTAGCTTACCTGACTGAGACTGCATTCCGGCTCCTTGGAGTGGTTGTGGCGGGGTGGGAAAAGCAGCCACTGCAGTAAACACCGGATGAGCTTGCGGGAAAGAGACGTTTGGGATTGGTGGCTGGAAATTCGGTAGCGAAGGAAAGGACACGGGAGGCCCGGGTGGAGGCATTAACCCCGCACCGGGCCCGGAATCAAAGCCTCGTTTAGCGCCAATGCTCGGGTGCAGCTTCCCTAGAGGGGTTGCATTTGCTCCCGTAGCCATTTCCAAATGTGCTCGGTTGATTCAAATGTACGTTGTATCAAATTAACGTAGGTTTCCAAAACTTGTAAATTGATTTAAAAAAAATATATATATTACATTAAACGACATCCACAAGCTTCTCCACTTGAACTGGGGAACACAAGATGGCGCACGGCGGAATATCACAAATGAGGATACAGAGGAACTATACAGCGAAAGTCTGCTATTGGTTTAGAGCAATGCCAGCCTAAACGTTACCGCGTTTCATTGGATAAAAAAATAGGGTCAATCTGCCCTCCCTTAACTTCCTCGAAAACGATTGGACAATTACCACGACAATCATTGGACCACACTCTTTGATTGGGTCTTGAATTTTGGTGTCTGCCTACCATTACCTTTTTTGCATGACCCACCATAAGCGTTGAGAAGTGAACAAATAAACACAGACCAAAGAATATGTAAAAAAAAAAAAAAATAATTTCCTGCAATTCTACGCATTTTGAAACACCCGATACTGATTGGTTCTGTATCGGGTGTTTGAAATGGCTAATGCTGTGTTTTTATAACCAAACTTCAAATCAATGGGGGCCTGATTGTCCAGCTTTTGTTGAATGTAAATTCTCAAAGATGATAGGTTATTTATATATACAGTTGAAGTCGGAAGTTTACATACACTTAGGTTGAAGTCATTAAAACTCATTTTTCAATCACTCCACAGATTTCATGTTAACAAACTATAGTTTTGGAAAGTCGGTTAGGACATCTACTTTGTGCATTACAAAAGTAATTCTTATAATTCACTATATCACAATTCCAGTGGGTCAGAAGATTAAATACACTAAGTTGACTGTGCCTTTAAACAGCTTGGAAAATTCCAGAAAATTATGTCATAGCTTTAGAAGCTTCTGATAGGCTAATTTGCATCATTTGAGTCAATTGGAGGTGTACCTGTGGATGTATTTCAAGGCCTACCTTCAAACTCAGTGTCTCTTTGTGCTACATCATTGGAAAATCAAAAGAAATCAGCCAAGACCTCCACAAGTCTGGTTCTTCCTTGGGAGCAATTTCCAAACGCCTGAAGGTACCACGTTCATCTGTACAAACAATAGTACGCAAGTATAAACAACGTGGGACTACGCAGCCGTCATACCGCTCAGGAAGGAGACATGTTCTGTCTCCTATAGATGACCGTACTTTGGTGAGAAAAGTGCAAATCAATCCCAGAACAACAGCAAAGGATCTTGTGAAGATGCTGGAGGAAACAGGTACAAAAGTATTTATATCCACAGTAAAACGAGTCCTATATCGACATAACCTGAAAGGCCGCTCAGCAAGGAGAAATGTCCTCTGGTCTGATGAAACAAAAATAGAACTGTTTGGCCATAATGATCATCGTTATGTTTGGAGGAAAAAGGGGGAGGCTTGCAAGCCGAAGAACACCATCCCAACCTTGAAGCACGGGGGTGGCAGCATCATGCTTTGCTGCAGGAGGGACTGGTGCACTTCACAAAACAGATGGCATCATGAGGAAGGAAAATTATGTAGGTATATTGAAGCAACATCTCAAGACATCAGTCAGGAAGTTAAAGCTTGGTCGCAAATGGGTCTTCCAAATGGACAATTACCTCAAGCATACTTCCAAAGTTGTGGCAAAATGGCTTAAGGACAACAAAGTTAAGGTATTGGAGTGGCCATCACAAAGCCCTGACCTCAGTCCTATAGAACATTTGTGGGCAGAACTGAAAAAGCGTGTGTGAGCAAAGAGGCCTACAAACCTGACTCAGTTACACCAGTTCTGTCAGGAGGAATGGGCCAAAATTTACCAAACTTATTGTGGGAAGCTTGTGGAAGTCTACCCAAAACGTTTGAACCAAGTTAAACAATTTAAAGGCAATGCTACCAAATACTAATTGAGTGTATGTAAACTTCTGACCCACTGGGAATGTGATGAAAGAAATGCAAGCTGATATGAATCATTCTCTCCACTATTATTTTGACATTTCACATTCTTAAAATAAAGTGGTGATCCTAACTGACCTAAAACAGGGAATGTTTACTAGGATTAAATTTCAGGAATAGTTAAAAACCAAGTTTAAATGTATTTGGCTAAGGTGTATGTAAACTTCCGACTTTATATATATATATATATATATATATATATTATGTGTATATGTGTGTTGAATATATAATATACAGTACCAGTCAAACGTTTTGACACACCTATTTATTCAAGGGTTTTTCTTTATTTTTACTATTTTCTACATTATATAATAATAGTGAAGACATCAAAATTATGAAATAACACAAACATTTATTTTACCTTTATATAACTAGGCAAGTCAGTTAAGAACACATTTTTATTGACAATGAAGGCCTAGCAAAAGGCAAAAGACCTCCTGTGGGGACAGGGGCTGGGATTAAAAATAAAAAATAAAAATATATAAATATATGACCAAGCACACATCATCACAAGAAACACAAAACAACACTACCAAAAGAGATACCTAAGACAACAACACAGCAAGGCAGCAACACATGACAACAACATGGTAGCAACACAACAATGGTAGCAGCACAAAACATGGTACAAACATTTTTGGGCACAGACAACAGCACAAAGGGCAAGAAGGTAGAGATGACAATACATCAATACATCAGTGTCCATGATTGAGTCTTTGAATGAAGAGACTGAGATAAAACTGTCCAGTTTGAGTGTTTGTTGCAGCTCGTTCCAGTCGTTGTCCAACTCATCCCAAACCATCTCAAATTGGGTTGAGTTCGGGTGATTGTGGCCAGTTCATCTGATGCAGTACTCCATCACTCTCCTTCTTGGTCAAATAGCCCTTACACAGCCTGGAGGTGTGTTTTGGGCCATTGTCCTGTTGAAAAACAAATTATAGTCCTACTAAGCGCAAACCAGATGGGATGGCGTATCGCTGCAGAATGCTGTGGTAGCCATGGTTGAATTCTAAATATATCACAGACAGTTTCACCAGCAAAGCACCCCACACCTCCTCCTACATGCTTCACGGTGGGAACCACACATGCAGAGATCATCCATTCACCTGCTCTGCGTCTCACAAAGACACGACGGTTGCAACCAAAAATCTAAAATTTGGACTCATCAGACCAAAGGACAGATTTCCACCGGACTAATGTCCATTACTCGTGTTTCTTGGCCCAAGCAAGTCTCTTCTTTTTATTGGTGTCCTTTAGTAGTGGTTTCTTTGGAGCAATTCAACCATAAAGGCCTGATTTGCGCAGTCTCCTCTGAACAGTTAAACTCTGTGAAGCATTTATTTGGGCTGCAAGCTGAGGTGCAGTTAACTGACCTTCATGTCTTAAAGTAATGATGGACTGTCATTTCTCTTTGCTTATTTGAGCTGTTCTTGCCATAATATGGACTTGGTAATATGGACCATCGGGTTTTTGATCACCTCCCTGACCAAGGCCCTTCTCCCCCGATTGTTCAGTTTGGCCGGGCGGCCAGCTCTAGGAAGAGTCTTGGTGGTTCCAAACTTCTTCCATTTAAGAATGATGGAGGCCACTGTGTTCTTCAGGACCTTCAATGCAGCAGAAATTAGTTGGTACCCTTCCACAGATCGACACAATCCGGTCTATGAGCTCTACGGACAACTGCTTCGACATCATGGCTTTGTTTTTTCTCTGACATGCACTGTCAACCGTGGGACCTTATATAGACCGGTATGTGCCTTTCCAAATCATGTCCAATCAATTGAATTTACCACAGGTGGAGGATCTCAAGGATGATCAATGGAAACAGGATGCACAAGTTCAATTTCAAATCTCATAACAAAGGGTCTGAATACTTATGTAAACAAGGTATTTCTGTTTTTAAAACAATTGCAAAAAGTTCTAAAAACCTGTTTTCGCATTGTCATTATGGGGTATTGTGTGTAGATTGCTCAGGATTTGGGGTATTTAATACATTTTAGAATAAGGCTGTAACGTAACAAAATGTGGAATAAGTCGAGGAGTCTGAATACTTTCAGTAGACACTGTACAGGTCCATTATCTGTTCTACCTACTTACTGTTTAAGTTTAGACGTTTTAAGTTTAAACTCAAAAAGTAATCCCGCGACCCACATGGACCCCTGCACTAACCTTTTTCCAAGGGTGCACTGATCATGCACTTCACTTGTCACTGGATTGATACATTTAATCAATTAAAAAAGGCATTGGAAAAAACATGTAGGATTAAAATTATCACCACTCCGTACTGCAAATACTAAATCAATATATTGAAAAACCAAATTCAAAGTGGAGCGTATGCTTTTCTTGATAATTTCTTGAAAAATATTTACACAGCCAGCATTTCAAATCATCAAACCCATGTGTAAGCTTAACCAAATGGTATGTAATAACATGATTTACCCTTGAGGCACTAACACTGAAGGAACCTTTTCAGAAACCAAAATGTGGATTAACCACCTTTAAGGTGTGCTAACTATTGTACATGTTATGGTCATACAATATTACCAATATCATGCAAGAGTAATTGAGGAGGAGCAATATACTAAAATGTGAGCAGTTGTGTTCCTTCTGTTGCTGAGATTCTAGGGGGAAAGTACCTTCCAAGCACTCCTACTACCTTCCAAAAGAATGGGTGGGGTGTGGGGGGTGAACACAACACAGTAAGAAATCATGAATCAAAAGACAAATATAACTTTTCAGACAGTGATTTTATTGAGAAACAGATGGACAGAAACATTTCTCATATCATCATTCAGAACAGGACAAATGGTGCCAAATCCACTCCTAAAATACTCCTTTTGTCAAGATGGAATGGGTTCATGGGGCCGGCCCATGGTGATGTATAAGCCTACACAACAGTTCAGAAATGTTCTAAAACTTTTAGAATCTATTCCAAGTGTAATATCTAATTCATACACATTTGAATAATACAGTCATATTTGAAGTGAAAAATGTTATTTGATGCCGGTGCAATTTAACTTCCAGTGGTAAAGAAAAATATCAGCCGAAAAGCGGGATTTGTTCATTTGTCCATTGTGGTCCCTGTCTTAGGTGTAGAGTAGTATTATATTGGTATTATTTACACATTCATTCACAATACCTGTATGTATTGATGTTTTTAAAATGAATTAGAACATAATTAGCAAATGAATGCATTCATCACACTAATGCATACAACTGCTACCTAGAGTCAAGTGTATTCAATCATTCAACTAGTGCTACTTCTCTTGTAACTGCAGGACTCACATTAAAATCAAAACAACTTGTACTTGGTTGCTTTTTTGTTAAAAACCTAAAATCTATATGTACATTCTGCTTTTAGTGTGGAAATACAAACGTTACTAAGCTATCAGTCGACACACGAGACAGATTCCGAACAGTGAAGCTAAATGTCTACACTTTCACAGTCCCACAATCCCACCCAAAGACGAAATGCATTGTGAGACGAAACAAAGATGGTCAACCGAGCACGAGACTGTCGCGATACCTGAAAAGAGAGCATACCAAATAGTAACATGGTCACCCACAAGATGCATTCAAGTTCTACGGCATGCATTCTCTTCTATTTGATCAACAGGCTTGAGGGCATCAGACTTATCAATCTATGTCAAGACAGAAAACCTGATGTTTGCCTAGGACGTTACCTAGGAGATAAACTATCAAACACCCAGTGTTTACATTAATACTAGTTCCCTGGGAACGTAATCACGCTAACCTGTGAAAGCTAATCAGGTCTCACCTGGACAGGAGGGAGAAAGGTTAGTAAGCATAGCGCGCCCGTTCGGTGTAGGGGTCCCGCGGGATGTCATAAGCCGAGCTTCTGGGGAGGGAGGACACCGGGGAGAGGCGCGCGCGCTCGTACGCGTAGGCCTCGGTAGGGATTCGCCGGATCGGGCTCCGGTCGCGGGAGTAGTATGAGGAGAGGGGGGCTGGTGGAGAAGGGAGGGGACGGCGCTCGTATAGGTCGAGGCTAGAGGGTGGCAGGCGCTCCCTCATTATGGCTGAGGAGGAAGGGGCAGGTGGGCCGGGTAAAGGGACAGACCGGCGCTCTTCGAAATAACTGGCTCCATACGGGCGAGCCCGGTACTTCTCGTAAAAGTCCACGGCACCATATGGATCTCGGTCCTCGTACGATGACCGGCGCACAGGGTAGGCTGGGACCACGCCGTGGCTCCAGCTGCTGCCTCCGTACGCTGCCTCGCTGGCGTACACCCGGGCCATGCTATGTTCGGCGGCGCTCATTCCGTAACCCGGCGGGACCCCGTAACTCATTGCGCTCTCGTAGCCTGCGCCCCTGCCGTACCCGGGCACACCGCCGCTGCCGTAAGCAGACCCCCTGCTGCCGAAGCCGTGCGCGGGAGCATAGCTTCCACTGTAACCTGGATCACTGCCACTGTAACCTGGATCGCCGCCACTCAAGCCCTGGTGATAACCGCGGCCACCTCGAATGCCCCCGCCGAACCTAGGGGCACCGCCATTGAATCCGTCAGAGCTTGGCTCGTCACCCTCTCTGTAGTTGCCCGACGCGTCGAGCGGGCACTCTTTGGACCAGTGGCCTTCCTGCCCGCACCGATAACAACCCGTCCTCTCTCCCATGCCCGGCGCAGTACGCAGGCGGCTAGTCGAAAGCCTCACGCTCATCAGTTTGCCTTAAAAAAGAAAGACGCAAGAGTTTACCACGATACAATAAACTGTTCCATCTATGCACATGCTCTACGGAACAAGATAAAAGCTGGGCATTAACTAAAACACAACCCTAATAGAGTCCTCTGAAAGTGAACTCTGACCATTGTTCCATGTTCTATGTTGGCAAATCTAGAGTCTAAATTCTGGCCTGACCTCGGGGGGAAATGTGTACGTGTTTGATGTATTTTGAGATAGCGGTTGACTGTGCCTTACTCTTTCACCACTTACCTTTATCCATGACTTACCTATCAGTTTTGTTAGTGAATAGAACTCATTCTAATTACCAGGGGGAGACCTACACCACACCGGCCACTGACCAACCAAGCCCTGCCTGTGTGAGTTCACCTTGGAAGGCTGTGTTGTCCAATCCACTGATGGCCTCCATGGCATCCTCCACACGTTCCAAGTGGACAAAGGCGTAGTCCTTCACTATGTCACACTCCACCACAGGGCCGTACTCCTCAAACTTGGCTCGCAGCTCTTGGTTGGTGCAGCTGCTGTTGATATTGCCAACGTGCAGCTTGGTGGAGGCTTTGGGTCGGCCGCGGCTCATCTCCACGTTCATCTGCTCCCCGTTGAGCTCATAGTGGTGGAGGTTCTTGATGGCCTCCTCCGCTTCGGCTTTGACGTTCATGTGCACAAAGCCAAAGTTCTTGACGATGTCACACTCTGAGACTTTTCCATACTGTGAGAAGAGGGAGCGCAGCTCCTCTGCCGTGGTGTCTGAAGACAAATTCCCAATGAAGATTTTCACCATGGTGATGCTCCAGCTTCAGTATATGAACAGTGGAAGAGGATATTAGACATAGGAAATCATTTGATAAAAAAAAAAAAACTCTTGGCTCAGGAAGTCTTATGAACCTAAAAGCATATTAACCTATTCAATGATCAAATAGTTTCATCAATAATGCTCGTCTTAGGTCTCTCTTGTCGCGATGTGTGTTTTATACTATATTTTTAATCTCAGCCCCCGTCCCCTCAGGAGGCCTTTTGGTAGGCCGTCATTGTAAATAAGAACTTGCCTAGTTGAATAAAGGTTAAATAAAAATGCACTGTGCAGTGCAAGTGGATGCATTGGGTCATTAGCAGGAGGACCAGTTATTAACCAATCACAATGCGGGTTACTCTCTCTGCCATCAGTGTCAGTAACAGAGGTTATGAACTAAACAAGCTGTACATTGCTCATTCACTTAGGCTCGCGAACTTACATAACAATTTCAGCGACCAACGTAGCTAAAGCATATATGTGCACGTGTAATCGTTTGTAATGTGCATGAGAGCTAGACACTATTGCAGCCAAGCTAGTAATTGCCTTTTGCGGCAACGCTAGCAAGTGTGTCGCCTGCCTGTTCATGCTATGCTAACAATAGACCCTAAACGCGTTGCATGATGGTCATATAATGATCTTACATAGCTGCAATTCATTTTATGCTGGTTGCAACGGCAATGTCTAACATGCCATTAAAATCAATGGGTAGCTAGCTAGATTACATGTTCATCATCCCTTCGTACCTTACACGGTGGACCCGCACTGCGTAGATGCCACTAGTTTCCGAAGAGGTGAAATGGCTCCTCTGCCCGCGTTTGCTACCTACAGCTCACTCTCTACCCATCCCGACAAAGCAAAACCAGATTGGAGGTTATCAAAATCAGACCTGTTGATTGGCCGAAAGGACCATATTTTTTTCTTTTCTTGATTTTGTATGTATCGTCAGGTTTTAGTAGGTATTATTAAGTCAATGCATTATCAAGTGTAGATGTGGAAAAAGTCTGGATGATGTCTGGAGTGGATAAACAAAAATTATTCTCACCAAAATAAATGTTGGTTTATTAAAAAATTAAATGCATAAAACGTACACGCTTCGACTGTAGGAAATATACAAACTACAACAACCCCCAGAAGAACTGAGCAGACAGATGCTCTGTTTAGACAGGCTGCCCAATAATGATCATTCTTTTTCTCCCACTAATTGGTCTTTTGACCAATCACAGATCTGTTCACATCAGCTCTTTATGTATCTCAGAATTGGGCTGCCCACCTAAATGCAGACTAAGGCACCCTAAGAAAGTGATTAGACTAGAGCCCATTATATCTCAATGGTGATGTCATGATAGCAATGCTAGTTACACTCATGTTATCTACTGTATTCAACATGTTTATGTCTAGTAATAAATATTCAATTAATAGAGGACAATTTTGATTATTAGAAACAATATTTAGATATTGATACAAGCCTCTTGAATTGGTGTATTTTAGATTGGGACATCCTAATCCTGCAAAAATAGTTACTCTTGGAAGTGCATTAAACATGCACTCTACCAATGAGTATCAACCAATTGCTTATTTTTGGTTAGGAAACAGATATTACTGACAAAGCAAATCTGACATATTTACAAGATTATTTTTTAACCCTGTAAATGCACCCAAAATCATTCTAAAGCTGGAATGTTATTTTGGGATAATGACATTGTGACAGCAGATATTAACCAGAGAACGATAAGAGGCCTCTAGTGGCCAAAAAGCTGCATTGGAAAGGGAAGAGCCATGGAGAGCTTCCACCATTTTAATATAGACAACTGGGTGGGACTTCAAACTTCATTGGTTGATCCTTCCTGGTGACCCTGTCAGAGTCGTGTCCAACCGGGTCATCAGGAGGGGGAAAAAAAAATGGACTGCCTCAAAATGGAGAAGGCCTCAACGGCACTGCCTATGCTGTCACAAAAGCTATAATGGCACAGTAAGTTCTCTATCTAGATGATATTAACTCAGTATGACACAACAGGATTTCCTCTACACTAAGTAGAACGTCCTCCCTAAATCAAAATGTACATGAACATATGAAAGTTAAAGTTCTAAAATCCAGTGCATGAATTTCAAAAGATTATTCTGGGGAATATTCATACCCGTCTATTTTTCAAATTTGTTTTCCCAGGGGCAAAAACAAAACAAATGAAAGGGAGGAAAGGTGGTTGAATGACTACTGAGCTACAGGGCATGAATGAGATTACACGTTTTAAATGAAAAGTTTAACAAACCAATGAAATGAAAACAAGATATTTCTCAAAAAAGGAAAAATATTTCTCTAAACTACGGTCACCTCAATCCGACAAACAAAAATGTTGCAAATTCAGAGGCCAATTTGCATTAACGATATTATCACATGGGGGAGGGGCAAAAACACATTTAAAATCAAATAAAAATTGTGACCAACACAAACTAACAAAGCGATTTGAAAGCCGGTATAGTTAAGCTAGTATTAACATCAAACTGTAGAAATGCCACACTGGTGGTTTCAGATAGCAAACAGTATTTGTAACTGACAACTAAAAATAAAAGAATGTGGAGTTGTGTGGACTGATTAGTTAGTTGAGAGGAATTGTGTCTGCTGACGGCTGGCACACCGGTGCCAGGAAGATGCACACGCCAATTTCCGTCCGCATCACTCTCGCGCCATCACATTCCGACTCGCGAAAGGTTTGTTTGCGGCACGTGGCACAGCTCGATGGAACCATGCAGCTGGGAGGAGGAATGGTAGCAAAGGAAAAGTCCGGCGTTTCATACACACCTAGAAAAAGAGCAGAGCATTCGCTTTGAGAAATGGGATGGTGTCTCACGGTTTAAAAAGCACTGTGTGGGGCGGGTCTTAGTTCTTGTTCTTCATTGAAGAAATATAAAGATGAACCCGAGTCTACAGTATCCCAGTCCCCACTGTAACATCATCATCAAGTACCTGTTTTACAATCAATGGAACGCACCATTCCAGAACACACTCACCACAGGAATGGGCCAGTATTCCTAATTGGTTGGCTCACCTTGGCAGTGTGTGGCTCAGTAAGCATAGCGTGCCCGATCGGTGTAGGGGTCCCTGGCCCGCGGGACGGCATACGAAGAGCTTCTGGAAGAGGACACCGGGGACAGCCGCGAGCGCTCGTAACCATAGCTGTCAGAGGCGACGGGCACTCGTCTGATCGGGCTGCGGTCTCGCAAGTAGTACGAGGCGGCTGCCGAGGGTGGTGGTAGCGGGCGGCGCTCGTACGGGTCGATACTAGAGGAGAGCCTTGAGAGGGAGGAAGAAGGGGGAGGGGGAGGTGGGATATAGCCGAGGCGGCGCTCTTCAAAATAGCTTGAGCCATATGGCCGTGCCCTGTACTTCTCGTAATAGTCAACACTGCTGCTGTAGCGGTCTCGCTCGTAGGCCGATGCCCTCTCGGGATAGGAGCTCGGTAGCCTGCCGCTGTACCGATCCCTGGCATCTGCGCTGTACTCCCGAACAGAGCCATAGCTAGGCCTACGGCTCAGAGGGGGAGGCCCCCCCAGGTAACTGGACGCTCTGCTATACCCTAGCCCACCCATGTAATCGGACGCCACAGATCTGGGAGGCATCCCGTAGCCACTAGGGTATCCGCCACCGCCCCTGCTGAAACCCCGTGGGAAGCCCCTGCCGCGGCCCCTCATTGGGCCACCCCCGGGGCGATCACCGCGGTCATCGTAGCTACCGCCGTTCTGACCGCCGTTCGGGCAGTCTTTCGACCAGTGACCCTGTTTCCCACAGACATAGCAGCCGGTTTGAGCTCCCATTCCCGGGACCGTGCGCAGGCGACTGGTGGACAGTTGTACGCTCATCAGCTTGCCTTTTGAGGAGAGAGAAGAGACTCATGAGACGGTTGGCTTCTGACACGCACTCCACTGCTTCTTTACAACTAAAGTTATTTCCTTATAGCAAATACTTATAAATTAGCATCAATTGGTTCACCTGGACTGTTACGTTGAAACCGAATAAAAGAACCACGGAAAAGACTCACAACCTTAGTGCCGTTACGTATTCACTGACCTCAGAATTAAACCAAAATGCTATTTGGCATCACGTTACGATCTTTATGCCATCTAAAGGGAAGTGTATTCTGTAACTATCTGCTCTCCCCTGCCTGCAGGTTCACCTTGGAAGGCTGTGTTGTCCAGCCCACTGATGGCCTCCATGGCATCATCCACAGACTCCATGTGGACAAAGGCGTAGTCCTTCACTATGTCAGCCTCCACCACAGGGCCGTATGCCTCAAACTTGGTCTTCAGCTCCTCGTTGGTGCAACCCTCTGGGATGTTACTGACGTGCAGCTTGGTGGTGGACTTTGGTCTGCCGCGGCTCATCTCCACGTTCATCTGCGCCCCATTGAGCTCATAGTGGTGTAGGTTCTTGATGGCCTCCTCTGCTTCGGCTTTGTCCTTCATGTGCACAAAGCCAAAGTTCTTGACGATGTCACACTCAGAGATCTTTCCATACTCTGAGAAAAGAGTGCGTAGCTCATCCTGCGTGGTGCCGGAGGCGAGATTGCCTATGAAGATTTTCACCATCTTCAAATCAGAATGTTGTTATTCCTAGAGGGGGAGACACAAGCAGTTTGTTTTTGTTTACCAAGTATACTTCATATTTGAAACTTGAAGAAAATAACCATGTGTAAAGTTAGCTTTGCAAGACTGCCAACTTACATGACTAATGTGAGATTATTATAAGCGTACTTGAATAAATGTCAAACGAGAATAACATGTTAGAAAGTTGACGTAACATTCGCTAGTTAGTTAATGTTACATGGTTACGTTACCTTCGCAGCTAGCTGACAAGGCCAACTAGCTAACAGTTGTTTAGCATGAATGACTTCCCATTTAATCATTCATGGCTAGCTATCAAGATGACATGGTATTGTATATATTCATCTAGCTAGTTTCCAAAGGACGCATCTAAAGTTTAATTTACCTCACTTGAAATAGCTAACGTTATTTACCTAGCTATGCTCTGAGCTAACTTAGTTAGCTAACTATAACCAAAATAGTTAGATATATATATTGTTAAGCTAAATAATGTGATAGCAACATGGGTAACATTGGTCGACAGTAGGAAACCTCCAATTGAAATTCAAATGGTGTTTATAACCTATCCAGCTAGCTACGTTAGCTTGGTAGCAGTTTGCGTTAGCTAGTATGCTAACGTTACTACAGTAACGAACGCAGGAAGAAACGTTTGCACGGTATGGTTATATGCTAGCGTAGCTAACTAGTTCCTACTTCTGGTCTAACAAACACCACATCATGATAATATCGTACAGGAGATCTTACTTCAAACTCTAGCAACGTGTTAAATAAAATTCACCACTGACTGAAATGTCCCTTACCTGAACTATGAATTCTGCCGCTAATGAATGACTTCTGAAATGGCGCCGTGATGATTTTCTTCTTCTTCTTCTGTAGTATTATGGCGGTCCGCAAACATACCATAGCACCACAGATAATGAGACAGATATTTCACCGGATGTATAAATGTGAAGCATCCGCTTGGCGTTTCCACTCACAACCACTACCACATATGGTAGTGAGAGGAAGCCCAGTGGTCGGCAGTGGGAGATGATTTGGGCCGACATTCTGCACATTTACTCATCGATTACACATTTGATCTCAATACAGTTTTTTGTTCCAACAACTAGAATATGTTACGAACAGAGTGGACGATGTTTTGTAATCTTTACCCTTTGCCAAAGTAAAAAAAAACACGGTGTGGTTTATGTTAGAATGCACCAACTGTCTTTGGCAATAGTAATGGCGTCTTTTTGTGCCTCTAGTAAGCTTTTCCCATAATGCAATTTGTATTATTTGAAATTTACCACTATGACTAAGGACAGGGAGACTGTACTTAATGATAGACGAGATGGGGGGTACGTCAGAATGGTGTCAGGGGAACCCATAGAGCAGTCTGACCCTACGAGGTCCGGCGCCTGCTGGTTTTCTGATCTACCTGATAATTAATTGCACACACCTAGTGTCCCAGGTCTAAATCAGTCCCTGAATAGAAGGGAACGATTAAAATTGCAGTAGAACTGGCTTTGAGGTTCAGAGTTGAGTTTGAGCGCCATAGAGGTTGGTAAGAAGGCGGGCAGGGAAAAAAAGAAGGAAGTGGAACATATTAAGAGTAAATATGGAGCGCTGCATAAGGGCATTTAACAGGATGAGAGTGAGGATGAATTAACTGCGGTGGCAGGTGCGGTGAAGACCGCAGAGTTTGAACCTCGTCCCGATGGTGATAAAGATTTTTGAGAGAGTGGATCCTTGCCTTCTGGCTGATCCATACTGTATGTGGTGTCAGGTTGGGTGAAGAAGAGGTTGGGGAATGTTGGGTAGGTGAAAGTGACTTGAAGTGGAATCGTGTCCATTTTTTGCGTTTCTGCCATCCAGATGGAGTGTGTGGTCCGCACCACGCTACTGGGGACAAGAACTGTGACTTGCTTTCCTCTCCGGAGAAGGAGTGATAACTGAAGTGGCGTTAAGTATTGAGGAGGATCAACTGAAGTTGAAGATTCCCGGTGCCTGCCGTTAGGTGCGACGCAGACCAAGTGGAGAGCGTGGTGAAACAGAGAAGCCACTGTTACTGAGTTTTGATGCAGTCTTTACCAGATAAAGTCAAGTTAGGATGTGTCAGTTATCCAGTGAGAGCTTTTGTCCCTATTCCCTTACAGTGTTTTAGGTGTCAAGCTTATAGCTGCAGGGTGTAGGCGGGAGATAGGACATGAGACAAAGGAATCTGTAGTATCGGTGGAAAAAGTTGTGTGTGTAAACTGTAGGGGTACCGATGGTATGGGAGATCAGATGTGTCCGGTGAGAGAAAGGCAGGTTGAGGTTGTCAGGATCAGAGTAGAGGCAGTGATGAGAGTAGTAGAAGAAGATGGGTCCAGGGCAAGGTTTCCTAAGAGGATCCCTGTGAGTAGGCTGAGGCCAATAGAGAGTGATGGGAATAATGTGCTTCAGTACGTTTTTTTTTTTGTTGGTGTTCATGGCCATTGTTGTCAATTGTACTGCAGGAATGGAACGTAAATCACAAAGGATAGATGTTGTGCTGGCAGCTGCAGAGAAGTACCTGGGTGTACTAGATTTTACTGCAGAAGACTTACAAGATGTTTTGAACGATAGTGTCCCGTCCTCCCAGGCTGCTGGCCTGGAATAGGATCAGATAGGGCCAAAGTAGTGGAATAGTGATGAGGTTTTAATGGGTGCAGGGTTAGTTGGTACGGCAATTTTGTTCTAAGTGTAATGATTCATACTACAGAATAGTAGGCTGATACACAACCAATACAGTAGGTTGCGGCATGCACCTATAATATTTGTTTGCGGACCACCATAATGAAGAAGAAGATATTACCACAGACAGAACAATGACATACTGTATATTTCACGGATGTATAAATGTGAAGCATCCGGTTGGCGTTTCAACTCACTACCAAATAAGGTGGTGAGAAGATGGAGCTAACATTCTGCTAATTTTCTCATTGATGAAACATTTGATCTCAATACCGTTTTCTTTTTCCAAAACTGGTTTGTAGACTTTACCCTTTGTCAATGTTTACCCTTTGTACCCTTTGTTAAAAAACAGCGTTGTTTAGAAGGAGTGCAAGGGCGAATTTAGTTTTTGCATACGCTCACTTCACAGAGCTTGGCTCTGCCCACCTCCTTGCTTGTTTTGCCCACTATGAATCATTTACTCCCATTTAAAATAACAGGCTGTGTTAGCAGAAGGAGTGTGCTTTGCACCTGAAAAATATATAGGATTGGAATGTGTTGTGTGTGGATCTGTGAAGCAGGGCATACCACCAACTAATATCCACATACCATTATTACATACCACCAACTAACATCTATATACCACTATTACATACCACCAACTAACATCTATATACCACTATTACATACCCCCAACTAACATCTATATACCACTATTACATACCCCCAACTAACATCTATATACCACTATTACATACCCCCAACTAACATCTATATACCACTATTACATACCACCAACTAACATCTATATACCACTATTACATACCACCAACAAACATCTACAGTATATATCACTATTACATACACCAACTAACATCTATATACCACTATTACATGCCACCAACTAACATCTACAGTATATATCACTATTACATACCACCAACTAACATCTATATACCACTATTACATACCATCTACAGGATATACCACTATTACATACCACCAACTAACATCTATATACCACTATTACATACCACCAATTAACATCTATATACCACTATTACATACCACCAACTAACATATACAGTATATACCACTATTACATACCACCAATTAACATCTATATACCACTATTACATACCACCAATTAACATCTATATACCACTATTACATACCACCAATTAACATCTATATACCACTATTACATACCACCAACTAACATCTACAGCATATACCACTATTACATACCACCAATTAACATCTATATACCACTATTATATACCACCAATTAACATCTATATACCACTATTACATACCACCAACTAACATCTATATACCACTATTACATACCACCAACTAACACCTATATACCACTATTACATACCACCAACTAACATCTATATACCACTATTACATACCACCAATTAACATCTATATACCACTATTACATACCACCAACTAACCCTACACCTATATACCACTATTCCACTACTTTGAACTTAACTGATCCTACACATTTTCAATTATTTACTTTCCTGGCCTGATGAATCCTGGCTGTCCACAGTCCACCTGGTTGTGCTGCTGCTCCAGTTTCAACTGTTCTGCCTGCAGCTATAGAACCCTGACCTGTTCACCGGACATGCTACCTTGTCCCGGCTGTTTTCGACTCTCTCTCCCGCACCTGCTGTCTCGACCTCTGAAAGCTTGGCTATGAAAAGCCAACTGACATTTACTCCTGAGGTACTGACCTGTTGCACCCTCTACAACCACTGTGATTATTATTTGACCCTGCAGGTCATCTATGAGCGTTTGAACATCTTAAAGAACAATCTGGCCTTAATGGCCATGTACTCTTATAATCTCCACCCGGCACAGCCAGAAGAGGACTGGCCACCCCTCAGAGCCTGGTTCCTCTCTACGTTTCTTCCTAGGCTCCTGCCTTTCTAGGGAGTTTTCCTTAGCCACTGTGCTTCTACATCTGCATTGATTGCTGTTTGGGGTTTTAGGCTGGGTTTCTGTATACGCACTTTGTAACATCTGCTGATGTAAAAAGGGCTTTATAAATACATTTGATTTGATGATTTGATTTGATGACAGGCACAACTCCGATATAAAGTATTTTTTCTCAGTTGCCGGGATGTCACATATCCTATTTATATCAGTACACTCGTAACAACCAAAGCATTACGAAACTTATATTCGGTCAAATCAGCCATAAGTAGCAAATAAGCCATTACATTCGACACTCTCTCATCGACCTCCATGCAAAAACTCCTCCCTTGAGGAGAAAAATGAAAAACGCCACCTGCTGGAGAAGACAGATTTTGGACCAAGTTATGCCTCTCCCTTCGCCTCTTCCTCTCTGGCTAGGCCTACTCACAGGGAGCCAGGGGATCATTTTAGGAACTGTGTGAACCAAGGGAATCAAAAATTAACAATAGAGCCCCCGTCTGTTCAACCGACATCCTACATCAATAATAAAAGTGCTGCATCATGTCATATTATGTAAGCTTTACCCCTTTCATAATACCCAAGTTGTAAATCATTTTAGTATAGGAAACATTCTGTTCTTTTTACATTTTCAAGTGGATGAAAAAGACAAGACATTTGATCAACTAATTGTACAAAGGGCCCAATAATCACTGACATGAGATTAGCTATAATCAAATATATACTCACAAGCTAATTTGCATACCAATCGTTCACATCTATTTTTAGACTTGCCACAAACATTCTTGAACCTTGCTAAACTGGACTAAGTTGGTCAACAACAACATTATCTTACAGTATCAAGTGTTTATCTTTTTATTTCATCACTGTGAATTCAACTGTTTGGCGTAAATTTTAACAAAGTATACATAAAATCCCTAAAATCCATATTCCCAAATCATATGTTTCTCCTAAAAGAACATTCAAATAGCAACGTGCATGCTCCTTCAAGTGTATGTCATGGATGATGCGTGCTACATTGGACCTTGTACTGCACAACCAAACCAAACCAGTATCATTAAACACAACATAGTCTCACTACCAGTCTTTCAGCTCTTTGTTGCAAACACACACAAGTTGCAAGCCATTTTTAGTCCTGGAATAGTCTTAATCTGGGTCCGGGAAACAGGCCTTTAAATTGTTCTCAGTAAAGTTTTTCAAAGCACTTTTAGAATGTATTAGCACTCTGGTTCTATGGTACATATTTTCAAAACTTGGCGCGGCGCCACCTATGCCATGACGTTACATAATAATAATAATAATAATAATAATAATAATACAGATAGTGGACAGAGCAGGGTGGTGTAGCTGTAGTTAGTTCCCACTTCCCAATGTTGTTTCAGAAGACAGGTCATACTTCAGTTATACCAGTACAAAGAGACAATAGGGTTGTACAAGGTTAAAAGTGTACACTTTCAAGGGGTTAGTTGTCACGACAGGGGGCTCTCTCTGACAAGTCTTTTTTTACAAGTCCTTCCGCGAACACACAACAGCTCAGTTATCTCCCTGTGGTTTAGTGTGTGAGAGTCTCCCATGGTCTGTCTGTTCCCCATACGTCGGTAGAGGGGGTTAGTTTAGTCTACAGTGAGGGGGCTCGTTTGCTCGTGAGTTTATTACGTGCCAGAGAAGCACTTCCCATCTAAAGACAAACTCTTCTTTTCTTCTTCCTTTAATCCCCATTTTCTATAATTTTCTTTGTCCTTTTTCTCTTGTCTTTTTCTCTCAGTAGCTGCTTTCATGGCCAGTCAGGATATATAGGTGGGTCATGGCTGACGGGTCCTCTGTGGGGGTACTCTGAAGGACAATATCCCTACGGAAACGGCAAAAGACAGAATGTGATTGGTTTTCTCAGATAACCTTTGACCCCTAATGGTTGCACACATGATGTGGTATTCAAGGTAACAGGCCAGCATTTGAAGCATACCTGTTCGTCCCCAAGACCTGGAATACTCTGCTTTCGTCTGTGATTTCCTGCGTGATCTACAAAGATGAATGGAAATGTATCACTGTTTCAGCAAGATAATATACTGTACTTCCAATGCAGATCAAGCTTGTTTTTTTTATGAGCGCATTATAATGAGACATAATCACCTCATTTGTGTGAAGACTCCTCCCTTTAAGACCATGCTTCCAGAAAGCGAGAACACTGTCCTGTAAACAAACTAGCCACACAACAGTAATGTCACTCAAAAGATCTTCCACGCATGTACTGTGCAGCTACAGTACCTCACCCCTGCCTGTAGCTATGATGTGGTAATGAATTGAGAACATTCTATGAGGTAAAGAATTATAATTGAGATTGAATGAAGTTAGTACTTAGTGTTTCAATGGGGAAGTCAAAGAACAGTTCAGAAGCCAGCTCCTTGGAGGGAAGACCTTGAAGGTTGACAATCTTCACAGTCTCTGTAAAGTGACATTAAAGATACCTTTAGTAGTGGACATTAAATGGCAGGTGGTGATTATGATATTCTAAATAGGATATAATACATTCCAATAGACTCACTCTCCAGTGCAATGAGAACCGTGTCTCTGTCCAGCTGTGTCACCTGCACGGCTCCCAGTCCGGCTCCAGTCCGGCTCCGGTCCGGCATACTCTCTGTACACATGCACATATACAAAGAAAGAGAGAGAGAAAGAGAGAAAGAGAGAAAGAAAGAAAGAAAGAAAGAAAGAAAGAAAGAAAGAAAGAAAGAAAGACAGACAACTATGGATATACAATTTCTCTACACAATGTCATACGGTTCAAATCCTAATATCTGACATCTCTGTGTTACCTGGTGAAGAATTTGGTGTGCCGTTCAACTCTATGATGTCTAACTTCAGCTGTTGGTTGGTTGGTGGTTTCCTTCCCTCTGCAGCACAGTCCCCCACCCCTACACATAGCTGTGGGAAGTCATCTGTCACTAACACCAGAAGCTCAAAGATAGGTAGCGGATCCGGTAGACTTATGTCTATATGCTGAGAGAGGGAAAAAGCGTAGAAAGACCAATTTTACAAGTCTTACAGAAATGGTTCATAAACATACACTACATGGCCAAAAGTATGTGGACACCTGCTAGTTGAAAATCTAATTCCAAAATCATGGGCATTAATATGGAGTTGTTCCCACCTTTGCTGCTATAACAGCCTCTACTCTTCTGGGAAGGCTTTCCACTAGATGTTGTAACATTGCTGCAGGGATTTGCTTCCATTCAGCCACAAAAGCATTAGTGAGGTCTGGCACTGATGTTGGGCAATTAGTCATGGCTCGCAGTCGGCGTTCTAATTCATCCCAAAGGTGTTCAATGGGGTTGAGGTCAGGGCTCTGTGTAGGCCAGTCAAGTTCTTCCACACCGATCTCGACAAACCATTTCTTTATGGACCTCGCTTTGTGCACTGGGGCATTGACATGCTGAAACAGAATTGTCTAGAATGTCATTGTGTGCTGTGACGTTAAGATTTCCCTTCACTGGGCCTAGCTTGAACTATGAAAAACAGCCTCAGACCATTATTCCTCCTCCACCAAACTTTACAGTTGGCACTATTCATTGGGGCCGGTAGCGTTCTCCTGGCATCCGCCAAACCCAGATTTGTCCATCGGACTGCCAGAAGGTGAAGCGTGCTTTATCACTCCAGAGAACGCGTTTCCACTGCTCCAGAGTCCAATGGCGGCAAGCTTTACACCACTCCAGCCGACGCTTGGCATTACGCATGGTGATCTTATGATGAAGATGAACCCATTTCCTGAAGCTCCCGACGAACAGTTCTTGTACTGACGTTGCTCTCAAAGGCAGTTTGGAACAGTTGACTGGGGAAGCTCTAGAAGGTCAGAAATTTGACGAACTGACTTGTTGGAAAGGTGTCATCCTATGACGGTGTCACGTTGAAAGTCACTGAGCTCTTCAGTAAGGCCATTCTACTGCCAATGTTTGTCTATGGAGATGGGTGTGGCTGAAATAGCCGTTTACACTATTTAGAAGGAATGTCCACATACGTTAGTGTATATTGTATGTAATAGTTGTGAGTTTTGCTATGTCAATACACACCTTGAGCTGCATGAACTTCTGCAGAGGCTCATACCACAAGAGTAGAATTAGACCTGACGGTACAGCTCCACACAGGAACGTGCTCTCTGTGTGTGGGTTCCTTGCTGGGAGAGAGGAGAAAGAACAATTTCAATTGAATCAATTTCAGATAAATTGAATCAACTTTCTGTGTTGGGATCGAACATGGTGCAGTGCCAATTTTCACTTACCCACGCTACATCTTCGACACCCTTTAGTGGCCGGTATCTTCACAGTTACAGCATATTTCCTGCTGATTGACATTTTATTTAATTTTTACTTTAAATTAGGACAGGCACATATATTGAAGACAAAATGAACCCGAACACATTAATCCGCACACACACACACACCTCTGCCTGTGGCTGATCCTCTCAGTGAGGCGGTTGGTACTGAGGGACAGGTGACTCTGTTTCTGCTGATTGTGGCCTCTCTGATCAAACAGAGCCGTCAGACTGTGGGAGTAGAGCTGGGAAGAATTCCCTGGGGATGGGGAGGAGAGGGGAGGAATGGGAAGAACCCGTGTTCAAATTTACCAGTGCTTGACTGGTGCAATGGAACCAATGGAATAGTTCCAAAAGTGCAAAGCCCGCCCACCTGGCACTCAAGCAAACACTCAAATACTATTTGAAACCAGGTCTGGTTTGGAGTAGTGGAGTTGATGGTGTAGGATCCTATGACCAACATGATAGGTGTGTGATTGGGATAGAGCTCTACCTGATACGGACATCAATACATTGTTCATGACATACAGCCATGTACATCTCTGTGGGAGCAACTGCGGGGGAAGAGAGAGGTATTAGTTTTAAGTTGTATTAGTCATATGTACAGGATACACATGGTATACACTGTCTAATAAAATGCTTACTTGCAGGTTCCTACAACAATAAGAAAAGAACACTAACATAAAGTAAATGTCTCAGTAGAATAGTATTAGATTTATTCATCCTTTCCCACATTCATTAATATCTGAACTGCTACCTTCTCCAGAATGTCTTCATGGAGCTCGTTGAGGTTGAGTGTGTAGACACCCTCTTCTGCCCCCAGAATAAGGTACTGATCTGAGGAAGAGATAAGATAACGTCATGGCCATTTGTAATGACCTTATCTTCACCTCTTTAACCCAGTCTGTACCCCTACCTCTAGTTTTAGGGAGAATCCAGGTCATAGCACAGTGGATCTTCAAAGGACAACCATTGAAGACTTTAGAGAAACAGGCACCCATCTATGAAACAAAACAATACACATTTTATTATTGTGATGACTAATTCTACATCGCTGTAAAATAGGCATGGTTAGACTATTATAACGTGTCCAATGTTCATCTTGGCAAACCATTGTTGTAGTGAGCATTGCATCAAGTGTTTGTGAGACCAATAGCTACATAGCCTGTTTATAAGCATGTGGAAATATTGTTAGTTATTGATACAGCAGCTTCCTTGTACTGTCGTAGGGCACATGATGTTAGACTAGACCTCTGCACTTACATGAACTTGAGGGGTAGGAGGGAGTCCATGACAATCAGCTCTCTAGAAATGTAACAGGGTCAAACACAACAACAACAAAAGAGGGATAACTGTATAGTTCAAACAAGGATGTTGTTTAAATTCATGTCACAAAGCAGCGCCATAGGATCTGGCCATCTCTGAATTCTGTCCTCCTACATTAAATGTTACAAAAATATGGTTTATTAAAGGGGATAAAGCAGAATGTATTGAAACATGTTATTAGGTTAACAAACCACACACTTTTTGTCAGTACCAGGGTTGGTGTCAATTCCATTTCAATTCAGTCAGTTCAAGTAGTGAATTCAAATTCCAATCAAATTCCAATCAAACTATTACGCTGGAATTTCACTTCATCCCTGGAAGTGTCTAAATTCACATTGAATTGAACCCTTAAGTACTGGCTATGTACTGGTTGAGGCTACCGTCTACTGGTAGCCTGAAATCCATACTATGTGTTGAAGCTAACCGACATTGCCATTCTCTGGCGTCAGCACCTACAGTATGGATATGAGGCTTGGTACAGATATGCATTGCCCTGTGTTTGAAACTCACAGAGCCGGTCTTCCTCCTCAGTGTGCTCCACTCTGGAGAGAGAGAGGTTTCTCTGCTAGGTGAGGTCACCCCTCTTGTCTTCGTCTTCTCTGCCTGTACGGCGCTCCCCTCAGAAACACTAGGGTCACTACACCGCTGTCTGCTGATGTCCTGAGTAGCAGAACACCTGGCCAAGACTGAAGAACCACACGAGAGGACGAACGAAGGGAGAAAACATTGTTCATGTTGAAACAGGTTGTCGATCTTAGCATAGATGGAAAAAGCTATCATGATTTGGATTAAAACACACCGAAGATATTTCATTTCAAGAGCTTGGGACTATAAGGTTATATCTGCAACAAGATGATTCTGAGGTAAATTGGCTTTAAAGTTCTGAGCCCTCAATTGGTTTGAATGGTGTCAGCAATATGTATCTAGTAGTCTTTTGAATTTAACAACAGTACTATATACTGTAAGTAGACAACAAAAATGCAGATAGAACCGTATATTCCCAAGCTCTCGATATTACGATTGCATTGTAATAATAATAATTTGGGAGGTGCTTATATTTGTCCCTGTTACACACAAGTGTTTAATGGAAACGTGTTTTTATGCATATCCCAACTCCCCCTGAGACACCCGCAGGGAGTGGGGTCACGGCCAGGGTCGGCCCAACGCTCTAACCTTGTGGCTACCTGCCACATTAGAATATACTCCTCACTAGGCAAATACGGAACAGTAATTCTGTTGTCAATACAAATACTGGCATCAACAGACATCAGAAAGTATTCACAACCCTTGACTTTTTCCAAAGTGGGATTAAAACTGATTTAACTGTCATTTTTCAACATAAGGCCAATGGTGATTTTAAAAGTTACAGAGTTTAATGGATGTGATAGGAGAAAACTGAGGATGGATCAACAACATTGACTATGTGTGTGAATGTTCCGTACCTGACGTGAAGTTGTTGGGTGTGTGGGTGGAGTCGGGCCCCAGGCTTGAGCTGGGGCCAAGGGTGAGTTCCTTGTCCTCCAGGGTGGGACAGAAGGAGATGATGGCAGGCAGAGAGGCTGTGGAAGGGCTGAATAACCCACTCTTCCTCCCACCTTTACACCCCTACACAACCAGAAATATTAGACAAACACTATCATATGATGCAATAGGAAATAGCTGAAAGGTATAAAGGATTATCTTCATATCTTTGGATTATTTAAGAAGATTTAAGAAGATAGGTTTTCTTGGTGTTCTGTTATTGGTACTTACGCCAGTAAATGGCGCTCTCTTGGTGGTTAAGCTCCTGGAAGAAGAAATAGTCAATGGTAATGTTAAAGGTGCTACACATAGACATTATCAAAAGTTCTCCCCTATGTGAAAGCTAGGTGAATTGCAACAGCACTAGGTTGCATCCCCCCCAAAATACCCCCCCCCCCCCCCGCATTCCATTTCCCCGTAACATGGCGGAGACTCGCACTTCAGCCTTTTACTTTTGGTTTTGGTCCACCAGCTTCAAACAGCTGGAACAGGGCCGGCCCTCCCATTAGGCAAGATTAGGCGATCGCCTATGGCGGCACTTGAATTTGGGGCGGCATTTTGACAATTGGCTGCCGCCCTCCGGCGCTCCTGATTAGCTACTACACTGCCGGCGGCGCCCCAGCCACCAGCTGCCAGCTCATAGCGTTGCTGCAGTTCCCGCCAGTTCCAGATTTTTGTCTCGCATAGGGCGGCAGAAAGTCCAAGCCCGGCCCTGAGCTGGAAAACAACATTTGTGGGTATTGAACATATATTTCACATTGATTTAGATGGTTCAATGATTCCCTACACGATTCAGTGTTTGTATTCTCACATAAACTGAAATTCAGCGAACAGTGTAGAATTTTAGCAACCAGGAAATGGCAGAGCGATTTCTACTAGATAACACAGCCACAAAGTCAAAACAGCTTTCCCATTTTGACAACAGATGCCGGCCTGGCGGGAGAAATCAATTAGGCGAATATCACAGCCAATCACAACAGCCAATCTTTATCAGATAATGTCACGTATTCAAAAGGTATTCATTTCAATGTGATTAAACCCACTTCCACAGCTTCCTTGATAAGAGGCGTTTTCGCCGGGTAGAATACTGCTGAATAGTGTTTTTACAATGGGTGGTCTGCTGGCCTACCTCAGCTGCAGAGCTTCCTCCACACATTCCAACAGGCTCCTGAAACAGGAAGACAATATGTTAATCTCTCTATGGAGCCACTAGTTCTGAGTACATGAGGTGACAGAGCACCGTCTGTTCTGTGACAAAGGGAGGGTTGGAGCTAGTGTTCTCTGTTATGGATTGAGAGGTTTTCCATTATTGTTCTCCTGTAAACTTGCTCTAGTGGGGTCAGGTCCATGGTCATACACACACTGACAGTAGATTTGAGATAATGCTCTGAATATTGTTTGTTTGACGTAATGCTACCAATAGTAAACCGTGGAAGAGGAGCATCTTACGGTGACTCAGTTTCATCTTCTGAGACGTCCCAATCGTCTTCATACGAGCTTTGCTGAAATATTACGAAGAATCATCAACACCATACACACCCACATTATCCCTCTCAATAGAACTCATACATCTCCCAATGGCACTGCCCCAAAAAGCCATTCTACGTTGACTTGACCTTTAACCCCAACATGTCAAACACAGGAAAGAAATGTGACTCACCATATCAGGATAAGGCTCTGTCACTTTCCTCAACGGAGTCCCAAACTTCACTTGGTCAACTAAGGGAAACACAACTAAGTTAATCATAAGGGAAATGTACACTTAATGTACACAGTAAATACAATATTCTGGTAATGATCGGTAATCTCAATAATGAGATTAAATGTTTTATAAAATGGCATGATCATTTTATGTGATGTATTTACTATCAGTGCCATAGGATAAAATCCAGGTTGATCTGCTATCCCACTGTCCGGTTATCATCACTTGTTACGTATTCAGATCGATTTGTAAACTACTCTCATACTGAGCCCATATCACTATGTTACAGTAATACCATGTCATCGGCTTCAGGCAACTTACCTCTCACCCCATAAAATCCATTGTGACGCCCATTCAAGGAGAGTCACCCACCCCTAAATATACGCTGTCTTGTCCCTGGCTGCTGCAGAGTGGACGCATTGTCCACCATCACCACACCCTGTGTATGCTGTGTCCTCACTGATAGGAGGAGACATAACAATAGTTCCTCGGTCACCCCTCGTCCCCCCCGCCCAGCCCCTCTTCGCTTCCCCCACCTCCTCCCCACAGGTCCACTCCTCACGTGTGGGCACGTCAGAGGACCACAGACAGGGAACATGCCATGTGCATGTGCAGGACAGTGCCTTGGTGTTGGGTGACTTGGCGACTCCCACTCCAAGTCTCAATGTCATAGGGGTCAGAACTCCAAGCATGTTGTGATGTGTCCTGCTCCATCTGCCCCAGTTCCACACATTAAGCCAGTAATGGTGATGTTGACCTCAACTCTCCAAGTACTCACAGACATACGCACGCTCACACACGCTCACACACACCCAAACACACACACACACACACACACACACACACACACACACACACACACACACACACACACACACACACACACACACACACACACACACACACACGCACGCACGCACACACACACACACTCCTCTCTAACTATAGATGAGTGATCACTTGAATTACCGTAATAACAGTAATAGCCAGACCACACTTCATATGAAGATGTTCAGGGCTGAAGACCCTCATTGACTGTTCATCAGGGGGGGGGGGGGGGGGGTTGCATATGGGAGCATCAGTACTTCTATAACCTCTTCACACATTGTTGTGATGATGTGTTGTGTGGGCTGATGATGGGGTTTCAGTCTACAAATTGTATAGGGATTTGAAGACTCACGCTGCTCTTCAGACAGAGTGTGTTTCCCTGCAGACTGGATCTTATCAGGAGCAGCTTCTCCATTCTACACACACACACGAACACACACACACACCACACCACACCACACATACACAGATGTGTTATACACTCACAGAATAAATCACACTAGGACCAAACTAGATGATTGCCATGTGTTACAAAGCAAGTGTTTGTGTGTGTGTGCGTGTGCATTCGGCGTGCGTACTTGTATGCTTGCATGTGTGTGTGAATGTCTGTCTGTCAATGGTCACCTATCCTCACCTCCAGATCGTTGTCATCCATGCTGTTTGTGGAGTGGAGGTCAGGGTTATTGGCCATGTCCAGCAGCTCAATAATCAAGTTACGGGTCAGCAACTGGGTCACAAACGGGTGCTGGGGAGACAACAAGAGATATAGCTAATGGCCTATGGCTTTTATGTGGCACTATAAAAAGTAACACAATAAAATAACAATAATAACGAGGCTATATACAGGGGGTACCGGTACCAAGTCAATGTTCGGGGTACAGGTTAGTCGAGGTCATTTGTACATGTAGGTAGGGGTAAAGTGACTATGCATAGATAATAAACAGCGAGTAGTTCAGCAGTCTTATCGCTTGAGGGTAGAAGCTGTTAAGGAGTCTTTTGGACCTAGACTTGGTGCTCCGGTACCGCTTGCTGTGTGGTAGCAGAGAGAACAGTCTATGAATCTTTTTAAATTTTTTGGGCCTTTCTCTGACACCGCCTAGTACAGTCAGTTGAAGTCGGAAGTTTACATACACCTTAGCCAAATTCATTTAAAATCAGTTTTTCACAATTCCCGACATTTAATCCTAGTAAAAAATCCCTGTCTTAGGTCAGTTAGGATCACCACTTTATTTTAATAATGTGAAATGTCAGAATAATAGTAGAGAGAATGATTTATTTAAGCTTTTATTTCTTTCATCACATTCCCAGTGGGTCAGAAGTGAACATACACTCAATTAGTATTTGGTATCATTGCCTTTAAATTGTTTAACATGGGTCAAACGTTTCAGGTAGCCTTCAACAAGCTTCCCACAATAAGTTGGGTGAATTTTGGCCCATTCCTCCTGACAGAACTGGTGTAACTGAGTCAGGTTTGTAGGCCTCCTTGCTCGCACACACTTTTTCAGTTCTGCCCACAACTCTTCTATAGGATTGAGGTCAGGGCTTTGTGATGGCCACTCCAATACATTGACTTTGTTGTCCTTAAGCCATTTTGCCACAACTTTGGAAGTATGCTTGGGGTCATTGTCCATTTGGAAAACCCATTTGTGACCAAGCTTTAACTTCCTGAATGATGTCTTGAGATGTTGCTTCAATATATCCACATAATTTCCCTTCTTCATGATGCCAGCTATTATGTGAAGTGCACCAGTCCCTCCTGCAGCAAAGCACCCCCACAACATGATGCTGCCACCCCCGTGCTTCACGGTTGGGATGGTGTTCTTCGGCTTGCAAGCCTCCCCCTTTTTCCTCCAAACATAACGATGGTCATTATGGCCAAACAGTTATATTTTTGCTTCATCAGACTAGAGGACATTTCTCCAAAAAGTAAGATCTTTGTCCCCATGTGCAGTTGAAAACCGTAGTCTGGTTTCTTCCTTGCTGAGCGGCCTTTCAGGTTATGTCGATATAGGACTCGTTTTACTGTGGATAAAGATACTTTTGTACCTGTTTCCTCCAGCATCTTCACAAGGTCCTTTGCTGTTTTTCTGGGATTGATTTGCACTTTTCGCACCAAAGTACGTTCATCTCTAGGAGACAGAACACGTCTCCTTCCTGAGCGGTATGGCGGCTGCATGGTCCCATGGTGTTTATACTTGCGTAGTATTGTTTGTACAGATGAATGTGGTACCTTCAGGCATTTGGAAATTGCTCCCAAGGATGAACTAGACTTGTGGAGGTCTACAATTGTTTTTCTGAGGTCTTGGCTGATTTCTTTTGATTTTCCCATGATGTCGAGCAAAGAGAAACTGAGTTTGATAGGCCTTGAAATACATCCACAGGTACACCTCCAGTTGACTCAAATTATCAGAAGTTTCTAATTTTCCAAGCTGCTTAAAAGCACAGTTAACTTAGTGTATGTAAACTTCTGACCCACTGGAATTGTGATAAAGTGAATTATAAGTGAAATAATATGTCTGTAAACAATTGTTGGAAGAATTAGTTGTGTCATGCACAAAGTAGATGTCCTAACCGACTTGCCAAAACTATAGTTTGTTAACATGAAATATGTGGAGTGTTGAAAAATGAGTTTTAATGACTTCAACCTAAGTGTATGTAAACTTCCGACTTCAACTGTATATAGATCCTGGATGGCAGGAAGCTTGGCCCCAGTGATGTACTGGGCCGTACTCACTACCCTCTTTAGCACCTTACGGTTGGATGCAGAGCAGTTGCCATACCAGGCTGTGATGCAACCGGTCAGGATGCTCTCGATGGTGCAGCTGTATAACCTTTTGAGGATCTAGGGATCCATGCCAAATCTATTCAGACTCCTGCGGGGAAAAAGGTGTTGTCGTGCCCTCTTCACAACTGTCTTGGTGCGTTTGGACTATGATAGTTTGTTGGTGATGTGGACACCAAGGAACTTGAAGCTCTCAACCCGCTCCACTACAGCCCCATCGATGTGAATGGGGGCATGTTCGGCCCTCCTTTTCATGTAGTCCATGAAACTTAATGATGGTGTTGGAGTCGTGCTTGGCCACGCAGTCGTGGGTGAACAGGGAGTACAGGAGGGGACTAAGCACGCACCCTTGAGGGGCCCCCATGTTGAGGATCAGATATTACTGTTTTGAATGTTCTGTTGGTAGGATAGTCTCGAACGGAGTTTATCCAGTTTATTCTCCAATGATTGCACGTAGGCCAATAGAACAAATGGTAGAGGCGGTTTACCCACTCGCCAATGAATTCTGGCACCCCATGTATTTCCTTATTTTCTTACATTTTTTATTTTAATTTAACTTTTATTTAACTAGGCAAGTCAGTTAAGGACAAATTCTTATTTACAATGACGGTCTACCCCGACCTCCACTAACCCGGACGACGCTGGGCCAATTGTGTGCCACCCTATGGGACTCCTGATCACGGCCAGTTGTGATACAGCTGGGATCAAACCAGGGTCTTTAGTGATGCCTCTAGCCCTGAGAAGTAGTGCCTTAGACCGCTGCGCCACTCGGGATTTGGACCTGGTCTCGGAGAAGCAGTAAAGACTCATTAAAGAAAAAACCTTTGTCTGTCCAGTTTTAGGTGAGTAGCCGCTGTTCTGATATCCAGAAGCTATTTTCGGTCATAAGAGACGGTAGCAGAAACATTATGTACAAAATAGGTTACAAACAACACGAAAAAACACACAAAATAGTATAGTTAGGAGCCCGTAAAACGGCAGCCATCCCCTCCGGTGCCATCTTCTACCAGATGCTCTGTCTATAACAATGGCATAACAATTGATCATCTTTCAGGGGCTGTTCCTTATAATAAACAAGGTGGTTCGAGCCCTGAATACTGATTGGCTCATTTTAAAAATGTCTTATTACTGTTGTAATTTTGTTGGTAACCAGTTTCTAATAGCATTAAGGCACCTCGAGGGTTTGTGTTATATGGCCAATATACCACGGTTAACGGCTGTATCCAGGCACTCAACGTTGTGTAGTACATAAGAACAGCCATTAGCCATGGTATATTGGCCATATACCACACCCCCTCATGCCTTATTGCTTAATTAATAATGCCTCAGGGAAGGAGAGTTGAGCAGAGTGCACACTAGTATACCTGCAGTAAGGTCTCGGCAGACGGCCTCTTCCTAGGGTTCTTAATGAGGGACATCTTCACAAAGCTCTGGAACCTTGCAGACCTTCAGAGAGGGAGGGAGAGAGGGAGGGAGAGAGAGATGAGACAGCAGAAACACATACCCATCCTGCATTCAAAGAACAGTCTAGTGTTAGGAGGATGCTTTTAGGGTATAGGTATGTCACAGATGATTCTTTGTGAGATGTTTTGGGAATACGGTGTGATCATTTTCATCTCACCACTTGGTCTTGTCCTTGAGCCTGTGAGGCTGGAAGCTGCTTTTTGACATCAGCATCAAGGCTCTGGAACACAGTTTTAATAGTTTGAAATGTCAACACGGTGTAAAACCTGGCCTGGTTGTAGATCTGTTTATTATGTGCTTAAGCCAACTCCTTTGTCATTCGCTGACATGTTTGGCATAACAACGAGCACTACAGATGAGGTTGTCTGAAGCACAAACACGTGATACCAAAGTGTGGGAAATAGTTTTGAGTTACACACCAAGCTATTATACCATATTGAGGTACAGTGGGGAGAACAAGTATTTGATACACTGCCGATTTTGCAGGTTTTCCCACTTACAAAGCATGTAGAAGTCTGTAATTTTTATCATAGGTACTCTTCAACTGTGAGTGACGGAATCTAAAACAAAAATCCAGAAAATCACATTGTATGATTTTTAAGTAATTAATTTGTATTTTATTGCATGACATAAGTATTTGATACATCAGAAAAGCAGAACTTAATATTTGGTACAGAAACCTTTGTTTGCAATTACAGAGATCATACGTTTCCTGTAGTTCTTGACCAGGTTTGCACACACTGCAGCAGGGATTTTGGGCCACTCCTCCATACAGATCCTTCAGGTTTCGGGGCTGTCGCTGGGCAATACGGACTTTCAGCTCCCTCCAAAGATTTTCTATTGGGTTCAGGTCTGGAGACTGGCTAGGCCACTCCAGGACCTTGAGATGCTTCTTACGGAGCCACTCCTTAGTTGCCCTGGCTGTGTGTTTTGGGTCGTTGTCATGCTGGAAGACCCAGCCACAACCCATCTTCAATGCTCTTACTGAGGGAAGGAGGTTGTTGGCCAAGATCTCGCGATACATGGCCCCATCCATCCTCCCCTCAATACGGTGCAGTCGTCCTGTCCCCTTTGCAGAAAAGCATCCCCAAAGAATGATGTTTCCACCTCCATGCTTCACGGTTGGGATGGTGTTCTTGGGGTTGTACTCATCCTTCTTCTTCCTCCAAACACGGCGAGTGGAGTTTAGACCAAAAAGCTCTATTTTTGTCTCATCAGACCACATGACCTTCTCCCATTCCTCCTCTGGATCATCCAGATGGTCATTGGCAAACTTCAGAAGGGCCTGGACATGCGCTGGCTTGAGCAGGGGGACCTTGCGTGTGCTGCAGGATTTTAATCCATGACGGCGTAGTGTGTTACTAATGGTTTTCTTTGAGACTGTGGTCCCAGCTCTCTTCAGGTCATTGACCAGGTCCCGCCGTGTAGTTCTGGGCTGATCCCTCACCTTCCTCATGATCATTGATGCCCCACGAGGTGAGATCTTGCATGGTGCCCCAGACCGATGGAGATTGACCGTCATCTTGAACTTCTTCCATTTTCTAATAATTGCGCCAACAGTTGTTGCCTTCTCACCAAGCTGCTTGCCTATTGTCCTGTAGCCCATCCCAGCCTTGTGCAGGTCTACAATTTTATCCCTGATGTCCTTACACAGCTCTATGGCCTTGGCCATTGTGGAGAGGTTGGAGTCTGTTTGATTGAGTGTGTGGACAGGTGTCTTTTATACAGGTAATGAGTTCAAACAGGTGCAGTTAATACAGGTAAAGAGTGGAGAACAGGAGGGCTTCTTAAAGAAAAACGAACAGGTCTGTGAGAGCCGGAATTCTTACTGGTTGGTAGGTGATCAAATACTTATGTCATGCAATAAAATGCAAATTAATTATTTAAAAATCATACAATGTGATTTTCTGGATTTTTGTTTTAGATTCCGTCTCTCACAGTTGAACTGTACCTATGATAAAAATTACAGACCTCTACATGCTTTGTAAGTAGGAAAACCTGCAAAATGGGCAGTGTATCAAATACTTGTTCTCCCCACTGTATGTGGATCACCCACAAAATGCAACATAACACACATATCTATCTTCATCTCTCTCTCTCTCTTTTATCCAACTTTTCTATGCAATTATGATGGATCTAAAGGAGTGATGGAAAAAGGGATAGAATAGAATTTGTTGTTGAGGTTAAGGCTAGAGTCCAGAGGGGACTGGTATGTTGTTGAGGTTAAGGCTAGAGTCCAGAGGGGACTGGTATGTTGTTGAGGTTAAGGCTAGAGTCCAGAGGGGACTGGTATGTTGTGGAGGTTAGGGCTAGAGTCCAGAGGGGACTGGTATGTTGTTGAGGTTAAGGCTAGAGTCCAGAGGGGACTGGTATGTTGTTGAGGTTAAGGCTAGAGTCCAGAGGGGACTGGTATGTTGTTGAGGTTAAGGTTAGTGTCCAGAGGGGACTGGTATGTTGTTGAGGTTAAGGCTAGAGTCCAGAGGGGACTGGTATGTTGTTGAGGTTAAGGCTAGAGTCCAGAGGGGACTGGTATGTTGTTGAGGTTAAGGCTAGAGTCCAGAGGGGACTGGTATGTTGTTGAGGTTAAGGCTAGAGTCCAGAGGGGACTGGTATGTTGTTGAGGTTAAGGTTAGTGTCCAGAGGGGACTGGTATGTTGTTGAGGTTAAGGCTAGAGTCCAGAGCGGACTGGTATGGAGCCAAGTCTGTGTCCTTGTTTCCGCCTGGATATCTGGATCTGTTCCTGCCTGTTTGTGTCTGTGCCTCTGTCTGTTGTCTGTGCCTCTGTCTGTGTCTCTTGTCTGTGTCTGTTGTATCAGAGCTCACCTCATAGGGTGGAGGTCATACATTGGCGGCTGGAGCTCTGCCAGCTCGATGGCCGTGATGCCCACCGCCCAGATGTCACACAGATGGTTGTACCCACCCTTCTTCTCTACTGCTGCCACCTCCGGTGCCATCCTGGCATGTGTACATAAATACCAGTCAGATTAAATGAGTATTATAATGATTATAATGCATAAAGAACCGACCAATCAGTGTCTGTATAAAGAACAAACCAATCAGTGTCTGCATAAAGAACCGACCAATCAGTGTCTGCATAAAGAACCGACCAATCAGTGTCTGCATAAAGAACAGACCAATCAGTGTCTACATAAAGAATCGACCAAGCAGTGTCTGCATAAAGAACTGACCAGTGTCTGCATAAAGAACAGACCAATCAGTGTCTGCATAAATAACAGACCAATCAGTGTCTGCATAAAGAATAGACCAATCAGTGTCTGCATAAAGAAGCTAATTGATACGGTGAAAGTAAGCAGGACGTATAAAGTAAGCAGGACGTATATACATTTTCAATGACAGTCATAACATTGAAGGTTGTGGTTTGAGTTCAGATATCTTACCAGTAGGGAGTCCCTATAAAAGACTTCCTCTTGGCTACAGAAGCACTGATCTCTGCAGCAACTCCAAAATCGGCTGCAGGGAAACAGAGTGAGGGAGACAGAATCCAGAATCCAATATGTCTTATGAGTGGTTTGTTTTTAGCACGCTAGTTAACCTCAAAGTTATTGAAGACAATGTGTGTGTGTGTGTGGATGGATGGTATAGAATAGATGTTCACTGACCAAGTTTAATGTCTCCTCGTTCTGTGATGAGGATATTTGCTCCCTATAGACAGATGGACCCACACACACACACACACACACACACACACACACACACACACACACACACACACACACACACACACACGCTCATAAAGATATAAACACAGAAGAGCCACAGACTGACAACAATAACATACAGCTATGTCAAAATGATACCTTTATGTCCCTATGCATTTTACTTGTCTCATGCAGGTGGTACAAGCCCTGTCAAAAACAAAAACACAGAATCAGTTTGACAAATCTCTCAACCTCATCATTAGTTCACACAGAGATGGGTAAAAATGACAAAATACAATTCTAAAATATCCTAAAGACCAATCTATCAAAATAAAATATAAAATACTTTTGCAAAGTATTGTATTGAATTAAATACATAGAAATATACACTATATAATTTGAAAAGTATTTAGAAAATACAAAATGCAGCTCTCTAAAGTATCTTGTTACGAAATACATTGGATTATAGTTCAGGCCACTGAAATACAAATGACAAAATACTCAAAAGTAGAAATACTGCCCATCTCTGCCTACAAGTCTATGGAGTCAGTCACAACACAACAGTGAGCAACAAACAGGGCCGGCTCCAGGCACAAGCAACATAAGCAGTCGCTTTGGGCCCCCGACCCCCCCCCCCCCCCCCCCCCCCCCCATATATTTTGGGGAACTCTGTCGGGTTAAGAGTTAGAATAGTACTATACACAATGTGTAAGTTCTAAATTTGAATTGCATCGGAAGTTTTTCTCTTGTTTTGTCAGTCACTGACAGTCACTCAAATAGCCGTGTTAGCTAACAATTTTTAGATTGGTATGTTAGTCTAGCCAGTTATCTAAATGTGTAGTAATCATGACCGAATACTGACCGGGCACGCAGAGCAAATGCCCAAGGCCCTGACCTCCAGGGGGCCCCCATCGATTTTGTTAGTCACTCTCAGTCAGATACAGTATAATTTAAATGGCAAAAGTCATGGCAAAATGTGTAGAATTGCAGGAAAGTGTTTAAGGATGTATCAAGAAGGGGGCCACAAAAAAAATGTGTCTGCTTGGGGGGGGGGGGGGCAATCAAATCTCTCCAAAAGGCTAGAGCTGGCCCTGGCAACAAACACAAACTGCTGACATGAATAAGGGAGGTAATGTTATGTAGCTGTGCTGTGTGTGGTGCCACGAAAATTGATGCATCGCTTTCCTGTGGTTAGAAAGACGTGATTATACTGTGACTGTATCCCCCAGTTAGGAAAGTGACAGAGCTCATATCTTACATCACTGACTAACCTGGAGGGTTTCTCTGCAGATGTAGGCTATCTGCTTCTCCTTGAACGGCCCAGTCACTGTAGAAATACCAGTAGAGACCTGAGATTAATGGCACATTCAAGGGAGGGTGGAAAATAGATTACTTTCAAGTCGGGTAAATTCAGTTTTAGCTGTGCGTACCGTGGTAAATGTCTTGTAACGAACCCCCTCCACAGTACTCCATGCATATCCATAATTTAGTGTTCCTGCAAAAATGAGAGATATACAGTTTCATTATCAGTCTTTTGTCAATGCCTTCTGTTCCGTTGGCTTTCCAGACTAAAAAGGGTGTTTACATCCGAATATGGATTATAGGTCCTTTTCAGACAGAGAGGAGAGTTTTACAATCCAAACAAATCACACTATTATCTGACCTTGAAATGCTACATAGGTAATACATAGGTGTGTGTGTATGTGTGAGTGTGCATTTGTTTCTCCCTATATGTTTGTTAGTGACCTCTATCAATAACTGAGTTTTTTTTGTGTGTATCAACTTAATTTTGAGCGCTACATTATCTGTGGTGTGGGAGAGAATGTTGCATTCTATGTCCTAGTAGTGGGTGTTTGAGGTAAGAGTGGAATTCGACACATCCAAGAACTTATCCAAGAACACATTCAATAACACATCCAAGAACACTCACAATCCAAGGAATTTCATGGATGGACGTGAACCATCATTATGTGTAAAGTCAGACAAGCTTAAACATGTACCTGTGATAGCTGCCGAAATAGGCCACAATGTTCTTGTGCTTACATTCCTTCATCATAGTGATCTCCTGCTGGATGGATGTGATATCATCACCTGAACAGAGAGCATGCAGGTCACATGACCAATCAGAGACTACCAGATATAGGCCATGTATTTTCTGACATCTCAACACTAATATTGATATTAGCACAAGACTACTACTACTACTACTACTACTACTACAACTAATATAACTACTACTACTGCTGCTGCTGCTGCTAATACTAGTAGTAGTTAACTCACTGTATCACACACACAATAGATTGTTTACAAAGAGTTAAGAATGTACTACACAAAGTATGCTTGAAGGCAAAACATGCAAGAAATTACCCATAATACACGTTTGACAACACTGAGCTGTTCACTTACCAGGATCCAGTTTGACTATTTTGATGGCTGCCATTGCTGAACTCTTGATGTTGCGAGCCTGAAAGAAAGGGTAAAGTTAGCTATGAGTGATTACTCATAGTGTCCTACAGCACTAGATACCATTAAAGTGGAACAAAACCAACAGTAATCAATGTTTCCTTACAGCTATTGCATCAACTTGCTGATGACTCCTTGCCATTGCTCTATTTACAACAGTATTTTATCTGTTTTGTCTCTAACTCGTTTCTAAATGCATTTTCATCTCTGTTTGGAGGTCTGCCACGTTCCTCCCATCACTATAGGAAACCCTGGGCATCCATCCAAGACCCAAACCCCCTAGTCAGCCATCTTGATGATAAAATACCCAATATTAGTTAGTTCCTGTTTGTCTGGCTCGGCTGGTCACCTGCTATCTCTGACCTTCAGCTTCACCTTGTATTGATGCAACAGCAGGAGACTGGGGGTTCTGGATGGTGAGAGGTCTGTTGGTGAGAGGTCTGTTGGTGAGAGGTCTGTTGGTGAGAGGTATGTTGGTGAGGGTTCTGTTGGTGAGAGGTCTGTTGGTGAGGGTTCTGTTGGTGAGGGTACTGTTGGTGAGAGGTCTGTTGGTGAGGGTTCTGTTGGTGAGGGTTCTGTTGGTGAGAGGTCTGTCTGTTCTACACAGTCCCGGGGTGCGTCCAAAATAGCGCCCTCAAATAAAATAAAATCACATGCGCCGAATACAACAGGTGACTTTACCATGAAATGCTTACTTCACGAGCCCTTTACCAACAATGTAGTCAGAAAAGACTAGCAAAAATAAATAAATTAATAAAGGAAATAATAATACAATAAAATAACCATAAAGAGGCTAGATACAAGGAGTACTGGTACTGAGTCAATGTCTAGAGCTACATATTCAGCCAACCACCCATAAAATGTATTTTTATGCACTCCAGATATCTTGTATTTCTATACTTTTCATACTGCCGCTCTATGTACCATGTACCGTGTATCTGTCTTTTGTGTACTTTCGTTGTGGCATTTTGCACCTGCCCTGTGTTTTGTTGTTGTAGCTGCTTGACAAAGAAATTTCCCCCTCTGGGATAAATAAAGTACCTATCTATCTATCTATCTATCTATCTATCTATCTATCTATCTATCTATCTATCTATCTATCTATCTATCTATCTATCTATCTATCTATCTATCTATCTATCTATCTATCTATCTATCTATCTATCTATCTATCTATCTATCTATCTATCTAGAGCTACAAGGTAGTTGAGGTAATTGAGGTAATATGTACATGTAGGTAGGTGTAAAAGTCACTAAGCAATCAGGATAGATAATAGATAGAGTAGCAGCAGCGTATGTGAAGCATGTGAAAGTGTGTCTATGTGTAAGTGTGTGTGGCGTCAATATGCCCGAATGCCATCCCAGCGTGATTATGAATACTGATCAGCAGAAGATCTACTAGCCAGTGGTATGGCCATGTGTGTACGTACAGTACATTTGGAAAGTATTCAGAGCCCTTCACTTTTTCCACATTTTGTTACGTTACATCCTTATTCTAAAATGGACTACATTTAAAAAAAAATCCTCATCCATCTATTTTTAGAAATGTTTGTAAATGTATTAAAAATAATTCTGACCCTTTGCTATGACACACAAAATTGAGCTCAGGTGCTTCCTGTTTCCATTGATCATCCTTGAGATGTTTCTACAACTTGATTGTAGTCCACCTGTGGTAAATTCAATTGACAGGACATGATTTGGAAAGGCACACGCCTGTCTACGTAAGGTCCTACAAAAGCCATGAGCTCAAATGAACTGTCGGTAGAGCACCTAGACAGGATTGTGCCCGAGGCACAAATATGGGGAAGTGTACCATAACATTTCTGCAGCATTGAAGGTCCCCAAGAACACAGTGGCCTCCATCATTCTTACATGGAAGAAGACTCTTCCTAGAACTGGCCGCACGGCCAAACTGAGCAATCGGGGGAGAAGGGCATTAGTCAGCATTAGTCACCTAAAGGACTCTCAGACCATGAGAAACAAGATTCTCTGGTCCGATGAAACTACGATTAAATGCCAAGCGTCACGTCTGGGGGAAGCCTGGCACCATCCCTACGATGAAGCATGGTGGTGGCAGGAGAGACCTGAAAATAACTGTGCAGCGACGCTCTCCATCCAACCTGGCAGAGCTTGAGAGGATCTGCAGAGAAGAATGGGAGAAACTCCCCAAATACAGGTGTGCAAAGCTTGTAGCGTCATACCCAAGAAGACTCAATGCAGGGTTTGAATACTTATGTAAATATTATATTTTGTTTCTTTATTTGTATAATTTTGCAAAAATGTATAAAAACCAGTTTTTGCTTCGTCATTATGGGGTATTGTGTGTAGATTGATGAGGGAAAAAAACATTTGAATCAATTTTAGAATAGGGCTGTAACGTAAGAAAATGTGGAAAGAATCAAGGGATCTGAATACTTTCCAAATACACTGTATTTTGTGTGTGTGAGCGTATGTAGTGTGTGAGTGTGTGTGTGTGTTGGTGTGTCAGTGTAGTATGTGTGAGTGTGTGGGTTGAGACCAGTGAGTGTGCATAGAGCCAGTGCAAGAATGTCAGTGCAAAAAAAAAGGTTCTCAATGCAAACAGTCTGAGTAGCCATTTGATTAGCTGTTCAGCAGTCTAATGGCTTTGGGGTAGAAGCTGTTCAGGAGTCTTTTGGTTCCAGACTTGGCACTCTGGTACTGCTTGTTGTGCGGTAGCATAGAGAACAGTCTATAACTTGGGTGGCTGGAGTCTTTGACAATTTCTAGGGCCTTCCTCTGACACCGCTTGGTATAGAGGTCCTGGGTGGCAGGGAGCTCAGCCCCAGTACTGTACTGTACTTCCCTAGTACTGTATGTACTGGACCATACACACTACCCTCTGTAGCGCCTTGCAGTCGGATGCCAAGCAATTGCCATATGAAGCGGTGATGCAGCCAGTCAAGATGCAACTGTATAACTTTTTGAGAATCTGAGGGCCCATGACAAATCTTTTCAGCCTCCTGAGGGGGAAGAGGCATTGTCCTGCCCTCTTCACAACTGTGTTGGTGTGTTTGGACCATGATAGGTCTTTAGTGATGTGGAGACCAAGGAACTTGAAGCTCTTGATCCGCTTCACTACAGCCCTGCTTATGTGAATGGGAGCGTGCTCGGCCCTCTGTTTACTGTAGTCCACGATCAGCTCCTTTGTTTTGCGGATGCTGAGAAGGATGACGATGTCGATGCAGCAGCTACTCTTCCTGGGGTCCGGCACTTTCACTTGAGAATCAGATACAGACAGACCTAGAACCTTAAGAGTCAAGCTCAGAGACATGGTTTATATCGGACATATAGGAAGCACATATGGGAGCAAAGAAATGCTGAGGGAAAACATCCCTGCTTTTGAATCCAAAGGATGTTGTTTACAACGTCCATCCGACTTTCGCCCATAATTTCCTCCATTATCCTGTAAATATGTTTTGCTCCCATTCTTTCAGAAAGGTCAGACGTTGAAGTGACGTTAGGTTCTAAGGCCCTTAGCTCTCTCTACGCACAACAAGCATAGATTGGCTGGTGTAGGCCGTCATTGTAAATAAGAATTTGTTCTTAAATGACTTGACTAGTTAAATAAAGGTAAAAAAATAAAAAGTAATGTAAATAGAATCAGCCAATGGGCTATCAGATTGCCTGTAAACAAACCTGATGCTTGGATACACCGAATTCCCCCCCCCCCTTTTATATCAGAGCACTTCCTGTGACTAAAGTATCTTTAAGGTAATTCACTGGGCAGCCTGAAATAACAGTGTGTTGTGGGATAGAGATACAATGAGAATGAAAAGAAAACTTCACCACCACTTTGATCAAGGTTCCAAAAGTTATTTCTTACAAAGCTTGACTGAATGAGAGTGGATATGACATACAACAAAAACACTGACAGCTTTTCTGTATTATCACTTCAGAAGCATGTTGTATTAAACGGGCCTCGAACCATTAATGATATTCAGTGAGAGATAGATAGGCCCACAACTGCAGCAACAGCACAAATGGTAGTGTGTGATGTAACGTACAGTGACAAATGACCAGCAGCCCACAGAGTGACAGTGATGACTGGGTCTGCAGTGCTGCTGCTGCTGGTTTGTGAAACAGTTTTCTGTCCTGTGGGTTTCCCACCCACCATCGAACCTCAGGCAATCTCAGTCAGGTCATAACAAGTATATAACTATGAATATACATACGCACTCCTCATCCTGTCTTTGGCTTACTTTTGAATGCCCACCAATATACAAGACAAAAGGAACTATTCACTCATAAAAGAAACCGCCTAATGGGGTCTTTGCGATTATCAGGAAATCAAACCATTCTTGACAATGCTGTGAGAGACATACTTTCTATTAGCAATAAAGTACCTGTCTATCTATCTATCTATCTATCTATTATCTATCTAGTTTTGTGGATCTTGTGAACAATGGTAACCTTGAATGTCCACACAGGCAGAGAACCCACTAGGTCACAGGGCCAGTGGTTTGACCCCTGACCTCCAGGCAGCTGCACTAAAGCTGGAGAAAGAACAGTGAAGGAGAAGAGGAGAAGGGCGAGGTAGTGGGAGGTGACAACAGGCCATTGTCGGTGGGACAGTAACAGTTTCCTCATTCACAGCAGGCAGGCAGGCAGGCAGGCACAGCCCGATCAGTAACATGTCGCTAAGGCATGGCAGCCATTGGCAGATAACTTCTAAACTGAGATAAACAAAGTGAATTTCTAAGGGATATTTTGAATTGTTCATAAATAGGTAGCGCAAAAGTTAACAACTGTGCTTACAGTAAATGTTGTCCATTGTGTGTCTGTTTACATTTGTAGCCTATTGGATAGGACATGTTTCAGTAGAGGGGGGGGGGCACACAAACGATATGAGTCTCTCGCGCAGGATGCATGTAGGAGACATTCAGGGTGGGATTAGAGGATGTTTGTTTCCTGCAGCTCACATCACCAAATGAAAATATTGAGAAAAGTGATAGGAAAAGACCTTTCAACATAAATTAGGCGTCGATTGACAAGATACATAAAACAGTGCTGATAAAAGTCACAGTGCCCTTCAGATTTGATACCTTGTAGCATCCACCTGACTTAAAAGGTGATCTATGAAATAGGCTATTCTTCTGTCATAAAAGCAGCACAGAATAAAATGATCACAGAGCTTTTTAGTATTGCTGAGAGGAGAGCTAATAAAAAGTATATAGCAGGTCTAACACAATGGAATGTATCGAGTCCGTATAAATGTTCCTTTCAGGGTCCTGATGGATGTTGGACTAATAGACCAGCCCGGATGCCATCCCAGTCTGATTATGAATACTGATCAGCAGAAGATGAACTACTAGCCAGTGGTATGGGCATTATAGGTACCAAGCATCATTAACATGTGGGAACGCAGGCTACTGTATCTCTCCTATACCTGCATTATTCTCAAATAGCGGTCACGCAGGGTTGCAGGCAGCAACCTTACCTGTATATCCCTTATTATTTGTTGTGGTAATAAATAACGTTTTACATGGTAGCCTATTACGTACGTAAAAGTTTGATTAGAGAGAAAGGACACATACATAAAAAGTATAGTAGCTTTTCTATCCTGTTTTAAATGTGTAACCTGTCAACATACAATCTAATAATATTTCAATTGTTGAATAAATAAAAGGGTGTTTTTAAACAGCTAGGCTATGTGACTTGACATGTCAACGGCGCAGTAAGCTAACCCACATGGAGCCAATTAAAAGCGTGTGAGCTTATCTCCAAGCCGATCTGACATTTTCTCGACTCAAGACTCACCTTGAACACATCTCCGTACGTGCCAGTCCCAATACGATGAAATAACTCGTAATCATTCAACGGGTCTAAAAACGAGACTCCAATAGTGTTATCCATGCTTGCAAACTGAACTGCGTCTGGTCTCTCACACACGTTTCTATTCACTCATAACAATACATACAGCGAATCAACCGCTGGACGCGCGGTATAGTTGCAGTAAACCCTGGAGCGCAATACTACGTCACGATTCTTCTGACCGGCAAATAGAACTGATAGCCTGACAGTATCGGTATCGATTACGTCGCCAAACACCATAAATGTCACTCCTTTCCAGTCATTCATCTTATTCTAGCCGAATCACAACTAAGTTTTTAGGCTGGGTTTCTGTATAAGAACCGTGTGACATCTGCTGATATTAAAAAGTGCTTTATAAATCAATTTGATTGATTGATCGTGCACCGTTGTGTATCCAAGTCAAGTGATCTCAAATCCCAAGTCCTCGAATATTTTCGCATGACAGAATTTTACCGCTCAGGGAAGCAGACGCCCACTGACATCTATGAATACCCCGTTATGACAATTGAAAAAGTATTTACATTATATTAAAAAGAGAAAGGGCATCATATTTAAACTTATTTTATTATCTGCAGATAAAAAAACATGTTATCAAGCAAAATACTACTGTATAGCTGGGACACCTACTGCAATCCCCTTTAAACAGTGTGTGGTCTTTCTGGTCACTTTCTATCGCCTATTGCAGCTCTGGCTAGTCTCAAAACTAAAGGCCACCTAAATTAGAAATAAAAAAATAAGGTAAAAATATAAGGCAACAAATAGCTAGCATAAAAAAAATGAGACAACATAACAGAGTTGGACATTGTTACACAGTAATAGTCCGATTCACTTCCAGGGATTTCAATCAAAATGACGAAAAAATTAAGAGGGCAGAAAATATAGGATGGAATTCAGACTGCTTTCTAACAGAGCAATTCCCCCATTCCCAAAATATATTCAGGGACGGGGTGCTTTCACCATTACTTTGGCTTTACAGAGCTTCTACACAAGTCAGTGCAAACTCAAGAGTTGATGTGCTCTACTGCCCATTAGATCCACACGAAGTGACAGCAATTTAATGATTTAACGGCCTACGATACACAATCATTATCGAATCACAAGATTAAAAATAAAAACTTGGTCGCGTTTCTGTTCAAACTTGATTAAAGTGACTACCTCCACATGTACACATGCTTACCGACCCTCTTATGACCTTATCGGGGCTTATGATATGATTGCTAAAAGAACCTTTGACTGAAAAAAGAAAAACTAAGAAGAAGAAAAAAGCTAATCGCTGATGCAGCAGTTTTGTTTGTATTGCCTTGCCTCTCACAGTCGGTCATACAGACAGTCTCCCTTAGTTCTTCTCCCAATGGAGAGAAACTCTAGCCTGGTGCCAGATCTGTTTGTGCTGTATAGACAACTCCTATGACAATGACCATAGGAGTTGGCTATACAACACAACTAGACCTGGGAACCAGGCTAGAAAAAAGTTCTACAGACAGACTAGAGTTCTCCATCTACAGAGATTTGCGCTGGCGCTTCATGAATGACATGGTGTAATCTCCCGACTGTGTACCCTTCTGCCTCTTCATCTGCACCTGTGACTGGGCGGTGAGCTGCAGCTTGATGGCGCTGGAGTTGATCTTGGCAGCTGACAGCAGCTCCTTCATGCCTTTCATCTTCTTGCTCTGGAAGGCCACCAGGGGACCCACGCTGGGGGATGGCAGCTGCTGGGAAGGAGAGGGCACCGGGCTGGGGGACTTGGCCTTACCTTCAGGGTCTCCACCGCGGAGCCCTGAGGAGCGACGCCGCGTCCCGCCCTCGCCACCTACTTTCTTGGCCTGGGAGAGCTGGGTTGGTGGTGGGACAGGGGTTGTGGGGGTGGATTGTGTAGGAGGGGAAGCTTGGTCTTCCAGTTTGGACTCGCGTCTCGGGCCACGTCTTCGCCCCTCGCGGGGGTCCTCGCTGGATTGGTCGTCGTCATCCTGGGGCTCCGGCTCTTTGGTGATGATGGACACTTTCTGACGGATCTGTGGAGGATGTAACAGTGAACAAGGATATAATACGGGATTTAAAAAGGGATGTTCCAGGTTTGTGAAAACATCTAGTTGGGTTGAATAGGTTTTATTTCAATATGCCTTTGAAGTTAATAGTGATTACTTTAAAAGGGATAGTTCAGGCTTGTGGTGGTGTGATTACCTGCGCGTCAAAGCGGCTGAGGGACTGGACCAGGTATGTGGCCCAGCCCACGTGGAGGACGGGGGTGGGGCTTCCCTCCTCCCACTTACAGATACCGTCGTAGAACCGCAAAAGGTGGGCAAAGCATTCTGGGTCCTGGAGGGCCGAGAGGGCGGCGGCCTGTATGGGCTGGTCGAGAGAGAGAGAGAGAGATAAATTAATGGAAACTTGAAAGGATATGAGCAGAGAACAGATAGAGGGGGAAGTTAGATGAAAGGGGTCCATTCAATACATCAGGGAAAGGCATTAGCTGTGATAGGAGATATTATTAACGCATCATCATTCTGGTGCATAAGATTCAAATGAGAAGGAGTGAAAAAAAGTAATTCCGTTCTTAATGTTGTAATTACCTTGTCTCCTCCCTCCCCTCCGCTCTCGGCAGCTGCAGCCGTCTCCTTCAGCAGGGTGGGGATGACGTCGTTGGCGATGTCGAAAAACTCCTTGTAGATCTCTTCGTCCTCGCGGAAGTAGTTGTAGCTGGAGGGGGGGGGGGGGGGGGGGGGGGGCAATGAGAGCGACGGATGAGAACAAGTACACAGTTGAGATCATCACACGTTGTTTTAACACACACAAGGTGACTTATTTAAAAAAATAAATAAAACAAGAGTCAGTTTGTGATGACTTTTCATTCATTCAACTGTAATGTTATTAATTTATTTTCCATGTAAGCAGTAAAAGGGATATTAAAAGGTGGGAACATTTGTATCCCTTCATTTTTGCATGAAACCAAAAACATGATTGAAAATGATAAAAAAACGTCATGTTATGTGTATTGTCCGTAGATCACACACCAAAAAACAATGGGTGCAACAGGAAAGGCAGAGAGGTGAAGGGAATCTGAGAGAGTTGAGGAAATGTACTAAAAGAGACCGAGAGAGAATCGTCTCTTCCCTGTGATCGGGTCGGTCAGTATTTTTAGCCCTGGCAGGACGATGAACAGTATTTAAGTGGGAGTAAAGTGCAGGTTTACTGCCCCACGAGGACCAGAGCCAAGGCTGGAGCAATGTTCCCTGTCTTGAGGACATCGTATTTAGGCTACACACACCCTGTTAGTCAGACAAAATTATGGCCCTAGAAGATGTACATGCAACATAATGAGTATAGTACCATTCAAAACAGGAATATTGTCATACAAAACCACTTGTTCCGGATTTAAATCTACAAACGCTGTAACTAACACCCTAACGTTCTGAAGTGTTAAAAAAAAACATTACAGCAAGGCATCTGCTGCCCTCTGCTGTCAGAAAGGTGAAACAGTAACTGGTGTAAATTGTCACTGCGCACCTCAGCAAAAGATGGTCAACAGGTTTTGCCTCAGTGTTCATGGTTTTAATACTGATAAATAATACATTTATTTATGTATTATTCCCCCAATTTCTATCTTGTCTCATCGCTGCAACTCCCCAACAGGCTCGGGAGTAGCTCTTTTCATTACATAAAGATTCAATAAGACATTAAGGTTATTTCTGTGGGCCAAACATACTTTTTGCCATAAGACACAGATAGTTGACACAGAGCAGCAGTGTAAGGTGCATAGGGAAGGTAACTAGGCTAGTTGCTCCAGTAACTTACTCCTGCATGACCTGTGCAGCCTCGGCCCAGGCCCCCAGTGCCTCACGGACCTCCCTGTGTCTGTAGTGGTAGCCAGCCAGGTACATGAAGGGGTAGATGTGCTCGTTGTTGTAGTACTTCTTAGCGGAATTCACAGCCTGGAAACAAAACACACATACATGCAAGGTATGAATAACTCCTCAAATGTGCTGATGAAACTATATCTCCTCATGGATGATTTTGTTAAGATGACATTTCAATCAAAATGTCACCGCTCACTTTAAGGTGGATGGTGTGGGGGTTCTCTTTGCCAGGGATGGGCTCCTGGTCCTCCAGGTCTGCCAGGGTACCCATGGCCATGGGGTATCTGTGGCACAACAAGGGAAAAGAGCCAGTTGGTTGATATGGCAGAATAATAACATGCTTACAACAGAAAATTATTAATTTGGATCTAACCAAGAGGCATTTATACAACAACACTTCAAAACAATTGAGTCTAAGCAAGCTTTTGAGATGTACCAAAAAAAGTATCACCTTTCCAGGTCTCCTCGCTCATAGAGCAGCCATAGAAGCCTCTGTGTATAAAAAAAGATCAGAGATAGAGACAGACGACAACAGAAAGAAGCCTTTTGATGAGGTAAATATAAACTACAGTTCCAGCCAGCTTGATGTCTTGGTCTTTGATGATGCCAACAGGTGTATTTCAGGAGAACCTCACCCCTTACAATATTAATTATATCACATGTATTATCCCCAATGTGCTAGCGTACATCTAGTATTGATATTGGTGGTGGTCTGACCTGTTGAAGCTGTAGCATCTCAGAGCTGTCAGTGTGCAGGTCCAGAGAAGGGTTGATGGCACACACCATGAAGGCCACCTCCATGTTCCTGTTACACTTCATATAGGAGCCCTTCAGGTACAGCCAGCTCTAGGGGGCAGGGGAGAGATGGGGGTTAAGGTTGAGAGGTGTTGTACTGTGTTAACAAGTTCAAGGTGAGAGGAGTGTGTGTGTGTGTGTGTGTGTAGAACAGCAATTCTATGTAGTTGATGTGTCGCTATATAAAAAATATGTGTGAGAGTGCATGTTATTATAATGTAATGTTTCTGCAAGGGGTGGAAGCATCTCTGTACCTTACTTACCCTCTCACCGACACCGGCGGCAACTGTCTGCCCCCTCCGGTCCTCGTTGCCCTTGCCGTGCCATGTGACCTCGGCTGTCTCCTCTCCGTTCTTGCCAAAGATGACCCAGGCGTGGTCCTCCGACAGGGCGAGGTGCACGTCCCGCAGCCCCAGAACCTGGCACGCTGCCACCACTGCAAACGCCACCCCCGAGCTGTCCAGCTTTGTGCCTGTTGGAAATAAATTAAACTAAGGTTTAAGTTAGTAATAGTATTTTTGCATAACTATACAACATGCATTGTTTTTGTGAACAATTGTTTTTATTGGGTCACAAGAGCAATACAATCATAAAAATAAAACATTACACTTTTCCCATTTTTTTTTAACCTACACACCCTCCTACCTCCACCCACTCGAAACATACCTCTGGTGGCCCCACCCTAACACATACATACACATATACAAATACAACATACTTTCCTAAGAAATACCGTTAGCAATGCAATTCCTCATCATACAATATGATGCATGATATGATCACCCATTTACCCACAAAACACCCCAACCCCTACCAGTGATTAGACTGAAGAGGGACTGGATGTGGGCGCGGTCCTTAAAGTAGGAGCGGCTCAGGCTGTTCCAGATGACGTCAGACACCTTCTTCACCAGTTCCCTGCTGGATCCGCCGGCAGGCCTGCGGTACTGGGACAGGTCCACTGCGCCCCGGATCTGGGCAGTGAATCGCTCACGTAGGGCAGACAGCATCCCTAACTCCACTGTGGGGAAGCAGGAGTTTGGACAGTCCGGCTCTAGCGGCTCGAAGCGCACCCCCGGGACGTTTATTGGTATGACCCGGTTCACAGCCAGGAAGTGTTCAACAAAGCCCAGGACCAATGAGAGAAGGGCCAGGTCCGGTTCGGGTTTACGGAGCTCCGCGTCGAACAGCGCGACCACACCATCGATCCCCTTCAGGGGAAAGTGTTTCTTCTGGGCTGAGTGTAGTCCCATGTTGACCCCTCTCCTCTGCCACAGCTCGCAGTCACTCACTAGGCCGGTGTGTCTTCTCCACTCTCAGCTGCAGTGATGTCATAGGGGCTGGATGAGAGCAAAGTGGAAATCAGTTATGCTGTAATTTCCCCTAACCTTCAATGGCCTTTGTATGTCTTCTTTCACTTTGTGGAAAAAAACAGAGTAGACTGAATAGCCTAAGTGGGCGTGGCACAAGGATCGATTCATTACGCAACATATGTTTAAAAAAGGTTAAACTAATACTGTGAACAAATATTGATATCTGATACAAAACTGGGATAATTAGTTAAGGGATATGTTTTTAAAATAATACCATATCCAAATAAAAGCAAGATGGTTTAAATGGTTCGCTAACATTTCACCACCCCACACAAGATCAGAAAATTAAGCATCATCTTTTAAGATAATTTTTTGGTCAGACCAAACACGCAGGTTGAGGAAACTGATTGACCGGCAGGTGCAGTTAGCAACAATATGCAAATAGGCTATGCAATGTGACTAAGCTAGCAAGCTATGGTAGCAGTTATCATGGCAAAAATGTACAACTACATGAAAATACAACTATTTTGTGTATTTCAATCGATTTAAAAACATTCCCGAACTCATAGCCCGCTCGTAAGCTCATTAATATTTCAAAATAAACCTAATACGCACCCGTTAGTTCAATGCTACACCCACATGTTTTTGTTTGTGCCTTGCTTTTGCCGCGCAGTTCTATGACTGTGTTCGGTCTGTTCAAACGTGTCAGAACTTTGACACGCCTTCACATTGCTACAAACAATGCAAACTCGTGCTCAGTTCACGATTGGGCTGTTCAGACTATTTGAAGCTCTACGAAGCTGCGCACCCAGCGCTCACTTTAAACGTGTTTGAACAAGACCCCTTCCTTATTGACTGAACAGATGCATGTATGGAGATGTAGTTCAACTTTGCACCATTGTTGCCAAAACATCCTAAAAGGATCACCGGAGAGGACAACATTATAACGCGATTTTGATACATTGATGGGCAACTCTAGTGATAAAAGAGGCGTGTACACACCCCATCTGAAATGGAATGGCCTCGCAAAGCAATGTTTTTCTGGACATTTTCCAATTAACGCAATACTGTTTTTCCTGTAGGCAATACCTTTTTTGTCACATTTTAAAATCATATTTGGGCATCCATAAAATAAAAATAGGCTTTAATTATAGCGGCTTAAATAGTTGGCAAACAGAAATACACTCTCATGGGCAACCTCATTTAGAACCAAGTCTGATCATATATAATGTAGCCTAGCAGTTCCCCAGACAACTAGGTTTAGGCAATTTTTTTATACAGAAATGTGATATTGCATAGGCAGGAATGGGCAAAAATGCCAATATACAATTACAAAATACCATCAATATCAAGGTATCAAATAAATGACAAAATACTTGTATTTTGAAATGGATTTAATTAAAATACAGTAATACATTTGCAAGTAGACAGCCCAAACAGAAACATTCTCAGTAAAGGTTACAGAAACATTACATTTACTTGCTATGACTGTGATATGTATTGTTGATCTACCTTACTTGAATGCAATGACTTGAGGCACTCTGGATAAGCGTTTCTGCTGAATTACCCAAATGTAAATATGAACGGGCGGCAGGTAGCCTAGCGGTTAGAGCGTTGGACCATAAGCGAAAGGTTGCTGGTTAGAAATCTCGTGCCGACAAGGTGAAAAACCTGTCGATATGTCCTTGAGCAAGGCACTTAACCCTAATTTGCTCCAGGGGCTGACCCTTTAGGTAGGCCGTAATTGTAAATAAGAAGTTGTTCTTAAATGACTTGCCTAGTTAAATAAAGGTAAAATAAATATGTGGAAATGAACATACAAAATTGAACTGCAAAGGACACTGGGTATTATTATTGGCCTTGTTTCGGGTTCATGTCTAGATGGGAGGCAGCTTAACCTAATTATCCTAACCTGCTACATTCCTTTTCCTAACCGGCTGCATAAATTCTCCTAAACCTGCTACCAAAACTAAATTTTCACAAAAACCATAGCCCTTCTAGACATCTTGATTTGGGGCGGAGCTCATTAGAATAATACTCAGCATGCTTTGCAGTTGTCCATTTTTTCATACACATTTATATTTAGTTTATTTAGCAGACGCTGTTATCACACCAAAGTGCCATCAGACTTCTGATACCAATGCAGGGTGAAAGGGGGGCACAAAATGGTGAACCGCTATAATTTTCAAAAATAGAAATTATAGCTCTCGAAAGTATCTTGTTTCAAAAAGCATTGGAGTGAAATTCAGCCCGTTTCATGAGCTGAAATGAAAAGATCCCAAAAATGTTCCACATGCACAAAAAGCTTATTTCTCTCAAATTCTGTGCACAAAAAAAATCCTTTGACGAGATCCATTGGGGCCCATTGTGCAGCCCATTTTTTTGAAGGTATCTGTGACCAACAAATGCATATCTGTATTCCCAGTAATGTGAAATCCATAGATTAGGGCCTAATTAATTTATTTAAATTGACACATTTTCTCATATGAAATGTAACTCGGAAAAAATATGAGATTGTTGCATTTTGCGTTTATTTTTGTTCAGTATAAATATTTCAAATACATGTAACAGAAATACTGCCCAGCCTACACTGGGCCTCGTTTTTATTATATCCTAAGCACTTTATAAGGCCTATTTATATACTCAAATCATAAAACATATTTGCTTAATACAATGTGGTCATTATTTTTGCCACAAATAGGCTATACATTTATAAACACAATGGGAAAATGTTGGGTATAGCCCTTTAAATGAGCGAACGTCGAATGTCCGCCTTGTTTAGCTGTTTCTATCCTTCACAGCACTTCAGTACGTGCGCGTGAAGGTGCACAGGCTCCGTGACACTTGCGCCCCGCTCTTGGGGAATAGGAGGAAAGTCGGAAGGATAAGCCTATTTAAGGACAGCAATAACAGACAAAACAATATTTATTCTCGCCGCTACCGTGCAGAATATTGTGAAATTACAGGAAAATGGCAGATTCAATGACCCAGTCCGCCCAGATATCATCGTCCCAGGGGCTTGCCGATGGACAAAACTCTGTTGCGGCCAAAGACTCAAAAATGTCTGGTAAGATATAGTTGTCATTAAATAGAAATGTTGAACCAGTCAACATAGAAATTGTGTTTAAACGTTAAGTAACACAGGTACTTTTGTAAGACCGTCAAAAAAGTGTTTTACGACCGTGAAAGCTAGGTCAATTTAAAATTCTTAGCCCTACACTTATTTCTTCGTTGGGTAGGTTAACCATTATATTGGCCTTGTCTCTGTAGGCACTTGACATGATCGAGTTATTAAACAAGTAGTCCAGGCCTTGTAAACTGGTATTTTGCATTATTGTGTGCGTTAAAAGGGTGATAAATGGCCTAATATTAGACATTCTGTTTGACCAGCAAACACCCACCGAACTTTATGGAATCGAACGATATTCCACTGACGATAAATTGCTTGTTGGTCAAACATAAATTGTTTTAGAACACGGATACCTACCCGTAACGCGCACCACGATTTGATGAAACACCAAACTAGTCTCCCGCTGATTGCGAGGCCTCGGTGTTTGTCTTCTTTTTTGTGTGATTTGCCTCCCTCAACCTATGCTTTGACCTAACTTTCTATTTACCAGACAAGAGAACAGAACGCGGTGACACATTGTATTCTTTATTTGGGCCGCGGTGAAATGGCTACATGTTGCAGCGACGGTGATCTGCACTGCAGATGCATCGTTACCAGTTATGAACATATACACTAGATGGATGACAGGGGGCGCTGTTTTAAACTCAACGTACCTCCATCTTGGCCCTCCCCCACCGTTGTAAAAAGCTATAGAAATGCATTTATTAATGTCTACATTCGTTTTTGCCACATTTATTCTATTATATTAAGCTCTAAAGTGTGAGGTCATTATATATATATATATATATATATATATTAAAACATTTTCCTTAAAGTATACTTTTTAGAGGGATCACTAATGTTACTCTCTCCACTACTACAACAAACTTTCTTAAATACGTGTAATTTTGTCCTTGAAAGATGTCATTGAAATACTGTAGAATTCCATTCCTACTGGGGAGTGCCCATATGGCCAACTGGTGACTTCAAAGCCTGTATGGCCAATACGTAGCATTCCAGTGTTATATATATATATATATATATATAATCGTTGATTTGTTATTGGGCAACGGCAAATTTAAGGGATGACCTCTTAAAGGCATGCTGTCTTTTTTTTTTATGTTGCCACATCAGTAAACAAACCCATGCAAGAATATTAGTGCTTCAAAGGCCAATCCCTCTCATTCGTTCACAATGATGCATTGTTTCTATGGTCTGTTTTTTATTTTATTTTTTTGTCTTTGGATGCATGTGTACTGTAAGAGGTGTGTGTGTGTGTGTTGGGGAGGAAAGGACCCTGTCTATGCAACAGTCTTCAAACTGACAGCAAGATGCGTCACTACAGTCTCTGGTTCGAATCCAGGCTGTATCACATGGGACTCCGTGATTGGGAGTCCCATAGGGCGGCGCACAATTGGCCCAGCGTCGTCCAGGTTTGGCCAGTGTAGGCCGTCGTTGTAAATAAGAATTTGTTCTTAACCAACTTGCAAATAAATAAATATTCAGCAAACCATGTCTCACTAATAAAAGTTGAAACAAGCATCTGTTGGGAGTATATTTGGAGCTGTATATTAGGCTATATCGGCAAATGCTAATGTAGCAATAATGGTCAAATAAATGCTACACTGTAAAGTAACTTAATCAGATGTGACCAACCGGCTCAAATCGGTCTTATGTAGCAAAATGTTTAAATTGTGTTTTTTACATTGGATAATTTTATTTTATTTATTATTATTTAATCTTTATTCAACTAGGCAAGTCAGTTAAGAACAAATTCTTATTTACAATGACGGCCTAACTACAGGGTCAGCCCCTGGAGAAAATTAAGGTTAAGTGCCTTGCTCAAGTACACATCGACAGGTTTTTTTTCACCTTGTCGGCTCAGGTATTTGAACAAGCAACCTTTTGGTTACTGGCCCAATGCTCTAGCCGCCCCAAAATGGTAGATCATACAGAGCATTTTTGAGGAACAATGGGGAAAGTCATTCTGCTTTGAATGTTGATAAACTTGTAAACTCACTTTTGAGAAAAGGGCCTTTGAAAGTTTTGGTACCTAATGGGAGCGCTCCTTTGTCCACACCCATTCAGCATTGTTCACACCCTCTTAAGCCTTAGCCCCACCCATCTCCTTTGTCTACACCCATTCAGCGTTGTTCACACCCTCTTAAGCATTAGCCCCACCCATCATGTGATGTCATGTTCTAAACAGTGAGTAGTATAGTAAAACTGAAGACTAAAAGTGGTAGTAGCCTACAATAAGGAAAAATTCCAGGCAAACAAAGTGTTGAGATAAATATATTTAATAAATATTAGATGACGCTTACCCAGATTGATGTCTAAATTGATGGGTCATGTGAAAGAAATGCTATAACCCCCAGCCACATCTTGCTAAGTGGAAGGGTCTCAACAGAAGGTGTAAAAGGTACAGCCAAATGGTTACTTGCATAGTATCAATATCAGAAAGATGGTGTCAATAAATAAAATAATATACATTATGTACAAGAACAATAACGATATCAGTGATAGATGAGGTAGTTAAATGCATACAATCAGGGGTAAAGTGGCAGAGCAGCAGGATAAAAAATGTAATAAAATAGTAGCAGCAACGTATGGCATGTGTTAGGAGAGATACATTTGAATAGAGGCACTGCAGATAGTGCTGATGACTGGTTTGTCCAAACCATGCATGAACAAGGAAATCTATATTCTGAGAGCCTGTTTCTGTCCTGCCTTTGACTTTGTTGCAGTGCATATGCTGTCCATAGCCTCTTCGTCGCAAAACTCCCTGATCTTCTCAAAAATATAAGTTTGTCTAGCTGCGTCCAGTCCAGGTGGTGCTTGTACAGGCAAACCATCTATGGGAGGAAGGATGCCAGCGTTTCGCAGAAGCTGAAACCTGGTCCCGACAGTCCGAACGCTCCTTGGCGACAACACCAGGCTCCAGAGCATCAAAGCTGTAATACAGGAAATAACAAAAAAAAAATGAAGGCATTACAACCTTGCACAACAACAATTCACCTCCCAAGTTTAGATAAGAATAATCTCACACAATGCAATGAAAATGATATTCACCTGAAGTGCTGGTATTGCTTGATCTGTGGCAGCGGCCTGAAGTACAGAGTCAGGTGTTGTTGCTAGCCATAGCTTTCTACCAGCACCAGGTGTAAACTGTGCTTGCTTGGGCCAACTCTCTTTTTGATGGGAGGCATTAGACCATTCTTGTTGTATGACTGGTGGAGGAGAGTCGGGCGTGTTCTACTGATGCTGAAAGACAAATCACAGATACAAATATTTTAACATTATTATACAATAGATAGCCGTAATCACCGTCAGACACACCTGGTTAACATTGATGGGTCATCAGCTAGCTAAACAGTAAGCTTTAACTTTGGGTCTTATGTTTAGACATGTAGCTAGCTAAACAATTAACCGTAATCCCAATCCATACAGTACTAGCAATACCAACCGATTGTCATAGCTAGCTAAATAGGTTCAATGTTAGCTAGCTATGTCGTTTCTGTTTTGTTTGTACAGCTTGCTTGGCCCGTTGTGTCAGGTCACTGGTTCACACTGACCATGTGCAATGCCATCAGAATCATCATATCTTTCTCCCTCTGTTGATCGCCGTTTCTTCCCCATCACTGTCACCAGAAGACTACAATGTCTTCAATTAAGATGTTTTTTTTTACCTGAATCAGGGTTTTCCTCATCGTCTGATTCATTTTCAGAGTCAGAGAGAGTCAGCACGGCACGATCGTCCTCCAGAAAGTAGCCCATCACAACTTTTTCCCACTGATCTTTGTTGATAGTGCCTGATAAATTCAGGGAAGCCATGTTATTGAGCGCAGTTGCAACATATTTGCAGTTCTCCATGACTAACGTTATGTCTTTCAAAAAAACTGCAGTAGAAAGGAGTATCTAAGCATAACGAGCAGCTCATTTTATAGACACTAGATTCTACACCGCAGACCAATCAGAAACTCATCTCTCGGCATGTCCAGCCCACTCATTATCTCAGCCTATCATTGGCTAAACCGACTAGGGGCTCGTAATTTAACAACTTTATATTTAGCTCTCCTGTGAAGTCGTGACTTGCGACATAAGTCTAGTTTCCTGAAACTGGGTCACAGATGATCAATGTACAAACTGCTCTTAAATAGAAAACTATTACTTTATTGGTTGACGTACAAGCTATGCATTACAGGCTTACTTTACCATATGATAACAACAAACCCCTTTAAATGTAGTTTACTGTATAATTTGCTGAAAAGGGCTATAGCTCATATTGTAAATGGGGAATGCTTCTGTAATCTGTTCAAGCCTGAATACCAGTTGCATTGCCTCAGTGGTTGTGTTACAAAGGCATTCACTAACTGGTACATGTTTCAAAGGGGAGTAATATTTAGGCCAGTGTATTAACTTTTCAGTTTTTTTTTTAACCTGTAAATTAAGAAGTTTTATAACTAATCTCCAAGAAATATGGGATTGCCTTTAACTTTGGGTCTTATGTTTAGACATGTAGCTAGCTAAACAATTAACCATAATCCCAATCCATACAGTACTAGCAATACCAACCGATTTCTGACGTCTATGCTACATTTTCAAGGGTTCAGTTGTCCATCTCACATTCTTTCATTTGGCCCGGGTCCCACAGACCATCAAGCGCTATGAGGAAACAGGCTCTCTTGAGGACTGCCACAGGAAAGGAAGATCCAGAGTTACCTCTGCTGTAGAGGATAAGTTCATTAGAGGAGACTGCATGAATCATGCCTTCATGGTCGAATTGCTGCAAAGAAACCTCTATTAAAGGACACCAATAAGAAGAAGAGACTTGCTTGGGCCAAGAAAGATGAGCAATGGACATTAGACCGGTGGAAATCTGTCCTTTGGTCTGGAGTCCAAATTTTAGATTTTTGCTTCCAACCGCTGTGTCTTTGTGAGACGCAGAGTAGATAAATGAATGATCTCTGCATGTGTGGTTCCCAATGTGAAACATGGAGGTGTGGGGTGCTTTGCTGGTGACACGGTCAGTGATTTATTTAGAATTCAAGCATGGCTACCACAGCATTCTGCAGCGATACGCCCTCATATTTTTCCCTCATCAACGCTCAGTTAATCTTTGCCTCGATCCTGTCTAGTCTCCCAGTCCCTGCTGCTGAAAAACATCCCCACAGCATGATGCTGCCACCACCATGCTATACCGTAGGGATGGTGCCAGGTTTCCTCCAGACATGACGCTTGTCATTCAGGCTAAAGAGTTGAGTCTTGGTGTCATCAGACCAGAGAATCTTGTTTCTCATTGTCTGAGAGTCTTTAGGTGCCTGTTGGCAAACTCAAAGCGGGCTGTCATGTGCCTTTTTACTGAGTAGTGGTTTCCGTCGGGCCGCTATACCATAAAGGCCTGATGGTGGAGTGCTGCAGAGATGGTTGTCCTTCTGGAAGGATCTCCCATCTCCACAGAGGAGCTCTGTCAGTGACCAAGGCCCTTCTCCCTAGATTGCTTAGTTTTGCTGGGCGGCCAGCTCTAGGAAGAGTCTTGTTGGTTCCAAACTTCTTTCATTTAAGAATGATGGAGGCCAGAAATGTTTTGGTGCCCTTACCCAGATCTGTGCCTCTACACAGTCCTGTTCCGGAGCTCTACGGACAATTTCTTTGACCTCATGGCTTGGTTTTTGCTCTAACATGACCTGTCAACTGTGGGACCTTATATAGACGTGTGTGCCTTTCCAAATCATGTCCAATCAATTGAATCCAGTTGTAGAGACCTCTCTAGAATGATCTATGGAAACAGGATGCACCTGAGATCTATTTCCAGTCTCATAGCAAAGGGTCTGATTACTTATGTACATTTTCTTATTTATTTTTTACTTTTTTCCAAAATATGTAACCTGTTTTTGATTTGTCATTATGGGGTTGTGTGTGAACTGAGGACTAAATGTGTAAAAAAGTCAAGGGGGTCTGAGTACTTTCCGAAGGCACTGAAACTCTGCTGGAATCAGTAGATTTATTCTGAATGCCGTTGGGCACAGACCAGGGTAGTTCTTCGTCATTCATTGTGTCATGTACTTTCGTATCCTGCTATTTGTTGAGGCCAGTGTTGGCCAGTGTCTTTTATCCCTACTTCCTTCTCAACACACTTCAGTGACATCACTAAGGAAGTGACCAGAGAGATCAACCTAAGAGATCTCACATCTAAAAGTGCATTGAGCCAGCTGATTGTCAGTTATTTAGTTAATGAAAACAAGGTGATTGTGCAAGCTCAGTCAATGGAACCATTTATCTAAGGCGGCAGAATGTCCATGGGTCTACTCTTTTGTTGGACTGTGCTGAAGAATTCATGTTACAATGAATTCTAAATGACTCAGAATAAATGATGTTCAAGTTGTCAAGTGTGTGTTTCCTGCATCTTCTATTGACCAGTCTATTAATAGGAAGTTAAAACACTGCCGGTAAAACCAAAGCAACTACTGGACTGGAGATACATTATTCAAACTCATCGATATTGTCATTTTACCGTCCGTTATCAGAGCCAATGGCGGTGCTCTCCGGTTTCATAGGCTATGGACATTTTGATCTGGGTTTTCAATTAGAATGACGGTCGAGGTCAAGAAACTGTAAGAAGTTCATATTTAGTTTGATAGATGTGTGCTAGTCAAAGCTTCACTAAATATACAGTAGTGACTAAGGATTCCTTTGGACTAGTGATGTTATTAGGTGAAACGCTGTGTTTTGAGGCGTGGGAATCAACATTCTGCTGGTTTTAGCTTGAGAGCGAAACGATGCAGTGAAACCGATACAGGCTGAGGAATGATCTAGAATTCAGGCCAATGCAATGAGGAGCCTGCAGATAAGACCATGGCTGTAGTTTATGTGAGAGAGTCTGGAGAGAACGTGGGGTACTTTTGGCTCCCTGTCTGCCTCTCTCTGTGCTTCTCATTTTCTCCCCCTCTCTGGCTGGCGCTGTGCTATGGCCAACCTATATAATCTCTAAGGTCAGTGAATCAGGCTGAGGCATCAAACTGAGTGTTTGAGTGTCTTGACTAGACTTTCCTCGGGAGGGACAGAAATGGCTGGCGGGACTGGGATGCCATGTTAGGCCCTCGTCCTGTTGTGCACCATCAGCCCCCAGGGGCTCCAACATCCAACCCCCTCCATAGATTAACCTACATCCAGGTCCAGTAGTAGAGAACATGAGAGATTTGTAACTAGGCTGGACGTGTTGGAAACATGAGCTATATGAAGCCATGTTTAACCCTTGTCATAGAGAACCTTATCTAGAGCCATGGTTCAAGTCTGTAAAAATGCTATTTCTTTGTCTAAAAGGGTGTGGTTCTCATGCATAGATCTTCTTAGATAAGTGACTCTTCGAGGTTGTGTTTTTGTGGACACTGGGAGGATACGTTTTCATCTGAAATGGTTAATGTACTTGCACGCTACCACTGATGGTTTCAGGCTATTTGGAATTGTCAGTTGAAGAAGCAGAACGTTGACTAATTTCGGATTGCAGGTGTGGCATAGGTAGAGTAAGAGTCTGGGCAAGTCTTAAAGAGCAATGTTGTATAGCAAGGGCTCGTCAACCTGACCAGCCAGTCTCCTTTTGATTCTTTTTAGGGAGACGATGACGTTTCATGATTAACCGGCAATTAACTTGACCATACATGCATACATATACTGAGTGTACAAAACATTAAGAACACCTGCTCTTACAGAGACTGACCAGGTGAAAGCTATGATCCCTTATTGATGTCACTTGTTAAATCCACTTCAATCTGTGTAGATGAAGGGGAGGAGACAGGTTAAATAAGGATTTTTAATTGAGACGTGTTTTGTGTATGTGTGCCTTTCAGAGGGTGAATGGGCAAGACAAAATATTTTATGTTCCATTCATGCATACACTAGATGACTAAGGGGTGCTGTGTTGAAGCCATTGTTCCGCCATCTTGGCACTCCCACGTTGAAAAAAATATTTTGGAAACTATAGAAACACATTTATTAATGTCTACATTTAGTTTTTGCCACATTTATTAATTACAGACACTGTATGCATACTTTAAAACTATATTTAAGCTAAATTGAAATGCATTTAAAAAGGTTTTCCTTAAAGTATAATGTTTAGAGATTACTAATGTTACTGTCCGCACCAAAACCAAAAAATACTTAAATACATGTTGTCCATTTTCATTAAAGTACTGTAGAATTCCATTCATTCCTATGGAGGACTACTCCTACTGGGGAGTGCCAATATGGCCGACCGGTGGCTTCAAAGCCTCTCAATGGTCAATACATAGCATCAGCAATCCAGGGTTTCTATACTCCATTGTTGCCATCCCATCCCACTCACAGCTGAGGGAATTCCCCTGGAATGTCTCCTCTGGTGTTCCCATGCTGTTAAATGTGTGAAGAAGGAAAAGTAAAACCTTTTTTTATTTTTATTTTATTTAACTTGGCAAGTCAGTTAAGAACAAATTCTTATTTACAATGACGGCCTACCCCGTCCTCCCCTAACCTGGCGACGCTGGGCCAATTGTGCGCTGCCCTATGGGACTCCCGATCACAGCCGGTTGGGGTACAGTCCGTGATTGAACCAGGGTCTGTAGTGACGCCTCTAGCACTGAGATGCAGTGCCTTGTACCATACTTGGACACGGCACGTGTGGAAGAACGCAAAGTGTCGTCCAATTGCCGAAAAATATTGCCGTAAAGAGTGTGATTTGCGACACAACGAAATAAACGATAGAGCATAATATGAAACGATAGATGTTTTTCTATTGTCACACAATATATATCGTCATATCGCCCAGCCCTAGATGGTACTATTGCTCTACGAAGGCTCTTCTTGTTCTTCAAGATCACATGAGATTCAGAAGTGAGGTAGAAAATGTGTTCACGCTAGGTTACATAATTACCATCAAGCGAGTGCAATGTGCGTGCCTGATTTGGCATCAGGTATCGTAAACCATAGGAGAAATAGGTTCAAATTGCATAAAAATGACATGGGGAAAAATCCATACTATTTTATGAGTAGAGTGATGTTGAAAGCGTCGTTATTTCTGTGCAGTAAAGAAGAATTTGTATTTGTCATAGTTTGTTTTTTGTCATATCTCTGTTATTGTCTTTGCCTGCATATGAAATGTTAAGTGCATGGATTAGATTGATCATAGGTTTTTATTGGTAGTAAACTGGTAGACGCTACCAGTTGCATGGGGCTAGCATGCTAGTAGTTACCGTAGCTTCTGACACAGTCTAAGTTTATAGAGCATACAATGTTTTATAGTTGATGTAAGGTGGGGGACAGGGTGGGTTGTTTTCTGCCACTGTAGGATGTTCATTCTTCTGTCCTTTTTTTTTAATGTTTTCAGATTCCTTTCTTTCCTCTTCGCCTGTATCTCTCATTCAGTCTCCTCAAGGCAAGTGTATGGTTCTGTTACGCTGCTCGCCTGCTATCCTCCCCCTCCCTTTTCTCTCTTTTTCTCTCTCTTTCCCTGTCCTTCTCTCTTGCTCGGCTGCCGCTGTAATGCCTTCCATCCCTCTCTCTAGTGCCCTTCTCCTACTCTAGACCAGACCAAGAACTTCACACAAGAGGCCTGGAAACCTTTCATCCCACCCCCACTACGCAACCTTCAACCAAGCCCCTCCCCCAGAAGCCCTGTAACTGTATCCCATCTGTTTTCTATGTTGCTGACCCTCTGCCGCCTGCACTAATTGCAATTTAGCAGGGCAGCGAGGCTCCTCCCTCTTCCAACAGTGTCTGACTTTGAATTTTTCAAACTCCCCCAACTGGAGGCCAGACCTACTCAATTACTAGCAGCAACAGGGCCAACCCCAAAGCCCCTGACTGAAACCCATGGTGCATGGCACGGGAGAATCCCTTTTATTTTTTTTTAATATTTTTTTTTTGGCACAGAGTTCAGGTTATAAGGGAAGATGTCTTCAGGCATGCATGTAATGTACCCAGCCTTTGTACCATACTGGGTACAGCATATATGCTAGACACACAGCCTGACGTAATGAACTGATTAATCCTCAGTCAACTGCTATGTACAGTAATTGATCAAGCCATCTATTGATGGTGTAGTGATACAGTACATTGATTCCCAATGGAATGCACTGACGTTCCCAATGGAAAAGGTTGACATTTCGATGGAATAAATTAGCATCAAGCACTTGAAAAAGGAGGCATAGAGTAGCATAATATACTCAAACAAGCAGCACAGTGACAAAGAATAGCGCATGCTTGGAATTAGTTGAGTAATTCCCCAAAGCTCTCAATAACCTCCCCCAGAACCCCTTGCTCCAAGTTTTTACCCCCATCAGGAAACTGAAAGACTTACAAATGACAGCAAGCGGATCTATTTCCAGTCTTTACTGCCTGCTCCTCTCTGTTGCATTATTTAGGTCAGCGGCACTGTAGGTCCAAGATAATCCCAAGATCGCCACCTTTTATTTTAAGAAAGCTTAGAAGTTCAAGTTCACTTTGTGCACGATGAGGGAAAACTCTAAAAATGGCTCAGGTTGGTTGTCCCACAGGGGCCCTAGCTGTCTTTGGATATATGGCCCCTTCCTCCAGCCCTTAGGCCCCATCTCTAGGAGCCCCCTGCCCCAGTACCATCACCAGCACTGGAGGATGAGAGGCACTGGGGAGGAATCCACTCTACTCGCGGGCCCTCCTCCCTGGCTGGGCTTGGGCCCTCCTCCCTGGCTGGGCTTGGGCCCTCCTCCCTGGCTGGGCTTGGGCCCTCCTCCCTGGCTGGGCTTGGGCCCTCCTCCCTGGCTGGGCTTGGGCCCTCCTCCCTGGCTGGGCTTGGGCCCTCCTCCCTGGCTGGGCTTGGGCCCTCCTCCCTGGCTGGGCTTGGGCCCTCCTCCCTGGCTGGGCTTGGGCCCTCCTCCCTGGCTGGGCTTGGGCCCTCCTCCCTGGCTGGGCTTGGGCCCTCCTCCCTGGCTGGGCTTGGGACCTCCTCCCTGGCTGGGCTTGGGACCTCCTTCCTGGCTGCTCTCTGCCCCTCCACCTCTGCTTATGGCATCTTAGGCTTTTTGCATGTCACCTCTGCTGGAGCCAAAAATTATTTTATTTTATTTTCTAGATTTTTTGGTTTGTTTGTTTTCTGAAACACCATTTTGTTAGTGTTTAGTTAAAGGAGCCTGCAGTGTGTAAACTTGGACAGTATAGAATATAGGGTATAGAAAGACTATTAAACTTAAGCCAGACTAGATGGCCAGAAAATCTGTCCTATGTAGCGCTAGGATATTCAGTCAAAAACAGTCAGCTTAATCACTCAGGGAGGGAGATGGGCCTTGGGCCTATTCCAGCCATCACTAATTGGAAATGACACTGCTGTACCCAATGGAAGCTGCTCTCTTCTCATACTGTGACTTCTCTTCTCTGCAGCAAAAATATTCCACTGGGTTCATGCTTTTGTGAATGCTTTTGGATTACTAGTATCATTTTTAAAAATAACAGATTTGAGGCTCACCACCTCGGGAATCGATGCACAAGTGGAATGTGACTTAGACGGGAAATATCCTCATACCTTCAAGTGCATACCAAACATGCAGTTCTAGTCCTTTTTAAAGATATCTAGCTTCTGCTTGTCTAGAGGCAAACGTTTCTTGACTAGCTAAGCTGCGATCCCTACTCGAAGGCTGTGTCTTATCAAGTAAACTATTTGACTCGTTTGCATAGTGGCAAAATGATTGAGCTGATTAACACTTTCTCATCTTGAAGAAATGCGTCCCTTTTTAAGTCTTCTTGCTAGGCATATTATGGGATGTGCAATGTTTGTAGGACTCAATAGTCCATTAAAACAGGGATTAGTATTGAGTGTCCCTTTTTTTGAAGCCCACACACTTGAGCACTCTCAACTCCAATTACTGTGGGGAGTAGATTACGTAAGAGGAGTGAGGTTTGGAAGTAATATAATGTCCTCTGTAGCTACAGGTATGCTCTCATCAGAGGTTGAATGAGTATTGTCAAACACTGTTTTGTAGTTTTTTTTTTTAATCAGATGTTTTGGGTTGTGTTCGGGTTGCCTCCCCGCTGCCAGTGGCGGTAGCTGTCCTGTAATTAGTTTACTTGCGTCTAGCCAAAATACTACATTGCTTTCGGCTAGATGGAAAGTCCATTCGTGTATGTGGCCTAGTTTGAACAATGCATAATTGACCTCAATGGGAGGGGAAGGCACAGGTCCAGACCAAGACAACCCACCAGTGAGTTGTGCACCGATGAACAACATGTCCACGGTGCTGTGGGTTTAGGGTGGCTGCAGGGTCACGCTGACCGGCCACAATACCTAATACTGGGCACCAAGTTACAATAACAGAATACTACTTGTTGATATAAGCTGTTGGGTAGTTTTATGAAATGTACAATAACATTTGGATTTGAAAATAAAAACCGGCGCCATCGATTTGTTCCTCTTAGATTTGGATCTCTTGACTCATTTATAGTAAATAACCATATAGAAGGAGAGGCTGACCAATCAACCGCTGCCTGTTTCTGCTTGAGATATTGCCTCCAAAGCAGGGGTTAAACCCTCATCTCTGTTTGCCCGGGGATTGCAGAGGCAAGCAGGCAGCTGACGTGTACCTCCCAATATAGCTGCCAATTCTCCACCAATATCGCTTGTCTCCGGGTGTTGGAAAATTACAGGGGGGGGGGGGGCCGTAAGGGTGAAAAGGGATCATGTGATTATTGGAGCAGCTTGGAACATCTTGCGGATTATGTATGTACCCGTGCCCGTGGCACTGTGCCATGTGAGGAGGATCCCTGTCCCAGTCTGACTCTGTCACTTCAGCTGTGGCACATTGAAATAGCAGCAGGTTGGCGTGCTTAGTGGCGTATTGACAGACTGCAGCACAGGGGGGACATTATTTAGGAAGCCTCAACACCAGGACTATTGTCCAGCTTGTTATGCGTGTTGTGTTCGCTGGCTGTTCTTGTTGATTACACAGATGGGTGGGTGGGTGGGAAAAGGTCAGAATAGTACGACTTAGTCATGCTTGCAAATTGGCCTGTAGGTCTTCTGCGGATGAGACCAGTTCTGTAAGTCAATGAAGTTTTAATTTCACTCCGGTTATATTTTGCAGTAGTGCACTGTATTAATTCCAGGGATGAGTCATCCAAGTACATTAAAGATATTGGATTGGTGTTCTACTGGTTGGTTAATATCATACCGAATTTACAAGATTAAGGTACGATGCATAAACCTGATTGTAATTATGTGGACATTGCATTACTTACACGGACATCTGCAGTATTGAAGACATGCGGAAGAGTATTCCCCTTGGTATGTAGGCCTAGAGGTTGTGTTCAGATGGGAGACAGCTCATTGGGTAATCAAATAATTTATGTGTTAATTATGTCATTGTGTAAATAAAGTCTTGTAATTTAACTCCTGTTTATACTAGGCTAGTCACTTGACCTTAGTTTCTGGCCCATAAAAGGCATTGAGCGTTGAAACGGGGAGCATTTATCCTATGTGACCTTTGCTTCTAGGCACATTTTATATATCGTCGCCCTTGTCACATTCAGTTCTATGATATCATCCCTGTAGTCTTTTATGTTGGTCTTCAGGAGATGTGAAGTGACTGCTCAACGGTTCTTATTAAGGGCTTTGATATTATCCGTATAGAGGCAGGAAGGATTTAAAAAAGAAAGATTGAGTGTACCAAGTATTTGGTATGACATACCAGACACGTAGTACCTGATTTAACACAACTCAAGGCCAGATTATATGCAGCTGTACATAAAAAATATATTCATAGCAAAAGATATGTGATATAAGTAGACAACAATACATATGCTACCCCAGGGCACACAGTATAACAGTTTTGTTTATAGACGCAATTTTGTTATTTAGTTTGGAGCTGCTTCATTTCGACCATACAAGTCATTTCCAACGTTGCCTCATTGAAAATGCTCTTCAATGGCAACAACTTGATGTTAAGTCAGCAAATGCATGCTGACTGACACACCCTCACCCATTACTGCTGTTAAACCGTCCCATGCGATGCATGACTGCTTGGGCTGCAACAAAATGGCCTCCACCAACTATAACTGGAAGTGCATGAGTGTCTGATTTTTATGCCCTCCTTCTTCCCTTCCCTGCCTCCGTGCATGGCCGATGCAGACAAAAGGGTGGTGCTGGGCTCGGACAAGCCCTCCTCAGAAAGGGTGGCCACCTCCCTTCGCTTCACCAGGCCTTCTCAACCCGACTCGTTTTCTCTCGCTAACTACGGGAGCGACCCATCAGGTCAGTGCGATGGAAAGCCAGATGATTCACTGACCGTGACGTCCCCCGTGTCTGAGAGGATTAAGGCACTGGAGGCCCTGGCAGCAAAGAAGGAGCCCAAGCCCAAGAACGACGGTGGTTTCCCTCACTTCAAAGAGCGCCACTATGAGACGTCTCCTACTGAGGCACCAACAGAGAGCACCTCAACCTTCCAGAAAAAAAGAACCTCCATTGATCAGGAATCACCAGAATCCCCCTTTGAGGTCGTGGGAGAAGCCCGACAAGGGAGTGAGTTTGAAGATACTTCAGACTGGATGAGAGCTCACTTACCCCCTGTTCCTGACTTTGAAGATCATGTATCAGAGGAGGATGGCAAATCCCAAGAGCTAAAAGTGGCAGATAAAGTGGTACCTGATGATCCAGAGGCGTTTGCCTGTGTCCCTGACGCTTTCATGGACTCTCCCATTGAAAGGCCTGAACTGAAAAATGTGTTCAAAGACCCAGCGCAGCAGCCTAGCGTTGAGGAAGAATCTGAATTTGACCTGAGCTTCCTACCTAAAGTTTACATGACAGACACCCAAGGCCCTCCTGACCTTGACTCTGAGCTCCCTGCCTCTCCTGTCCCTCCTGCTGGTTTTGATTGTCCGTCCCCTCCCTCTGACTCTAAAGGGAAGGATTTAAAGACCAAGCAGGCCCCATTGGGTGGTGACCTGGAGCTCCCAGAGGTAGTCGACATCTCAGGAGACTCTGAGGACACAGTCATTGAGGACACAGACTCCATCCCTGGCCCCTCAATTCCTGCCCCCTCTTCAAGTGATACTACACCTGCCCCCAACCCCTCTGTTCCCTCCCTCCCTACTGAAGATAAGGAAACCCTGAGTGATACTACACCTGCCCCCAACCCCTCTGTTCCCTCCCTCCCTACTGAAGATAAGGAAACCCTGAGTGATACTACACCTGTCCCCAACCCCTCTGTTCCCTCCCTCCCTACTGAAGATAAGGAAACCCTGAGTGATACTACACCTGCCCCCAACCCCTCTGTTCCCTCCCTCCCTACTGAAGATAAGGAAACCCTGAGTGATACTACACCTGTCCCCAACCCCTCTGTTCCCTCCCTCCCTACTGAAGATAAGGAAACCCTGAGTGATACTACACCTGCCCCCAACCCCTCTGTTCCCTCCCTCCCTACTGAAGATAAGGAAACCCTGAGTGATACTACACCTGCCCCCAACCCCTCTGTTCCCTCCCTCCCTACTGAAGATAAGGAAACCCTGAGTGATACTACACCTGCCCCCAACCCCTCTGTTCCCTCCCTCCCTACTGAAGATAAGGAAACCCTGAGTGATACTACACCTGCCCCCAACCCCTCTGTTCCCTCCCTCCCTACTGAAGATAAGGAAACCCGGCTAGCAAAGCAGCCAATGCGGGTCCCTACCATCAATATTATTGAGACAGACGAGCCAAATTACAGCGATGAGGAGATGGAAATGGAGGAGGAGGAACGTTATGAAGTTGTTGAAGACCCAGTGAAAGAGGCACAAAAAATGCCTGAGACACCAACAGATGTGACTAAAAAAGAATTTTCCAAAATTCCTCCCTTAGAATATGAGGGTTTCTCTCCTCCCTCTCCTGTTGACTCTGATGATGAATACTCACCTAAACACAATAACCTAAAATCTGAATGCGATACAGATATTCAAAAGACCACGGCACCTAATGATGGGGCAAAGGGCTCAAGTGCTGAGGTTTCACAATCACAGAAAGCGAAGTCTGACCAATCACAGACCCCCAATGAGTCTAATGAAAAGTCTTCCCCTTCCACTGCCAAACCTTCTGAGAACCTTTTAGACTTTCCTGAGTTTGATGACGATGACTGGTCAACTGACGCACAAGATATCTTAATTAAATCTAGCTCTGCTAACGTTACAGCTCAGGATCTTCCACTTCGCCCCTCATCTAAGTTTGAAGAGAAGCCAGAGTCTGATATTAAAGAGGATTATATGCAGACCGTTGAGCTTTCAAAATCCAACTACATGCCGGAAGACTCAATCTGTAAATACGACAGACAATCTTTTGAGGATGAAGACTCACTGCCATCCATAGATGACACCATTGATGAAAAAGAGCTGATCTTGAACACCGTACATGAGCCTTTCCCTTCTGATCCAACCTCACAGGTCCATATCAGAACACTACTCCCTCAAAATAATGCAACCAATATGGTGCAGGATATATCCTTGATGGCTGAGGAGGACTCCTTCCCCAAGCCAGTCGGAGGCCAGCCATCACCCAGGGAGTTTCCCAAAGATCCATTCACTTCTTTCCAGAGTGAACTGACTGGCATCACCCTGGAGCCCAAGACTGAGAAGAAACTGAACAATGACATCATTGCAGATAGCATTGTCAACAGCAAGACACTTCCACCTCAAGAAGCTGGGGCGAAGAAGGACACTGAAGCAGGACACCATTCACCAGACAATACCAGTGACCCAGAAAGCATTGACCCAGACTGCTCAGTCTCTGGTGCCACTGACAGCTTTGTCGAGTTCATGAGGGAGTGCCTGAAGTCACGACAGGCCGAAGATCCAGAAGACCTCAGTCAAGGTCTCACAGCCAAAGATGAATGTCCTAAAACGGGCGCCCCTCCCTCCCAGTCCACACCAACCATGGTCATGGATCTGGAGCAGGAACGCCTCACTATCAATGCACTCAAAGAGTTGGTCAGCAGCCAAGAGGAGGAGGCTGACCTCCAGTCTAGTATCAAGGCTTCTGAGAAATCCCAGTCTTCCTTTGTATCGACAACCTCCGACCCTCCTTCTCCCCAAAACAAACCTGCTTCAGATGGCGCATATTCCAAAGAGGTAGAGGCCATCGACGTGTGGGTGGCCGAGGCCTACCACCTTGCAGAGCATGTCTTGGCAGCAATACTAACACACTTGTCAGGTAACATGCCTTCCCTCTGGGCTCTATGCCTGCTAACCTCACACAAGCAAAGCACAATGACCACTTTTCCTCTCTCTCTCATTTGCACCTTTCTCCCATATTGGTCCTCCTATTCAAAATAGGAGTACACTAACTATATAACATATGGTATATAATAACCATTTTTGATTTCTTCGTATTGTTTTATTCTGATACAACGCTGTTGCTGTATTACTGAAATCTTTCTCTTACAGTCAAGCCTTCTGAAGGTCTCCACGTTCAGAGTGCAGTTGTTAAAAAAATAAATACAGTAAAAGGGGTCAAACTATATTGTACTTGGGCTGTGTGTATTCTAAAACGATCCCCTCCCTGTTTGAGGCTTTGACCCTGTCCCATGTCCTTAAAATCTTGCCAGTAACCATGGTCGGACAGTGGGTGGTGGGGAGTTCAAACATGGCGTCCCGGTGTCTGCTTGCAATGCCCCTGGAAGTCAGGCGGCACAGTCGATCCACCAGTGTTGGGTTTCTGCTTTGGTGCAACATTCCACACCACTGCACAGGACGGGAGACGATCATTCCAGAGACTGATGATCATTTTGAAGGAGCAGACTTTACTCATTATTATCAACCTGCTGGATTGGATGTTACAAAGCATGACTAGACTCAGTAGAGCAAATGGTGCAAAAAAATAATGCTACAAGCTGTAACGTTTACTCAATTTAAATACATTTTAGTGTAATGGTCGTCTGATTTACCCAGTGGCAGGGTAGCCCTCTAATTTAGAGTGAAGATTTAAAGCAGATAAGGCCCCCCCTCCCAATAGGGGGACCCCTTTTAACTCTTCCCGCTCAGTGTAAAAATGAAATCCAAACCTGGCACACATCGTCTGGTATGCAGACAAGTTAATGCAGGATGCACTCAAACGCGTACAGTCGCTGCGAGCGTAACCTACACCACTGGCATGCTATAGAGCGGTAGGTCATCACCTAGGCAACCAGTAACTAGGGGAAGGTGTATGACCTGCAGGAGTGGTGGAGGGAATTATGATGATGTATTAACAGTTAAGTACTGTTTGAAAGAGACTCTTTAACACAATGTGTGTGTATATAGTAGAGGCTAAAGGGTGCCTTTTGTATTCTAACATATCAACCAATAATATACTATATACCGCACATTAGCAACACCTTCCTAATATTGAGTTGTTCCCCCTTTGCCGTTAGAACAGCCTCAATTTGTTGGCCATGGACTCGACAAGGGGTGACGAAAGCGTTCCACAGGGATGCTGGCCCATGTTGAGTCCAATGCTTCCCACAGTTGTCAAGTTGGCTGGCTGTCTTTTGGGTGGTAGGGGTTTTTAACTACCTGATTTAGTTGGTTTGGCTCAATTGTTTATGAGAAATGCAGCGTGGGCATACCAGTTCTCCATCAATGGGCATACCAGTTCTCCATCAATGGGCATCAAAAAGAAATGGACACACTCATGCTTATATGAATCAGTGATCTTCCCAAATAGGGTACACATTTGAACTGTGGTCTCTTGGGCTAAATGTAAGTCTCGACTTGCTGCCAGGCCTTTTTAAAGATTAGTTCAAATCAGGCAGCCCAATTGTAGTAGTAAGATTTGTGTTAATCCTGTGTTTATGTAGACTAGGACTGGGAGGGATAGGGCCAGCCAGCCAGTCATTCAGAAGGAAGTGGATCATGTGAATACTTGAATCAAACTATGCCAGTGTGTGTAATCACCTATGGTATTTGAATCGCATAATAATGCTTTAGCAGCTGGTTTAGCTTTGCAGGTATTTTTGTATTTTATTAGGATCCCCATTAGCTGTTGCAAAAGCAGCAGCTACTCTTCCTGGGGTTCAACACAAAACATGAAACATGACATGATACAGAACATTAATAGACAAGAACAGCTCAAGGACAGAACTACATACATGTTTTAAAAAGGCACAAACAGCCTACATATCAATACATACACACAAACTAAAAATCTAAAAATTAAAATCTGTTGTATTGGGGCCAAACACAGACACATACTGACCAGCAGGCAGTGTTGCGGTGCCTGTACCTTTAAGAGCTGCTTGCTGTAGAAAGCAGGCCCCTGCAGCTCTACTGCCACTCTGAACGCTGCTTGATGTAGAGCCTGTAACGCGTTGGGAGGGAGGGGGCGATAATGAACGAGGCCCGTCAGCCCAGGCTGCCTCCCTGTGGGTACCAGCAAAGCATGCTGGGAGGGACTCGGAACCCCTGCAGTGCTGGGTGAGGAAACCCCACTTGTTCACTGGGCATGGCTCAGCAGCCAGTCAGGCGGCATTAGGAACATTAGTGTGCTGTCTGTGTCCTACAACGGGGGCACTGCTGCTCTCCTCTGCTGTGTCAGTTTGTAAACAAGTTTTATTTTTCACTGTCAAGTAGCTGTGCTTCACATTTGAATTGATACAGAACTTTATATTGTAGTATATTTGGAACATTTTGGTATTAAGAGATAAAAATAGGCCTGCAGAGGAGCAGTGTTTGTGAATTAACATTAGTTTGTTTTTATTACATTAGTTGTAAGAAAACAATGCTAAATTAGAGGAAGGTTTAAAGAGCTCTATGAAAACCAAGTATCTTAATTTATTCACTCCATCCTCCCTTGTTCAGTAAACACCCACACAGTTGTCTAGAATTGCCAGTTAACTATGACACGCTGCAGCCAATATGGTGAGGTGAGTATTTTTAAACTATCATGTAAAACTACACAACGCAATTGTGTAACTGTAACAGGATATAGATAAGTGATTTGTTTTTTTTCTCCTCTACTCAATCTTGTGTAAATGTACTACAATGTGCAGCCTTGGATAAATTCCTAATACCCATCTGTAACACTGCCCCACGATGCAGCTGCTTACAAGCTGATAACATATGGCGATATTAATCGTAGCTGCCCTTTTTTTGACAAGCCTTTCCCGCAGTAGGCCTGTAGACGTGACATGCTCGATGTCCTCAGTGTCTGTATGTGGGTCCGGATGATGCAGAGCTGCGGTAGGGGCTCCCTCTCCTCTCTGCTGTGTATCACATGTTAGTAGAGTTGGGTAATGGTGGGCGAGCAGTGTGCCAGGCACCTCTCTTGTGTGTGTGCCTTTGTATGTCTGTCTCTTTTGAAGGCTAGCTTATGCGTTTCGCACAATAGCACAGAGGTAGAAGCAATTGGGGAGAAGTGGAACTCTGTCTAGCATGGGAAAGGGGTATAAAGTTGGCGTCTCCGTTCCCTACAGTCTCTCTCTAAGCACTTTTCTTGGTAGTCAGCCCAGCCTGCCACCATGGTGTCAAAAACATAGAAAAGCCTTCGCGGGGGAAAGAGTGAGTGAAACCAAAACGGCAACAGAATTTTCCTCTGTGGTTGCGTTAATGGATCCTCTGGAGGGGAGAGGGAGGGTTTTAATCGGCTAAAACACAGAGCAACCCAGCCCTGGAGCCCCAAGAGGCATGGCCTCACGTGGAGAGTCAGCCATTTACACAAGGTTTCTCTAAATGCCTTCTTTTCATGCAGATTAAGAAGGGAGGCCATAACAGGGTTGTTTAACAGCACTGTATAGAGAGTATAAATTCTGCATGCATGGCTCTGTCCATACACGCACACGCATACAGGGTTGAGGGGGTGGCTATGGTAATGCAGTATGTGTACACCATGTTATTCTTAGACTCAAGTTGCCTGAGGGAACTACAGCATTTTAATATATACTGTAGGTCTGAGGTTGGAGATCACAGTTTGCTAGTCGTGTGTTGTGCAAAGAGTAACGTGAATTATTCCTTATTTTCTCTCTCCTAATCTCTACTCCACATATGCTCATAAACAATAAATACCTTCTCACCCACTTTCCACACACACACACGCCTTTTCCCCCTACACACCCCTATCTTTCACACACTAGTCAAGGACTTGGTGCACTGGCGAGACCCCAAGAAGTCGGGCGTGGTGTTCGGCCTGTCCCTGCTGACGCTCCTGTCCCTGGCGGCGTTCAGCGTCATCAGCGTGGTCTCATACCTGCTCCTCGCCCTGCTCTGTGTCACCATCTCCTTCCGCATCTACAAGGCTGTCGTCCAGGCCGTGCAGAAGTCCAACGACGGACACCCCTTCAAGTAAAACAGCACACTCCATAGAGAACCTTTTGATGCTAAACTACTAAGTATTTTATTGGTTTGGCTGTTAGCACATGGAAAAAGATGGTGGTAGCAGTAGAGGTTGCTTGATAGGACAAAGCTGTTGTTGGCAAAATATTTCAGTTCAGAGCATCACAGCTCAGCCGTACAGGCTGATGATGACTAATACAATGGCCGCGTTCCAGGCTGCCTACATAGCACTCGTATCAGATTAAGTCATATGGATGGGGTTCCTGCAATGTTGAACAATACCTCGGCATTTGCAGAGATCAGACACAGATCTGATTTGGTTTCAGATCTCTACAAATCTGATAACCTGCTCAATGTGAACGGGGCCTAATACTCCTTATTACTCATGTATGCCTGAAAACAATTGCTGTAATAGAAAATAATTAACAGTGACATTAAAGCAGCTTGATAAATTTAGCCATTATCTAATTAGCGCTTAGCACATTAGCCTGAAATTATCAAATTAAACTAAGCGATTTGTTAATTTAGTGATTAGCTCATAGCAGGTTAGCCTGAAATGGTCCAATGAAAGATTAGATTAGCATTTAGCAGGTTAGTCTGAGTTCACAGCTTCATACACCGTGCTGTGGTTGGTTCTCCTCAGAGCTCTGATGGAGATGGATGTCAGCGTTCCCCCTGAGACCTTCCGCAAGCACGTGGACGTCAGTCTGACCTACATCAACCGATTCCTAAAACAGATGAGCAAACTCTTCTTGGTCGAGGACCTCGTCGACTCCCTGAAGGTGGGTTTAGGTGTCGGTCCTTCTGCCTGCGTCAGGCAGTTCACCCCCCGGTATCTGACCCTCGGCTCATGATTATTAGTGTTAGACCAGTGATTCATTCCATAGTAGCCCTTGTGTGTTTGTGTGCTTTGTCTTGACTCTTACCTCATTTAGGCTCTTGTGCTTAAACACACGTGACATGTTAGACAGTCCTAAACTGACTGACATGTTCTCATATTCCTGGGTCTCTTCCCCCTTGAAATCTGCCCTTCTGCCACACAATCTTTTTATAACTCGCACACACTCTGAACACTCCCTGCTGCATGTGTCTATAATAAACCTTTCTAGCAACTTAACCCTATTGTATGCTGCAGTGTTAGTGTGACAGGGATCTAGAGTCAAGTTCTTCATCATGTGACTATGGGAGAGCTCATGGCATGGCTGTGTGCATAAATTACACAGGGCAGGCACTACAGTTGAAGTCGGAAGTTTACATACACTTAGGTTGAAGTCATCAAAACTCATTTTTCAACCACTCCACAGATTATGTTTACAAACTATAGTTTTGGCAAGTCGTTTAGGACATCTACTTGGTAATAATTCTTCCAACAATTGTTTACAGATTATTTAACTTATAATTCACTATATCACAATTCCAGTGGGTCAGAAGTTTTACATACACTAAGTTGACTGTGCCTTTAAACAGCTTGGAAAATTCCATAAAATTGTCATGGCTTTAGAAGCTTCTGATAGGCTAATTGACATAATTTGAGTCAATTGGAGGTGTACCTGTGGATGTATTTCAAGGCCTACCTTCAAACTCAGTGCCTCTTTGCTCGAGATCATGGGAAAATCAAAAGAAATCAGCCAAGACCTCCACAAGTTTGGTTAATCTTTGGGAGCAATTTACAAACGCCTGAACCTACCACGTTCATCTGTACAAACAATAGTACGCAAGTATAAACACCATGGGACCACGCAGCCGTCATACCGCTCAGGAAGGAGATGCGTTCTGTCTCCTAGAGATGAACCTACTTTGGTGCGAAAAGTGCAAATCAATCCCAGAACAATAGCAAAGGACCTTGTTAAGATGCTGGAGGAAACCAGTAAAAAAGTATCTATATCCACAGTTAAACGAGGCCTATATGGACATAACCTGAAAGGCTGCTCAGCAAGGAGAAGCCACTGCTCCAAAACCGCCATAAAAAAGCCAGACTACGGTGACCATCGTTATGTTTTTGAGGAAAAAGGGGGAGGCTTGCAAGCCCACGAACACCATCCCAACCATGAAGCACGGGGGTGGAAGCATCATGTTGTGGGGGTGCTTTGCTGCAGGAGGGACTGGTGCACTTCACAGAATAGCTGGCATCATGAGGAAGGAAACTTATGTGGATATATTGAAGCAACATCTCAAGGCATCAGTCAGGAAGTTAAAGCTTGGTCACAAATGGGTTTTCCAAATGGACAATGACCCCAAGCATACTTCCAAAGTTGTGGCAAAATGGCTTAAGGACAACAAAGTCAAGGTATTGGAGTGGCCATCACAAAGCCCTGACCTCAATCCTATAGAAAATTTGTGGGCAGAACTGAAAAAGCATGTGCGAGCAAGGAGGCCTACAAACCTGACTCAGTTACACCAGTTCTGTCAGGAGGAATGGGCCAAAATTCACCAAACTTATTGTGGGAAGCTTGTTGAAGGCTACCTGAAACATTTGACCCAAGTTAAACAATTTAAAGGCAATGCTACCAAATACTAATTGAGTGTATGTAAACTTCTGACCCACTGGGAATGTGATGAAAGAAATAAAAGCTGAAATAAATCATTCTCTCTACTATTATTCTGACATTTCACATTGTTAAAATAAAGTGGTGTTCCTAACTGACCTAAGACAGGGAATTTTAACTAGGATTAAATGGGGGAATTGTGAAAAACTTGAGTTTAAATGTATTGGCTAAGGTGTATGTAGACTTCCGACTTCAACTGTACATAAGCCCTGGGTTAGCACCGCAGCCATCAGATGGCAGCTAGCTAGCGGACCTAGAACACAGCTCATGGTTAGCTATGCTGCGGAGCGAGGGGATGGGGGAGGGGAGGGAGAGGTTCGCTACTGCCAGTTCATTATAGCCCTGACATACCAACCTATCAGACTGTCGCTGGCACGTTGATGATGCTCACTACTGTAACTTCACTCCCAGCCTATTAAATCAACATTCAATCCCTCTCCTAGCTGGAGGTAGATGTCCTTGACCTCAGGTCTAGGATCAGATTACCATACCTCTATACCCTAACCTTAACCAACATGGGGATTAGAAAATCTTAAATTTTTTGACCCAAGAACAGTTGTTGGGGGCAAATTCTTCCTTGTCATTTATTCACATTGTATGTCTTGGTGATGAACCGTGGATATATTCTGTAGGGGGTTGGACTTTACAGAACTTTCAGAAAGACTATTCTACATGACAGAAAACCATGCCTCTTCTAAATTTTCTATCTGCAACGTTTGAACTACTTAACCCATCTTGAATAGGCCCCAGGCAACCAGTGTTCTAACCATTGACTTAATGACATCATTGGCTGTAACCCAGGCTTGTTTTCCTCCCAGCTGGCTGTTGTGATGTGGCTGCTGACCTACGTAGGAGCTGTCTTCAACGGCATCACCATCCTCATCCTGGGTAAGAGGCTACTGCAGCACTTCACAGAGGTCATGTGCGTGGTGTGCAGCGTTGAAATATAATAGATATCTATGGCGTTTGATTACTTTTTTATGTGTGGTTTGAAGAGGCTGTCTTTTTTACTTAGTGACCTACAGTAGGGTTTTTCTTTATTTTCTACTATTTTCTACATTGTAGAATAATAGTGAAGACATCAAAACTATGAAATAACACATATGGAATAATGTAGTAACCAAAAAGGTGTGTGTTATATGTGTAAAAATAAAGAAAAACCCTTGAATGAGTAGGTGTGTCCAAACGTTTTACTGGTACTGTATATTTCTATCCGACCTGGTGTATGGCCAACACGCGTATTAAATACTCTGGATGGATTAATGTTTTTATGAAGGTGGGGCACACAGATTGTGTTCTTGCTGACGCCGGAGAATTGCATAGCAGGAGATCATACTTTCCTTACATGTTAGGTTGAACCGACAGTTTGCAAATGTCACAGCTGTTTGGAGCTTTTCCAACCAGTGAAAGACATGTAAGGCTGTGCAAATGTAATTAAAGGGGAACTACACACAATGTTGTTTGTTAATGTTATTATTATTATTATTTATTTTTTTAAATCTGACCTCAAAAGTGGTTTCCTGATGTGGTTAAGCATTGTTCTGGACTTAGAACATCCAATGTTGTTATTCTATACTGAACAAAAATATAAACGCAACAATTTCAAAGATTTTACTGAGCTACTGTTCATATGAGGAAATCAGTCAATTGAAATACATTCATTAGGTCCTAATCTATGGATGACATGACTGTGAATACAGATATGCATCTGTTGGTCACAGATACCTTTTAATAAAAGGTAGGGGCGTGGATCAGAAAACCAGTCCGTATCGGGTGTGATCACCATTTGCCTCTTGCAGCGCGACACATCTCTTTCGCATTGAATTGATCAAGCTGTTGTCCCACTCCTCTTCAATGGCTGTGCGAATTTGCTGGATATTGCCGGAACTGGAACACGCTGTCGATCAAGAGCATACCAAACATGCTCAATGTGTGACATGTTTGGTGAGTATGCATTATCAGGCCGTGGCAAATGAGAAATTGGCACTAACAGGGAAGTACATTTGCGAGAAATACGCTTTTTGTGTATATGGAACATATCTGGGATCTTTTATTTCAGCTCATGAAACACTTTACATGTTGCGTTTAATATGTTTGGGGTGTGTGTGCGCGCGTCAGAGAATTGGAGAGTGATTTAATAAATCCCAAACCTGGAAAAATAAAACTGAGAAAAAAACAACATAATTTGGGCAAATATGAATAAAATATAAATGGGTAGATTTCATGAAGGAAATGTTTGAACTTGCTTCAGCTGTCTAAAAACATTTTGTATGGTAGTGGAAGATGTAGACTAAGTTACTGTGGGTCTGATTACTTTAGTAGACTGCTATATATTTTAGGACATAAATTGTATATATATGCCTCTGAAAAATGCTAAACTCCAATGTAATATATTAGGGGGGTTCCTTGACCAAAACTTTTATACTGTTGCGATCCTCACTAGCCTGACCTACTTGTTGTGTGTCTGTAATGACATGTACAGTACATTCGGAAAGTATTTAGACCCCTTGACTTTTTCTGCATTTTGTTACGTTACAGCCTTATTCTTAAATGGATTACATTAATGTTTTCCTCATCAATCTACACACAATACTCCATAATGACGCAGGTTTTTCAAAATTGTTGAACATTTGTATATAAAAAAAAATAATACTTATTTACATAAGTATTCAGACCCTTTGCTATGAGACTCAAAATTGAGCTTAAGTGCATCCTGTTTCCATTGATCATCCTTGATGTTTCTACAACTTGATTGAAGTCCACCTGTGGTAAATTCAATTGATTGGACATGATTTGGAAATGATTTGGCATGCCAGAGCAAAAACCAAGCCATGAGGTCGAAAGAATTGTCCGTAGAGCTCAGACACAGGAGTGTGGCAAGGCACAGATCTGGGCAAGGGTACAAACATTTCTGCAGCATTGAAGGTCCCAAGAACAGTGGCCCACATCATTCTTAAATGGAAGAAGTTTGGAACCACCAAGACTCTTCCTAGAGCTGGCCTCCCGGCCAAACTGCGTAATCGGGGTAGAAGGGCATTGGTCAGGGAGGTGACCAAGAACCTGATGGTCACTCTGACAGAGCTCAAGAGTTCTTCTGTGGAGATGGGAGAACCTTCCAGAAGGACAACCATCTCTGCAGCACTCTACCAATTTTGCCTTTATGGTAAAGATGACAAGTTTCGCTTCCCTGCTCCACCGTTTGCTACATTGATGTCAGAAGTGGTATGGTGGCTGATGACCCGGCTGTGTTAGTGGGCTGAGTAGTCTAAGCACTAGGGGACTTCCCAATACCATCCTCGCTATATGAGCCACGTTACAATTCCAACCAAGTGGTTTAACCCTACTAGTGCGACGTGTAGGGTGTTTTGCCTTTCACTCCAGCGACCCGGGCACTATTTCCTGCCGTTAGCTACAATACCAAAAGGCTAAAACCTCTTGGTGAGGTTGCTAGGTGTAGTTCTAAGGTTGTTTTACTATCTTATGTTTCATGGCTGTTTAAACCAACTGGACACACTGCAAATGGGGTCAAAGGTCATGTGCTAAAGAATGTACTGTGCAGTTCCATCGCTGTAATGCTTGGCATCATGGTAAACTAAACGGCATTGCTTGGAATAGAAGCCCTAGACAATTGCAGTGAGACTAGAACACCCTGTGGGTCTTGCTAGAGTGTTGTAAGCATGTCATGCTCGTTAAGTCCAGCGACACCCGTGACCTTTTCTTAGATTGACAAAACGGATGATATGGTCTAAGGTCACTGGCGGCACAGACTGTGCCTTCATACGATTTGGCTCATTTAGGCCAGCACTACCCAATGGCCTGCTCCTTTTTCAAACACTGTCAGGAATATTGCTTTAAACTCGTTTAATGGCATCTGACACCATCCCAGTTTACTGGGTGGTAAAGCCTAATTGGTTGTTTTTGTCCGGGGATTTCTTTCTAGTAAAATGGTTTGCACTGTCTTTATTATTATTATTATTATTATTATTATTATTATTATTATTATTGTGATGAACTAGAAATGTTAACGTGTGCGTGTGTGTATATATGCCTGTGTGCCTCGACAATGCTTTGTGTACCTTTTTAGAGGTCAGCTGTTGGTTGTACCCTGTGCGTTATTTCAATGTTATGTTTTATTTCTCGCCTCCAGCTGACATCCTCCTCTTCGCTGTACCCCCCTTCTATGAGAAGTACAAGGTGAGTCTGACCCTTGACCTTTTGGTCTTCTTGTGACATCATAGGAGAGGGAGATTAGTGTCTACTTTGAGAAACAGACTCCTCACAAGTCCTCAACTGGCAGCTTCATTAAATAGTACCAGCAAAGTCCAGTGTCTGTGTTCTTTTGCCCTTTTCTTTTAATTGGCCAGTCTGAGATATGGCTTTTTCTTTGCAACTCTGCCTAGAAGGCCAGCATCCCGGAGTCGCCTCTTCACTGTTGACGTTGAGACTGGTTTTTGCGGGTACTATTTAATGAAGCCGCAAGTTGAGGACTTGTGAGGTGTCTGTTTCTCAAACTAGACAGTCTAATGTACTTGTCCCCTTGCTCAGTTGTGCACAGGGGCCTCCCACTCCTCTTTCTATTCTGTTAGAGCCAGTTTGCGCTGTTCTGTGAAGGGAGTAGTACACAGCGTTGGACGAGATCTTCAGTTTCTTCGACATTTCTCGCATGGAATAGCCTTCTTTTCTCAGAAAAATAATAGACTGACGAGTTTCAGAAGAAAGTTCTTTGTTTCTGGCCATTTTGAGCCTGAAATCGAACCCACAAATGCTGATGCTCCAGATACTCAACTAGTCTAAAGAAGGCCAGTTTTATTGCTTCTTTAATCAGCACAACAGTTTTCAGCTGTGCTAACATAATTGCAAAATGGTTTTCTAATGATCAGTTAGCCTTTTAAAATGATACATTTGGATTAGCTAACACAACATGCCATTGGAACACAGGAGTGATGGTTGCTGATAATGGGCCTCTGTACACCTATGTAGATATTCCATAAAAAAGCAGCTGTTTCCAGCTACAATAGTCATTTACAACATTAACAATGTCTACACTGTATTTTGGATTTTAATATTATTTTTATTTTAATGGACAAAAAAATAGCTTGTCTTTCAAAAACAAGGACATTTCTAAGTGAGCCCAAACTTAGTGTATCTACAGTTGAAGTCGGAAGTTTACATACACCTTAGCCAAATACATTTAAACTCAGTTTTTCACAATTCCTGACATTTAATCCTAGTTAAAATTCCCTGTCTTAGGTCAGTTAGGATCACTACTTTATTTTAACAATGTGAAATGTCAATAATAGAGAATTATTTATTTTGGCTTTTATTTCTTTCATCACATTCCCAGGGGGTCAGAAGTTTACATACACTCAATTAGTATTTGGTAGCATTGCCTTTAAATTGTTTAACTTGGGTCAAACGTTTCGGGTAGCCTTCAACAAGCTTCCCACAATAGGTTTGGTGAATTTTGGCCCATTCCTCCTGACAGAACTGGTGTAACTGAGTCAGGTTTGTAGGCCTCCTTGCTCGCACATGCTTTTTCAGTTCTGCCCACAAATTTTCTATAGGATTGAGGTCAGGGCTTTGTGATGGCCACTCCAATACCTCGACTTTGTTGTCCTTAAGCCATTTTGCCACAACTTTGGAAGTATGCTTGGGGTCATTGTCCATTTGGAAAACCTGTTCGTCGGCTTGCAAGCCTCCCCCTTTTTCCTCCAAACATAACAATGGTCATTATGGCCAAACAGTTCTGTTTGTTTCATCAGACCAGAGGACATTTCTCCAAAAAGTACAATCTTTGTCACCATGTGCAGTTGCAAATCGTAGTCTGGCTTTTTTATGGCAGTTTTGGAGCAGTGGCTTCTTCCTTGCTGAGCGGCCTTTCAGGTTATGACGATATTGGACTTGTTTTACTGTGGATATAGATACTTTTATACCGGTTTCCTCCAGCATCACAAGGTCCTTTGCTATTGTTCTGGGATTGATTTGCACTTTTCACACCAAAGTAGGTTCATCTCTAGGAGACAGAACGCATCTCCTTCCTGAGCGGTATGACGGCTGCGTGGTCCCATGGTGTTTATACTTGCGTACTATTGTTTGTACAGATGAACGTGGTAGGTTCAGGCGTTTGTAAATTGCTCCCAAAGATTAACCAAACTTGTGGAGGTCTTGGCTGATTTCTTTTGATTTTCCCATGATCTCAAGCAAAGAGGCACTGAGTTTGAAGGTAGGCCTTGAAATACATCCACAGGTACACCTCCAATTGACTCAAATTATGTCAATTAGCCTATCAGAAGCTTCTAAAGCCAATTTTCCAATCTGTTTAAAGGCACAGTCAACTTAGTGTATGTAAACTTCTGACCCACTGAAATTGATATAGTGTAAACAATTGTTGGAAGAATTACTTGTTTAATGCACAAAGTAGATGTCCTAACCGACTTGCCAAAACTATAGTTTGTTAACATGAAATCTGTGGAGTGGTTGAAAAATGAGTTTTGATGACTTCAACCTAAGTGTATGTAAACTTCCGACTTCAACTATATATTCTGGATCGACCCATTTGCTGATTGTCTTTATCATGCTTTTTGCGGGAACGTACTAGTTCCGCTGGGTGTGACCTCACCGGATGACCAGGCTCTTTACGAGTCGTTGGGGGCTATTTGCTTCCTTATCGGTGTCATAGCACAAGGCTGATTACTGTCAGTGACAAGATGGCTTTGTGTCCAGTTAAATAAACAGTTATCCCCTTTACATAATGAGCCTGTATTTCCATATATTTTACACTTCAACTGTATGGAAGCCGAGATTAAGGACAGCGTTTGACTCTTCTAAACTCAAACAGTGTGCAAAGTAACTATAACAACCGTAATACCGTAAGTCATGGTACCTGACTAATTTCTAATTAAGCAATAAGGCACAAGGAGGTGTGGTATATGGCCAATATATACCATGGCTAAGGGCTGTTCTTATGCACAACGCAACGTGGAGTGCCTGGATACCGCCCTTAGCCGTGGTATATAGACCATATACCACAAACCTCCGAGGTGCCTTATTGCTATTATAAACTGATTACCAACGTAATTAGAGCAGTAAAAATAAACGTTTTGTCATACCCGTGGTATATGGTCTGATATACCACGGCTGTCAGCCAATCAGCATTCAGGGTTTGAACCACCCAGTTTATAATTTTGTTTGCACAGTGAGACATTGTTCCATGTTTTATAGATCAGCTCTGTTTATGAATCTGACTGTAAATTACTATAAAACTAATTTGCCTTCCTCTATTTCATCCCCAGACCCAGATTGATCACTACATGGAAATCACACGTACTCAAGTCAACACCACAATGGCCAAGTAAGTGTTCCCAACCAAGACTGTTTCAATGTACTCTCCTCTAGGTAGGTAGGTAGGTAGGTAGGTAGGTAGGTACTTTATTGATCCCCGAGGGGAAATGTATTTGTCAAGCAGCTACCAAAAAAACACAGGGCAGGTGCAAAATGCCAGAACGAAAATACACAAAAGACGGATACACGAAAAAGTATCAAAATACAAGACGTCTGGAGTGCAAAAAAGCTATAAAAAAGACATTGCATAGTATGGGTGTATCGCTGAATATGTACACTATACATTGATGGAATTCGTCTAGTCTTATCTTTTCTCTTCCAGGTTGCAAGAGAAACTTCCTGGAGCCATCAAGCGTACGAAAGCTGAATGATCGGCCCTCAGACATCTTCATCACCATCCTCACCACATTTATCCCATCTTAAACCTCCTCCCTCCCACCTACCATCCACACTGAACCAGCTAGGTAGAAAAGAAAATCTCAAATGCTACTCAATATTCAATGTAAACCACTTAACTACAACAATTTAGAAAAAGTATGGTGTGACAGGAAACGAGTCTCTAGCAGGAAGAAGTGATTTAATGCCTGTATTTGATGCAGGGGTCAAGTGAACTAGACTGAATCAATGACCTGGGTTTGGAGGGTGTAGGGAGTATCACTGACAAGTAAGGACCGGTGTTTGTTTCGCAAAAAAGCAGATGTCTGTACTTTTAACTATACGTTTCGCTGAACATAAGTAAACAAAAAAAGTGTAAAAAAAAAAAAAAAGCTAACTGATAAATAACGTTTTTGGGGTGTAAATTGTGGCTAGTCCTTCTGTCCCTCTCATTTTCCTCTCTGCGTGTGTGTCTCTGTGGCAGTTGTTTGGATAAACAAACAAAAACAGTTTGTTTGGAACCTGGTACTGGGATTTCACTGTTACTGATTGGCCTGTTAGTGTGTTTTGTTCACCTTAAAGGCTCTTATTTATGTATAACATTTCTGCAATGCACTGAACCTTCTTTTCAAATCCCGCGAGCAGGTTGAAGTAAATGGATTGTAACACTGAGCCAGCTGTGATACTTTTGATGTAGTTCACCGCATTTTGATTTAGATGCATTTGGTAAAATGTGACTACAACAGACTCCCTCTTTCTCTGCTGTGTGAAACAAGTTAGCGCTGCTTTTTAGAAAAGGGGAACTCCCTCTTACAGCGGTCACTGTTCAAGTTAACATCAATGTCAAAGTCTCACGTTCACCTGTACATGTTTATTATTAGTGACATGATTATTACTTATAGGTTTGCTGCTGGTGACTCCGTTTTAGTTCGGTAAAAGGCTTCATAGTAGCTTCATAACCACTTGACTTCTCCAGTAAGACCTCTTGGGAAAATGGTTGGATATGGGTTCAAAGACTGTTCTCTTTTGGAAGGTAGTTGGAAGTATAACTACAACGGAGCGATGGGTGCAAGAAGGGGTTTGGTGGGTCACAGGAGGTTGGTGGGTCACAGGAGGTTGGTGGCACCTTAATTGGGGAGAACGGCTTGTGGTAATGACTGGAGTGGAATCATTGGAATGGAATCAGACATGGTTTCCAGGTGTTTGACGTCATTCTATTCGTTCCATGCCGTTCTCCCCTCAGCAGCCTCCACTGTAATGTATTTTTTTTATTTCATTTGAATGCCACAAAGTGCATGTCATTGCAGAAGCTGGAAACACATTTTCACACTATAGGCTGTATCATAATTATTTGTGATTGCTTATAGTGTTTTGATTTCAATAAAAACCATGGTCAACTATTTTAAGGCTACTGTTACGTCTCTGTGATGGCAAAGTGTCTTCGAAAGGGATTTTAAAAGCAGATAATAAAAATATATAATGGACGGTTCCAGCTCCTACTGTGATTGGACACAATGTCTATGAGTATTGACAAACTAAGTTTGTATATTATTTGTCATTTTCAGAGCAATCCTTCTACATTAGCACTAAAGCTAGAAGACTACTGTTGTAACAACTCCTACAATGATCGTTCTCACATTGCATCAACAACTAATACTACTCAAATGTCTGTTAACTGCTGAACGTTACTCTGCAACATTGATAGAACATTCCTCCCCATGCATGCCAACCAGTGTTTCATAGTGGGCCCCAATGTTGTCAGTGGTCACACTGCCTCGCAGAGTAGTGGAGCAACAAAGCTTCTTGGTTCCCTTGTGAATGCATGCGTCTGTATATCCTTCTCTGTGACAGTTAATCCCAAGCCACTGGACACAGACTCTACTTGCTTCACTAGAGTGAAGTCTTACTCTAGCCGCAATTCATTAACTCAAGCTATTGGACTGGGTGTTTGTTTTTCCTCACACACCCACAGTTGAACGTATTCAATGTCTGTAAACCACTGTGACCTTGTGATGCTTGACTAAAGGAGCATTCAGTAGCCATGATGATGACCTCACAATTACAAGGTGTTCCAGACAGTCAGGCTTTTCATGGGGCACTCCACCTCAACTTTTTCATTGAAGGAAGTATGTTTTCAATAGATTATAATGCGTAACTCTTACTTTAGTCTTTGATTTATTTATTGTAAAATACGATAAATCTACATGCTAATTTTAAAAAGTTTCCTTGAAGCATTTTCTCTTTTTCTGGTCGGGCAGGAGGGGTTTGGCAGGAGTTTTTTTTTTTTCTCTTTGGCATTCTTTGTTTTGCTTTTGACTGTTTATTGGTAACTAGGTATGGTAACTAACATCTCAGATCTGATAGTTAGCAATGACTAGTTCACATTTTGGAGCTTAAAAAATAACACATGTGATCCCTGTACTAATGTCAAAGTGGAATTAATAAAAAATGTCAAGGACAAGGTTTTGGGTGATTTGTTTGTACATCTGTGGTCTGCTTTACAACTTGTAATAAACATTACAACATGGCTGGGATTAAATTGAGTCAAGATTGAAAATGGCTTCTAAAAATAAGATTAGAGTCCAACATTCAAGGTCCAGTCTGCACATAGGGATGGTCATACGTTTTTGATCAGAGGATTAAACTGTAGTTCTTCCTTTTAGACCAGGCCTGCATGTTGAGAGAATCAAAAAGTAGTTCCTTTTTCATTGCCATGGTAACCCCAATCAGGTATTAATGCATTCATTTTCAGTATTGCTTTAAGTTATGTTTATAGGTGGCAGATAGCCTAGCTGTTAAAAGCGTTGGGCCAGTAACCGAAAGGTTGCTGGTTCGAATACCCAATCCGACAAGGTGAAAAATCTGGTGTCCTTGAGCAAGGCACTTAACCCTAATTTGCTCCAGGGGCTGACCCTGTAGGTAACCAGTCATTGTAAATAAGAATGTTCCTAACTGACTTGCCTAGTTAAATAAAGGTTAAATAAATAAAAAGTTATTACCAGCTGTGTCTGCAAATTACCATTGAGTAGAGTCAATTTTAGCCATAGTTTAATACATTTCCCTGATAACCAGTCAGACAATATTATTCAGATCCTTTTTTTATTACAAGGCTCATTGAGGACAGAATGCATATATCGATTGACAACCTTTTGCCATGTACAGTTTAAATACAGAGAGGATACTCCAAGCATATGAAACAGAAGAAATAATTGAGGAAAGACAAACAGAAGCTCATTGCTTGTCCTCAAAGCTAACAAAGTACCACCAAAGGGTATTTAACGTGCCCCCCTATACACAGACACAAACATACATGTAAATCATTGCAACAAACAAGGTGTATTCTTATTCAATCACTTTGCCATATTTAAGTCCTATTTAAATGTTTTAAGTGCTGAGTCGCAAAGCTTTTAACAACCCGATTCTGTGGCCGCTCCAAGACCAGATGGAATAAATCCGAATTATTTCACCTCCTTGCCCATCCCCTGCATGCAAAAATGACCACTACGCCAACTAGGGCTGTATCTGAAAACCTCTACTGTCACATCCTTGCTTCCTCCGTCCTTGTTTCCTCAACACCTCTCAAAGCGCATTAGAGAGGATCCAAGGTCCCCCTTTAGACCTGCAATGCGCTTTGAGAGGAATTGAGGAAAGAAGGATTTGAAAGTAACGTTTTCACACAGCGGAAGTCACCAACACAGGCAACTTACGTTAGACGTAGAGAGCGAGGTGGTTTGATATTCAACACTGATGTCCCTTCTTCGCCACATAACAACTGGACAAATGCTACCATCTGGTTCTTTGAATAATACAATTTGCCCACGGGTTGTAAACTGTTGTAAATGTAAGTGTAGTTTGTCGTTAGTTCCAGCTGGACAACTTTACTTTCGCTGTTGTTTGAATCCGATAGGACCATTCTAAATGCAGTTGACAGTTAAACCAATAAAATTAATGACAACCAATGTATGCACTAATTTTGACACGCTAACAAGCGAGCACAGACGGAAAACAGACAATCCCTGAGTTGTTATTTTACCTGGTGGAGTGATATTTCAGAGGTCAATGAAATAAGTGCGAGTGAGGGGGTCATTTCAGAGGTGGTTATTTTTTTTGGCGGTTTATTTCCTGACGCAGTTGTCGTTTTTTTTATGTAATATGTGAGTTATTGAAATGGAAACCTTGCATGTGAAATCTTGTATATATAAAGCTAGAAATGCTCTCAAATTAAGTGCCTCCACAATCATGCATGACTTAAGAATTTCCCATGCAAAATTAAATTTACGTTGCATCGTTTCATTTTATCAATGAAGTAGAAAAAATGGCCGTAATTATACACTTTTGTAAAAACCAAGTGTAAAAGTGCTTGTAAAAAAAAGAAAAAAAGTCATAATTCAAAATTATTCAACACTATTTACATAGATGTGTTTGTGTGTGCAGCTTTTTTGCTAATACGATTATCAGAAAGAGATGTGGGCCATTGTAACAATAGTACTGTGACACTGGAAAATACATGGAAGATGAGATCTAATTCAAGAATGAGAAAAATCTCTGGAGAACGTCCATTTACCTCATTGTAAACAAGGAATTTCCTTTTTAAATAACGGGACGTAATTGAGTCACTAACGATAACCACATCTTTAAGTGTTGTTCAATACACCTCAAACACCCTCTCATTCAATCACCTACACACCCAAATCTAGGTTTTAGTACATTTTTGGGACAGAAAGTGCTATATTGTACGCTCGCTGACACATTAATCACCTACTGTGCCAGTCACGGCACAACTCACGACAGGGCTCTACCAAGCCTCGAAACTTCCTGAGAAAGAGAGACTTGGAAGGGAAAGCGGGGTGGAAAAACAACAACCATGCCTGGTGCCCCTCGTCCTAGCTGACAAGGAGACCGGCGGCCGTCTGTCCGAGTGCCGTGTGTCCATGGTCTTGTGAGGAGAAACAGTCATCCGAGTGGACGAAGTGCAGGGCGGTCTGGTTGTAGCTGAGCAGGGCCTGCTGTCTCTCTTCGGGGCCGTACACCAGAGAATGAGGGTGAACCTGCTGGATGTGTCTCTTGATGGTGCTGACTTTAAGAGTGGCTAACGTTGCACCGCACACCATACAGATCAATCCATGTCTCCGGCAGTCGTAGTCCATCAGGAACTCCATCCTCCAGCGCACCTGGTAGTTCCGCCGCTGGTCCTTGCCCGGGTAGTGGCCGTGGCGCCCCGGAGTGGCAGGTATGGTGGCGACCCCCTCCTCCTCCTCCTTCTTTACGACCTTGGTGGCCCGGTTGTTGTTGTTGTCTGGCGAGGCCTGTTTACCCATCTCTCCTGCCACAGGGAGGTTGACAATGTCACTGGTGTCCACTTCTGTCAAAGAGAGGGACGGGGGACGGGGGAGTCAAATCAGTAAGAGGGCAGAAACCACTTGTTGAATCACTTAGTATTTCCTTTTTCTCTGAAAGTAGCTACAATCTGTCTTTTACATTGGTTGAAATGTAGAAGTTTTACCTTCTTTCATCTGCACGGCCAGGTTGTGTTCCGTGGGAGCCTCTTTGGTCCAGGCCTCAGCCATGGCTTCCCTCTCTTCCCGGGCTAGGCTGGTGGTCTCAGGGTGGCACTCCTGGATGTGGCGGCGGAAGCTGCTCACCTTGGCCAAGGGCAGGGCCTGGGAGCACACCATGCAGAAGGTGCCACGACCCTGGGGTCCGTAGGCCACCAGGTAGTCTAGGCGCAGTCGCCAGGGGAAGCCCCCACGGAGACGCCTCTTCCTGGGTTGGCGGAGAGGGAGAGGGGGTATGGGAGTGGTCACCTCTGGAGCTCCACCACCACCATCAACCATGTCCTGTATCTGGGATAACGCCTCATCATTGTCCTCTGCATACGTGTCTGAGCCGATCTGGATGGTTTCCAGGTCATCAGGGAAGAAGTCCACCTCAGCATCTCTCTCGTCTTTGGTGTTGGGCTCAGATTTGATGAAGTCGTTTAGAGGGTCGGATTCTGATATGGGGCATGGGGTGGGGTTGAGGAATAAGAGTTTAGCTAAATAAATATATACACAGAGTATATAAAATATTAAGAACACCTGCTCTTTCAATGACATAGACTGACCAGGTGAAAGCTATGATCCCTTATTGATGTCACTTGTTAAATCCACTTAAATCAATGTAGATGAAGGGGAGGAGACACGTTAAATAAGGATTTTTAAGCTTTGAGACAATTAAGACATGGATTATATCTGTGTGCAATTCAGAGGGTGAATGGGCAAGACAAAAGATTTAAGTGGTTATGAACAAGGTATGGTAGTAGGTGCCAGGTACACCAGTTTGTGTCAAGAACTGCAACGCAGTTGGGTTTTTCACGTTCAACAATTTCAATAATTGGGGGAACTCAATATTAGGAAGGTGTTCCTAATGTTTGGTATACTCAGTGTACATCCAAGGATATAAATGGCTATTAATCAGCGCATCAATTGTCATCAGAACAAAAGCCATTTTACATCTGTGCTGCAGAAAGAAATCTACGTAACTGGTCTACCTTTGTACATAGAGACATACAAATGTAACAAACATTTTTAAAATCCCTCACTTCAAAACACATACATCCACAAGCTGATAAAACTTCCTAAAGCCACAGTGACTGAAATGAAAAGGCTGCAATGCTAGCTCACCATTAAAAACATTTTATTCAAGCAACTATTAAAAACTTGATGTATCGGCCTTCATCAATGCCCTTAATCAGAACAATGACAAAGAGGGAGCCACGGTTACAGAATAACTCCCTCCCTGACCTGTTACCCCCTCCCTGTCCTGTTACCCCCTCCCCCTCCCTGTCCTGTTACCCCCTCCACCTCCTCCCTGTCCTGTTACCCCCTCCACCCCCTCCCTGTCCTGTTACCCCCTCCACCTCCACCTCCCTGTCCTGTTACCCCCTCCACCCTCCCTGTCCTGTTACCCCCTCCACCCTCCTCCCTGACCTGTTACCCCCTCCACCTCCTCCCTGTCCTGTTACCCCCTCCCTGTCCTGTTACCCCCTCCACCTCCTCCCTGTCCTGTTACCCCCTCCCCCCTCCCTGTCCTGTTACCCCCTCCCTGTCCTGTTACCCCCTCCACCTCCTCCCTGTCCTGTTACCCCCTCCACCTCCTCCCTGTCCTGTTACCCCCTCCCCCCTCCCTGTCCTGTTACCCCCTCCCTGTCCTGTTACCCCCTCCACCCTCCCTGTCCTGTTACCCCCTCCCTGTCCTGTTACCCCCTCCACCTCCTCCCTGTCCTGTTACCCCCTCCCCCCTCCCTGTCCTGTTACCCCCTCCCTGTCCTGTTACCCCCTCCACCTCCTCCCTGTCCTGTTACCCCCTCCACCTCCTCCCTGTCCTGTTACCCCCTCCCCCCTCCCTGTCCTGTTACCCCCTCCCTGTCCTGTTACCCCCTCCACCCTCCCTGTCCTGTTACCCCCTCCCTGTCCTGTTACCCCCTCCACCTCCTCCCTGTCCTGTTACCCCCTCCACCCTCCCTGTCCTGTTACCCCCTACCCCCTCCCTGTCCTGTTACCCCCTCCCTGTCCTGTTACCCCCTCCACCCTCCCTCCCTGTCCTGTTACCCCCTCCACCTCCTCCCTGTCCTGTTACCCCCTCCACCTCCTCCCTCCCTGTCCTGTTACCCCCTCCCCCTCCCTGTCCTGTTACCCCCTCCACCCTCCCTGTCCTGTTACCCCCTCCACCTCCCTGTCTTGTTACCCCCTCCCCCTCCCTGTCCTGTTACCCCCTCCACCCTCCCTGTCCTGTTACCCCCTCCACCTCCCCCCTCCCTGTCCTGTTACCCCCTCCACCTCCCTGTCTTGTTACCCCCTCCCCCTCCCTGTCCTGTTACCCCCTCCACCCTCCCTGTCCTGTTACCCCCTCCACCTCCCCCCTCCCTGTCCTGTTACCCCCTCCACCTCCCTGTCTTGTTACCCCCTCCCCCTCCCTGTCCTGTTACCACCTCCTCCCTCCCTGACCTGTTACCCCCTCCACCTCCTCCCTCCCTGACCTGTTACCCCCTCCCCCTCCCTGTCTTGTTACCCCCTCCACCTCCTCCCTCCCTGACCTGTTACCCCCTCCCCCTCCCTGTCCTGTTACCCCCTCCCCCTCCCTGTTACCCCCTCCACCTCCCCCTCCCTGTCCTGTTACCCCCTCCACCTCCCCCTCCCTGTCCTGTTACCCCCTCCACCTCCACCTCCCTGTCCTGTTACCCCCTCCCCCTCCCTGTCTTGTTACCCCCTCCCCCTCCTCCCTCCCTCACTCTCACCATGTGTCTGGGCCCAGGTCTGCAGGATGCAGTGCTTCTCCTCCGAGCTATAGACCAGCGACTGGGGGTGGATGTCCAGCACGTGGCTCTTGATGTGGTCCAGGTGGAGCGAGGGCAGGGGGCGGCCGCAGACCATGCACACCAGCCTGCCCGCCCCCGCCTGGTACTCCATGAGGAACTCCTGTCTGAACCAGGCGTGTAGCGAGTCATTCAGGTAGCGTTCCAGGGTCTGAGCAGAGGGCCCGGGGAGCTCCTCCTGATGGAGGGGGACTGAGGGAGGGGGAGACGGGGTCGGGGACCGGGGCTGGAGTTTGGGGGACACCATACCACCAGGTTTTCCTATGAGAGGTAAAGTGAAGAGGGGGATATGCATTTTAAATGTTAACGTGAATAAAAAAATATAGTTTGACAATCACATAAAAAAGTATACGCACCCATCTGTAAAAAGACAATTTAGGTTAAGATCATTGGTACAAGAGCAGCCTTTCTTCTTACGACTACATAAAGTCACTGCACAATGACATCACCCTCTTACACTACTGTAAAAGTGGATCTTGACAGCATGAGTATGACTGTACAACATAAACACTTATCAGACATGCTCACACTGCCACCAAGTGCAAGATCCTGAAACTCTTATCATAAAACTAGGCCATGACATTTAATTCCATTCCAGTCTCCAGAAACCCCCACCCACCGGTGGAGTGGCGAGCACAGTCCAGCAACTCTTCCTCCTGTCCCTGGGAGAGCGCAACCACCCCTCCGGCCGGACAGTACAGCCTCTGGCCCCCCTCCAGGCTCAGGTGGCTTTCCCAGCCCGAGCGGATCACCTCCTTGTCGACTGCACTCCACAGCAGAGAGTCCGGGTGCTTCTGTCTAATATGCCTCTTGATGGTACTGAGTTTGAGTGTGGCCAGCGAGCTCCCACACACCATGCAAATCATGCCGTGGCGACGGGGGTCAAAGTCCATCAGGAACTCGCTGCGCCAGTACTCGTGGTAGTAGCGCCGATGATCCCTGCCCGGGATGCGGCTGAGGCCGGGTCGGGAGGCGCATTGGACCTTCTCTTTGAGTCCAGAGGGGCCCGGGATGGGGGAAAGGAGGAAGGGGGAGTCCGGACCCTCTGTGACACTCCAGTAGCTGGTGCCCTGGGAGCAAAGTGGGGTCACCATCTCCTCCCTACTGTCATCGTCCACCTGGCCATTGGTCAGACCGTCCTTCACTAGGAAAGAGAGAGCGTGTGAAAGAGAAATTGTTAAGAGAAGCACGTGCAATAGGTGTAGGTTATTCCTGTTAATGGTGTACCATTTCAAAGCTCTATAACGTACAATTCAAATTATATTTACCAGATGGCTGGTGTAACATACCCTGACATGCCCAAATATATGTATTCCGCTCGAAATATGCATAAACAATAATTGGAGTTCATAACAAAATCGTTAATCTGAGGACAATATTCTATTTCCGCACGGCACCCAGAAACCGGGCAGCGACTCCATTTAGACGAGTTAGCCGTCGCTAGTTTCCGCTGGGTGGCGACTGTGCATCACAGCAAGCAACCAGCATGGTATTTTGCCTTTGTTTATAGTGGAACCACTGAGACAAGAGGACCATGCTGCTAGATGGCATTGTCCGTCACACAGATTAACTGTGACAAAGGGTGGCGGGCAGATTAAGGGTCGAGTCTCCGTACTCTCGAAACAAAAACATGACCTTCTTTACCTCCTGAACAGTGTCCCAAGTCACTCTGCTCTTGCGTCGCTTCCTCCTCTCCGCTTATTATTAATGAGAGAGAATCTGCCTGCTCAGCACACGGAAGGACCACAGGCTCGCTCTCCCCCGTCTCTTTCTCTTCCATTACTCTGCAACGTTACCCTATTTACTAATGCCTGATAGACCAGGTAGGAATTGTATTTTTGGAGAATCGTTCAGCACGCGTTTTGCAAGCTATCTAGACCATGAACGGACCCATCGCTTTTTGGGTGCCCGGTGTGGTCTTTATACTGTGCCCCTCGTCCCCCCACGCGCTCAGCTCTGGAGCCAAGTTAACTTTTCATCTATCAGCACGATATTTGGTTGGTCTTATATCCTTCTTCGAGTGTGAGCCTCTCCTGTTTATGGTGAGCTATAGCGGCCTCTTGTATGTATTTTAAGGCTCTGCTTATCTTCAGGGTGGGGAGCCGAGCTTGGGGCCCCTGGGGCTCCTTAAGGGGCTCCTGGGTAAATTTAAAGAGACAGTAGCGGCATTCACGCAGCGACACGCACACCCAGGGGCCAGATGTGCGTAGGTTACATTCTACTGCAAAAATAAATTGGACAAACATGTAACTCTTTACCATGGTTTTGTTTTCTTACTTAAAAGACAAACGTTATTGAAATTTAAATGGGGGGGCTACTGTTGTTGAAATGGCCCCCCAATGGGTGTCCCTAGTCTGCCTACGTTTCCACTATTTATGAATAATCCCTTCTGTACACTGACTACTGCATAATCTCAAGGAACATCATAACAATTTATCTTGCACTGTCATGACCTCGTGTTCATTATAGTGCAATATTGAGGTATTGAGAGAAATGCTTCTAAATTCCCATTGTCAAATATTTGCCAAAATGCTCAAATTCGCAAACATGGATAAATACAACGCTGGTGGCAACATTGTGTATTTATTAAATATTTGTGGAAATGTTGAATCTGTCAAATGTTCTAGAACAGATATTAAATTACCAATTATTGGGTTCTAATTGATTGATTGGTGCAGTATCATCTCAATTTCCAACATGGTAAAATTCTATTACCAATAGTTTAGAATACAACTTTATTATAGGATGGACATGTATGGCATCTTGGGGACACAGTATATGGATAAAAATTGTTCAATTTCATTGACCATCTATAAACCAAATGATGTCCCCTGTTGTGGTAGTACGGCTTTAAGAGGCTTGTATCTGTCCACGCGACGCAGTTTACACACAAGCGGCAAGGTCCCACATCCTGGTACTTTCCAACGTTGTCAAGGAAGGCATCGATAGAGAGAAAGGCTGGCTCGAGGGAAGTAGCTGCAGTGTCCTGACAGTATATCTGTCCAAACGTTCACAAACTGTCCCGGAAAGTTAGGTGTAACTACCAGGTAATGCATATGCATGTTTTTTCACACCTTTCCAACCATCCTGCTCTTTCACCGCTAGCTTGGTTTTATGCTTTTCGATTCATTTAGACAAGGAACACAGGCAGACAGACGCCAGTCCGTGTGGACAGGGGAGGAGGAAGAGATTGTCCATTGTACGCTGGTTGAGACATGAATATCACCAAATGTGTCCAATTTTCCGGGGGTTTTTCGTTGGAATCTGTGGCTATGCTTTGGTACGCGTCGGCACACTGCGTTTGGTATTCGTATGAGAATAAATAAAGAATGAAAAATGGCACACGACAGACATAATTTGTGATAAACGGAGGACTTGGTTTAAAGAGACAGTGCCATTTGTTCTCTTCCTGGTTGTTGTACATGCTCTTTGATGTTGGCTGTCAGAGAGAGAACACAGCCTGCATTTTGGAAGCGTTGCAGGTTTCATATGCCAAAAATATTACATTTGTTTAGTCTAAATTAGGATCCACAAAATATTTTATTAATTAGGCCTATATTAATTATTTGAATAGGATGCACACACAAGTTATTTATTGCTTCGTTTTATTAAATTCAATATCTAAACCAGCCAGGAATTGTGTTAATCAATACCCAATACTTGACAATGATATCAATATAATTTACTGTATTGAATATTTGGCTTTACTATTGGGATGGATAAATGGGGTGCAACCATGTGGTTTGAAGAAGTATGTTTATTTATTTGGTTCCTAAACTGGCAACAGATTAAAACAACTTAAAAATGTGATATCTCAGCGAACAATCCCATTTCCCAAGACCTATCAGATTAGTATATTTGTCTCGCTAAGCATGTTTATTCTCATATTTTCAGAACCATCTGTTTCTGTTAATGTCAAGATGTGGCGGGTGACCACCAGCGATGGAAGACGGACATAACAAGATCCATAGGATGTTACTCAATAGCATACGACATTGTAGGCTAAAGGCTGACGACATCTGGTGAATATTGGACGAAGGAGAGTGGGATGAGTGAAGAGTCCGCAGCCAGCACAGTTTGGTGAAGAGCAGAAGAGGTGACCAATCAGCGACCATCATGCCGACCACCAAGGGAACTGGAGGGGCAGGCAGCCCACGGGGTCAACGCTACCGTCCGGCCTCAGAGTTCGACGATGCCACACTTGCCCAGAAAAGAGAGTACTGGAAGACCAAGAAACGAGAGCAGAGGGCCAAGCTGTCAGAGGTCAAAAGAGAAAAAGCTACAGACAGAGGGAGTAACTCCTTGGGCAGAAATGCAGTCCATAAGACCCTAACCTCAATGGCGTTGAATCCCAGTGCCTCTTGTTCAATGGCAGGGTCTGCCCCCACTTTGTTGAATAGCGATGGTTCCTACCAAACCAATGTTGGTGGTGCATCTGTAGTCTTATTAAAGGGAAAGGGTCCTGCTGTCTCCTATCATCAGAACCATAGTGTTGGGGAAGGGGACCAAAACTCTTCCTCAGCAAACCAAAAGGAGAGGTGGTTCCAGAAGATAAAACTTGACAAAGTCTTGCCTCAGTTACCAACGTCCAGTGCAGGTCCAGGAAATGGTGCGATGGTCTGCAAGATGGCGGTGAAAAGTTCCCCAACAGGGGGCACCGTGATCGGAACGGTTACCTCAGCCAAACCCAATGGAGTACTGCTTAACAGTGGTTCTCCCGTGCCTCTGGTAAGAGTGGCAGTGAGACCCTCAGGTTCTGCACTTTGCCAACCACTGAGCGGAATGACTACTCTGAATGGAAGCTCTCTTGTAGTGTCAACACAGAAGCAACTGGCAACCCAGAGTGTATCAAGGCCTGATGCGTTAACTGAGACGCAAGTTACAGTGCGTGTTCAGCCTGGACCGCTAACTGCTAACAATACCACAGGGTTGCCCATCGTGACCAATCAGTCTGCCCCTGTCCTCATTCACAAAACAGAGGTTAGGCCTATAGGAGTTAGAAGTATCAACGACACATCAGCTACACTGGAGACTGAGGAGGAGAAAGCCGCCAAGCGCAGAGAGAATTGGCGCATCAAGAAGCGAGAACAGAGAGCCAAGCAGGCGGTTAGGTTAACGAAGGCCAGCGAGAGAATCAGTAACATGGAGATATCGTTGCAGAAAGCTGGACTGTTACCCAACGTTGTCATTGAACGTCCTCCATCTGCTTTGAGTGGACAGGGCCAGAGGCAGTGTGTTAATAGAGTCAGGGTCCCATTCATCTCAGCCGGACGCCTGCTGAAGAACGCCAGAGCAGTGGCTAGTGTTGTAGTCAAAAGGGAGTCTGAGGATTCAGTCCTGGCTAAGCTAACTGCAGTCAATGCTAATCAACAGACCGTTCAGCTTAAAGTAGAGAATCCGCAGGAGGGTGAAGCAACAAAGCAGACTGGTATGGCATCGAATGTCATTGATTATAAACCTGTAGGGGAACCAAGCAGAAGGCTCCCTGGTCCAGGGCAGTTTGCCAACACTAGCCGAGGTATGGTCCGTTGTAGGACTCCGAGACAGAGGTTCATTGAAACCCAAAGGAATTTCCTGGGTCAGAGAAACATGAAGTCCCCCTGTCATGCAACAGCCTTCAAAACCCGCAACGCACTCCGAGAGGACCCAACGGAGACCCCCGAGCAGAGGGTGTCCCGGAAGCGGGAATACTGGCGCGTCAAAAAGCGTGAACAGCGAGCTAAGCTGTCAGTGGAAGTCCGAGCTAAGATGAAGGAGAGGGATGCTCTGATGCGAAGAGTCAACCGGTACCAGAGCATACTGGAGGATATGAGGAAAGCGAGAGCGGCGGGCTGCAACACACTGCCACAACCAATAGGAAATAAGCCTACCCACGCCAGCGCCTCAGAGACCATTGGAGGGTTCATCAAGGAGGATGGTACATTGACCAATACCATTCCCCAAATTGATCTCATTATAGAAGCAAATAAGACTGGGAGTGAAATTGGTGGCAGCGGTGGGATGCCTGTTAATAATTCATTTACCAACACTAACACACACCGCCAACACCAACTGCTTCCCAAACCCACTGGTGATACACCTAGTAATGTGGTGTTAAGTCATCAAACACAGGACAACCCACCACCTCCTCTAATTCGTCCTGCTCAAGTCAATATCTCCTGTCCTCCCATCGGCCTATCAATCACAAAGCCTCCCAGGTTAGATTCAGTCAGACCGAGGACTGAATTCAGCAGCACACCGAAAAACCTCCTGAATCCACACACAGTCGTCCAGCCCCAGAGTCATATCACCATCACACATCCTCAAAACATTCAAAACACCTTTCCTGGTTTGCCTACAGCGATACCAAAGCCGGCTAGCTGTGTCATGCAGATGGCTGTCAAAGCTTCTACAGCATCAGCCGTGCTTAACTTGGACCCAAAGCTAACAGAGGAGGAAAAGATGGCTAAGAAGAGGGAGTACTGGAGGGTAAAGAAACGAGAGCAGAGGGCAGCCCGCGCCACCCGCCTGAGGCAAGGAGTTCAAGCTAGGGGAAAGACTGCCTCACAGAAGAGGCGGAACCAAAGGTTAGCACGATTAGCCGTCGCCGTTCCCAATGTCAACAACACACTGACTATCAAGCCCCTCTCAAACACCAGCGTGTTCACGCCTCCACAGGGAAACCCAATCAAACAAGAGAGAGGATCAACCTCAACAGACGCTTCATGTCCTCCACTGGAACAACCCCTCTGTGTAGATATCAAACCGTCCCGGTGTTCACCGCCACCACAGAACGAGCCGCCAGACCCGGCCTTGAGTGCTGACAGCCAGGCCACCACTCTCCTGGTGGTGGCCTCTATGAAGAAGCTCCTGGAGGAATCGCTCAGCACTGTGGCTGACTGTAAAACAGAACAGCCAGACTGCATTACAGAACAGCTGCCTTGTAAAAGTGATCGTCAGACATGTTCCTACAAGGATGCTGCTCTCCAGATGGAGGTCAAGCCAAATCTACCTCTGCTCACCATGGGAGATGAGGAGAAGGTCTCCCTATCTGGTGACTTATCATTGGAGGTCAAAGGGTGGCAGGTGGACGCTGACGCCCTGCCATCCTGCCAGGTAACCATCTGTCCATTGAGCCCCCATCCTAAGGACTCTCCCCTGTCAAGTCCTTGCACTGAAACTCTGTCTTTCCCAGCTCTACCTCCCTCAGAACCCCGCTCTCACACCCCCACACATTCCTGGTCCCACACAGCGACTTCCAGAGGACCACCCCTCCCTCTCCCTCGCAGAGCCCAGAGGCTGCGTGACAAAAAAGCAGGATACCACCACTGCTGCTCCCCAGAACCCCCGAAGCTACACCACCAGCCTCCACAACAACAACAACAACAACAACAACAACAACCACCTCATCAACAACATGAAAATCAACATCAACTTCAAGATCAACGACAACAGTGTCAGCAACATCAGCACGCTCCAGCGGTGACGGGCCAGAATGTGACTCTGGAGAAGAAGAGGGAGTACTGGAGGATGATGAAGAGGCAGCAGAGAGCTAGGACAGCCAGGCAGGGAGGAGGGGGGCTGATACGGGGGGACTACGGCAGACGACTGGCCCTCAAAGCAGCACAGGTGGGTGGATGTCATTTGTAATCTTGATACTACATTTCATACTACATCATTCGCAATGGTAAATCTATATCTATAATTTGAGGTAAAAGTATGCTTTGTGGTTGTCAATTGGAGTGTGGAACTGATATGTAGTTTGCAAAGCATTTTAGCTGCTTACAGAACATACTGTACAGTTGTGTGTTCTGGTCAGGACCACTGTCAAGTCCAACTGAAAGACCATGAACCTACACTGAACAAAAATATAAAAGCAACATGCAACAATTCCATAGATTTTACTGAGTTACAGTTCATATAAGGAAATCAGTCAATTTAATTTAATAAATTAGGCCCTAATCCATGGATTTCACATGACTGGGAATACAGATATGCATCTGTTGGTCACAGATACCTTTAAAAAAAAAAAAGCAGCGCGACATCGCCTTCGCATAGAATTATTCAGGATGTTGATTGTGGAATGTTGTCCCACTCCTCTTCAATAGCTGTGGGCTATGCAAAGTTGCTGGATATTGGCGGGAACTGGAACACTCTGTTATACACGTCGATCCAGAGCACTCTGGTGAGTGTGCAGGCCATGGAAGAACTGACATTTTCAGCATCCAGGAATTGTGTACAGATCCTTGCGACATGGGGCTGTGCATTATCATGCTGAAACACAAGGTTATGGCGGCGGATGAATGGCATGACAATGGGTCTCCAAGATCTCGTCACGGTATCTCTGGGCATTCAAATTGCCATCGATAAAATGCAATTGTGTTCGTTGTCTGTAGCTTATGCCTGCCCATACCATAACCCCACCGCCACCATGGGGCACTCTGTTCACAATGTTGACATCAGCAAACCACTCACCCACACGACGCCATACATGTGGTCTGCGGTTGTGAGGCCAGTTGGACGTACTGCCAAATTCTCTGAAACGTTGGAGGCGGCTTACGGTAGAGAATTGAACATCCAATTCTCTGGCAACAGATCTGGTGGACATTCCTGCAGTCAGCATGCCAATTGCGCACTCCCTCAACTTGAGACATCTATGGCATTGTGTTGTGACAAAACTGCACATTATTGAGGGGCCTTTTTTTGTCCCCAACACAAAGTGCATCTGTGTAATGATCATGCTGTTGCTATGCCACACCTGTCAGGTGGATGGATTATCTTGGCAAAGGAGAAATGCTCACAAACAGGGATGTAAACAAATTTGTGCACAACATTTGAGAGAAATACGCTATTTGTGTGTATGGAAAATTTCTGGGATCATTTATTTCAGCTCATGAAACATGGGACCAACACTTTACATGTTGCGTTTAATTTTTTTGTTTAGTGTATATGACAAATGGAGGAAGAGGGGGAGATATACAGCGGGTGAAATAAGTATTGAACAGGTCACCATTTTTCTCAGTAAATATATTTCCAAAGGTGCTATTGACATGACATTTTCACCAGATGTTGGTAACAACCCAAGTAATCCATAAATACAAAGAAACCCAAACAAATAAGTTCAGAAAATCAGTTATGTGAAATGACACAGGGAAAAAGTATTGAACACATGAAGAAAGGGAGGTTCAAAAAGGCATGGAAAGCCAAGACAACAGCTGAAAACTATCAGTAATTAAAAAGCAATCCAGCCCCCTGTCAGTGCAAATTAATATCAGCTGGTTCAGTCCCAACTGATGGCCTACAAAAAGGTCTCATTGCCAAGGTGTCTCACACGACACATCTCATGATGGGTAAAAGCAAAGAGCTGTCTCAAGACATTCGCAACCTAATTGTTGCAAAACATAATGATGGCATTGGTTATAGGCGCATTTCTAAGCTTCTGAATGTTCCAGTGAGCACTGTTGGGGCCATAATACGGAAGTGGAAAGACAATCATTTCACCATAAATTTGCCTCGACCAGGTGCTCCTCGTAAATTTACCCATTCATCCTTCCTTCAATTATGTGAAGTTTGCCAGTACCATTTGCTGAAAAGCAGCCCCACACCATGATGTTCCCACCTCCAAACTTCACTGTTGGTATGGTGTTTTTAGGGTGATGTGCAGTGCCATTTCTCCTCCAAACATGGTGTGTATTATGACAGTTCAATTTTGCTCTCATCTGACCACACTATATTCTCCCAGTATTTCACTGGCTTTTCCAAATGTTGTGCAGCAAACTTTAAACGAGCTTCAACATGCTTTTTTTTCAGCAATGGAGTCTTGCGTGGTGAGCGTGCATACAGGCCATGGCGGTGGAGTGCATTACTTAATGTTTTCTTTGAGACAACAGTACCTGCTAATTGCAGGTCTTTTTGAAGCTCTCCACAAGTGGTCCTTGGCTCTTGGACAACTCTTCTGATTATTCTTTTCAATCCTCAGTCAGAAATCTTGCGAGGAGCACCTGGTCGAGGCAAATTTATGGTGAAATGATCGTCTTTCCACTTCCGTATTATGGCCCCAACAGTGCTCACTGGAACATTCAGAAGCTTAGAAATGCGCCTATAACCAATGCCATCATTATGTTTTGCAACAATTAGGTTGCGAATGTCTTGAGACAGCTCTTTGCTTTTACCCATCATGATATGTGTCTTGTATGACACCTTGGCAATGAGACCTTTTTGTAGGCCATCAGTTGGGACTGAACCAGGTGATATTAATTTGCACTGACAGGGGGCTGGATTGCTTTTTAATTACTGATAGTTTTCAGCTGTTGTCTTGGCTTTCCATGCATTTTTTAACCTCCCTTTCTTCATGTGTTCAATACTTTTTCCCTGTGTCATTTCACATTATTACACAACTTAATTTCTGAACTTATTTGTTTTGGTTTCTTTGTATGTATGGATTACTTGGGTTGTTACCAACATCTGGTGAAAATGTCATGTCAATAGCACCTTTGGAAATATATTTACTGAGAAACATTGTGACGTGTTCAATACTTATTTCACCCGCTGTATGTATTCTGAGAACTTCTGATAAAACATAAACAAGTACATTTTTGTATCGATAAACAAATGAATCAAATAACCCTGGTTATAAATGATACTGTATATTGACATAAAACTAATGTAAACATTTGCATTGATTGTGTTGTTTCAGGTTTCGAATCTCCTTATTGTGAAGACACAGAGGAGCGGAAGCTTTGGTCAACACACAGCACCATTGCTCAAACTGCAGTCCTCCCCCCTTCTCCAGCCTATATCTCCCCCTGCTTCTGGACCCCAGGATAGTCTCAGCACGGTCACCAACATCCCTACACTTCTGGTTGTAGACCCCACCACCTCCAACATGGGACAGCCATATGATACAACACAGCTCAATTCTTCTGTCAACTGTACCAGTATCTCCATCTCATCCATTGGTCACACAGGGTTCCCACAGACATCTCATAGCTTTGGTACAGTGTCTCTCCCTGTAGGAGGCGGTATCACTGTCCCCCCATTGGATGAGCGGAAGAAAGACGGGCTGCTATTGGTGGAGAACCAACAGGAAGCGTCCCCAGGATCCAGCGCTGACTCGACCCGCGTTCTAAAATGGAGACTGCGAGTGCAGGAAACCTCAGACACCGATACCTCACCCATCACTACTCTGACACCTCCACCCAACCCTTTGACTAGCATCAAGCTCTTACCCATTCAGCCTCCCAGTCAAACATCATCTTTCACCCCAACACAGACTCCTTTCAAATGTCAAGGTGCTCAGATTTCTCAAAGTGGGAATGTACAAAATGTACGATCGCCTGCAATGCAGGGGCTCACCAAAAGCCCTATCTACATAAGCTCCATGGGCCCGCCCAAGCCAGTGCCGGGGGAGTCAGAAGAGGAGACTCTGAGGAAGAAGAGGGAGTACTGGAGGGTGAAGAAGAAGGAGCAGCGAGCCAGGAAAGCAATGAGAGATGGGGAGCTGACGGAGAAGAGGCCCTCGGTCAACTGGCAGCCCATCCTCCCCAACGCTCATCATCCTCAACACGTACTTGAGGAGATGGAGAAACAGGTAACATTTTCAATGGTGAATGTTTTAAACCAAAGTCCATATAATATTGCAATAAGTCAGAACTGTATGTTAACCGTTGACTGAACCGTAACTTTGAGTAAATTGTAACTGTCCCATCTGCATGCATTGATATCAAGGGATGAGGATTCAGCTTTTGGTAACTTTCATTCATCTTGGTCTGTTCTTGGGCTGACTAACTCTTTTAGTTTTTTGTCAACCAAAGGAACAGGATCCTGACCGGTGGTTCAACACTTCTGAGGACTCTGAACTACTTCTAAGGTGAGAGACTAGTTTTCTGACGTTTCTGTGATCTCAATGTGTGTGTTGGTAGTAACCATAACTGTGATCTCAATGTGTGTGTTGGTAGTAACCATAACTGTGATCTCTGTGTGTGTTGGTAGTAACCATAACTGTGATCTCTATGTGTGTGTTGGTAGTAACCATAACTGTGATCTCTATGTGTGTGTTGGTAGTAACCATAACTGTGATCTCTATGTGTGTGTTGGTAGTAACCATAACTGTGATCTCTATGTGTGTGTTGGTAGTAACCATAACTGTGATCTCTATGTGTGTGTTGGTAGTAACCATAACTGTGATCTCTATGTGTGTGTTGGTAGTAACCATAACTGTGATCTCTATGTGTGTGTTGGTAGTAACCATAACTGTGATCTCTATGTGTGTGTTGGTAGTAACCATAACTGTGATCTCTATGTGTGTGTTGGTAGTAACCATAACTGTGATCTCTATGTGTGTGTTGGTAGTAACCATAACTGTGATCTCTATGTGTGTGTTGGTAGTAACCATAACTGTGATGTCCATGTGTGTGTTGGTAGTAACCATAACTGTGATGTCCATGTGTGTGTTGGTAGTAACCATAACTGTGATGTCCATGTGTGTGTTGGTAGTAACCATAACTGTGATGTCCATGTTTCCGTAGTACTTCAACAGAGACGGACATGGGCTACATTCCTGACTTTGGCCATTCAGAACCTTTAGAAGGTAATACATTTGATACTTCTAGATCTGTTAAGACTAAATCTATCTATAGCTATAGGCTCTTTCTTAGAGTAACCTTGTTGCCTTTAGTAGAAAATGTGGCTAACAAGCCCAAATATTTTGGACCCTTGGCTAGTAGAAAGTCATCATAGACTAGTAGAAAATGCAGTCTACTGGACTGACTGACCAGTGGCCAAAATCTAAAAGTTCCATGTCTCATAATACCAATATCAATCCTCTAGACGAATCAGAGCTCCTTTTCCTAGATGATGATCATGGCGACAACTACGACGACACCATCTCGGATGCTGTATGGAGGAACCGCTACCTCATGGACTACGACCCGCTGAACCAGCTGCTGGTGTGCATGGTGTGCGGGGAGCTCCAGTACTCCCACAGCCTGGAGGGGGTGAGGGCCCACATCGACGAGGCCCACCCGGATACCCTGAGCCTGGAGCCCCCGGAGCACCGGCGCATCCTGGAGGCCTGGGACGAGCAGGTGTCCAGGAGAGAACGCTTCTTCACCAGCCAGCTGCAGCAGCACAGTGGGACTATGGAAGGTAATTAGGCTATATTATATTAGAGGGCCCAGAGTTCTTCCTGTTCCTGGCAATGGGGACATTTGGGATTGAGGATTTCTGATTTATCCATGCACGTTTTGTTTCAGGGGACAGTGCCAACCTCCCAGCAGAAGTAATGGTTGATACAGAGGACTCGTCATACCTGACCAACAGCAAAAGCTTCAAAACTATTAAAAGACTCTGAGCACTAAGGTGAGCATTTGAGCCTTCATAGCTGTACATTGCACAGACACCATCCATGTCTGAATATCATAATGTTGACCGTAGCTCTCTGTATAACAAGCGGTGTATTCTTATTTCCGACATTGTTTGACAAACGCGTACCTCCTCCTACTTATTTGTCCTAATTTGCAGAAGCACAAATGGCTCAATTCCAGACAGCATAAAACAACAATAGAAGAAGAGGAAGATAACGGCAGAAACAATTTTTTAAATTTTGTGTAGAATTTTTCGGAGAAGTTCACCTCTACAAAAGATTAACTAAACTTGAACTGTATAACTGTATAGGGGACAACAGAACCACAAGAGGCAAGCTTTACCTTGTTAATTTTGGGATAGACACACACACACCCACTCATATATATATATACGCACACACACACACACACACACACGTATCTTCTTGCTGTTGATAGCACCATTTTGTAGCAATCATCATCATTCACTACTACTACTACACCATGTCTCCTGTGCCCTAAACCAAAACGTAATATCAACGAGGGATGTCACTGGGCTCTATAATGTTGTTGTGCTTTATAACATACTAAAGCACAGTCAGGGCTCTCCCTTAGTCTACTGCACTGGGTTAACTGTACATCCCTGTTATGTGTCCATGACAAACAGGTCAGTGATGTTCTTCAATCTGAATGAATGACATGTCCTTGGTTTTACTCCTCAATGTGTCAGGTTCATTGTGATCCAGGTTTTAAGCGTAAACAGCAGACCTGTGAATTTGACTTGAGAGACCATTTTGAAATGGTCTACAGGTGATCAATTGTTCAATGATTGATATTCATCTGTACATACAGTCCATTTTATAATTTCACTTATGTTTTTATGTAATATTTCTCACAATTACTATCAGTTTTGTATACATGTTTGTACTGTATTAACAATCATTTGTTATTCAGGTCCAAGACCATCGTTTTTTTTTCTCTTCCCTTTAAACAAGGGACATCCTTGCATGAGGGTATTCTAAATATGTTCTAAAAAGTACTGGCATAATTATTTTTCTTGCAGCATGTATCTACAAGACTGACTCTTCAAAATACTTATTTGACACATAAAACAACAAAAAAATGTTCTGGAATATAAAATGTTCTTCCTTTTGAATAAATGTAAACAATGTTTTTGTAATGGTGATTTGAGAAATGTATTTAAATAGTTATGTTTAAAGGGTTGGTGAAATGTCAATACCCTTTAATGTATTATTTGATTGCCTATCACTTAATGGTTGCTCACATTGTTTCTGATCTGATTCATATTTCCTTGTCTATTCATTCTGTATACATTAACTATTTTTTTAATGCCTTTTATTTAGTCTGAACAATCAGTCAGCGGCACAAATATACATGATTATTTAAAAATGGTATTTAATTGTATCCCTGATTTAACAATCAATTATCAGCATATGTTTTTTGTTACAAACAAGAACACATGTAAGTTTCTATACAGTCATGTGAAAAAGTAAGTACACGCCCTGGTTATTTTTTTTTACATATTTTGACAGATGGATATGTAATCTTCACTTCAACACTTGGGCTGACTTTGTTGGGACAACCTGTCCTAGGTAGTTTGCCAGTGGTCTGGAATTTGTCGGACAGTGGAATGATGTACTTAGAATTGCTTGGAAATGGATTTGTAACCCCTCCCAGACTCATGGGCATCAATAATGTTTCTTCTGAGGGCCTCGGGTAGGTCTTTTGATCTTTGAATGATGTTACCACACACCCATATGGTTAAGACCAAACCAATTGTCTTATCTTTATGGAAGGCTGGACCCTCCTAAGTTTCTCTCTGTTTTCTAATCATTTGCACTTGTTTTGGTACCTAATTCTAATTTTAGCCATTTTATGTGATGGTAAAGGTAGGGGTGTACTAACTTTTTCCCATTAAGGAAAAGGCATTTTGGTTTATTTAAATTGCATGTTTTTTTTGTGTGATTTGTTAAATTGGGTAACCTTTATCTGTTAATAGTGTTGAAGAGATTACATATACATCTGTCCAAAAAAAAGACTGTACTTTGTATATTTAACAGAAAATGTGTGGAGTAGATTCCCATTTGCATGGTTTTTGGTTCACCAATATGCTGAAAATCACATCCTATAGAGCACAAAGCTTTGGAAGTCAGTCTTCTGTTGTCTTAACAGAATGAAAATGCATTGAAACAGATTTAACTTTTTCTTGTACAGCTGTAACAAACTGTAAATGTACAGGGGACACTGACCAAGCTGTAGGAGTATACCTGTTGAGAATGTACCTCTTTTGAATTGGTTCCTACTTTGTTTCTGTTTCAAAAGGGAATGTTCAAATGCCTTTTCCGTACTAATAAACCCTTTTTTGTATCTTTTAAAAGTTGTTCTGATTTATTGCTAGCTTGTGCTATCAAGTAGGGTGTATATGAGCCCATATCTTTCTGTATTGTTGAAAATGGGGATAAAGTTAAGTCAACAATGTGCATAATTCACACTGACCAGGTTAATGCAAATGCTCACTTGTTTCAACACTAGATTTAGGGTATGATGTCATCCTTGACTGCGGTACAAAGTTTCAAATATAATGACAATATTGTATGAATACAGTAGGCTACGCTTAAGAGACTATGTATATCAGCCATAGAAATAATGTATTGTTTTCTGATGATTTGAGACTTTCTTGAACCTTGACACTGTGCAAATTAAAAGTTCCTGCAAGGGCCTCGTCAAAGACATTTACGACAACATTAAATGAGTTGAGGGCATCAAGTTACATACGTAAGTACCTAAACTTGGTTTCTGGAACCGGACAAGTTCATACGATTTGACAATGGGTGGGTACAGTGTACTTGGTATTAAATCCACTATTTAATGGCATCCTATTACCAGATTTTATGAAGAAGGCCAGGAGTGACCTGACAAGGAGGAGTGAGTGAGTTATGATAAATGCACTGTGATAAAAGCTAGCTCTCCAGGTAATACTGTATCTCTCTAGAGAAATGGGCTCTGTCACAGTCCTGTAGCAGTTTACCGCTTCACTCCCTGGCTACGGTGATGTTCCTCTACCACAACAATGCCTGTGTCTCTGCCCTAGCCCCTGTCTCTTCCTCTCCCCCCCTTCCTGGCTACTTTCAAGAATCTCATATATAAAATATATTTTGATTTGTTTAACACTTGATGTCTTCACTATCATTCTACAATGTAGAAAATAGTAAAAATAAAGAAAAACCCAGGAATGAATAGGTGTCCAAATTTTTGACTGATACTGTATCTGGCCGGACCTACTGATCTGTCCGGCCGGACGTAGCTATCTGACAGCCAGCCATCCAGACCTACCAATCAGACTGCTGGCCAGACCTACCTATCTGGCCGGCTGACCGTACCTACCTGTCTGACCAATCTGGCTGGCCGGTCGGATCTACCTGGCTGTCCGGACATGCTTGACTTGCCGGCCGACGGGACCTACCTATCTGGCCGGTCCCATCTGGCCAACGGACTGGAACTATCTGGCCTGCCGACTAGTCCTATTTGGCCAACGGACTGGAACTATCTGGCCTGCCGACTAGTCCTATTTGGCCGGCCGACCAGTACAATCTGTCCGTCCAAACGTACTTCCCTACCTGGCCGGCCGGATCTACTTGTCTGGCCGGCTGAACCTACCAATCTGGCCGGCCTACATGTCTGGGCCGGACCTACCTATATTGCCAGCCGACCAGTCTGACCTAGGTAGGTACCTAGCTGGATCTACCTGTCTGGCTGGCCGGACCTACCTATTTGGCCAGCCAGACAGACCTACCTATTTGGCCGGTTGACCAGCCTGACCTAGGTAGGTACCTATCTGGTTGGCCGGACCTACCTGTCTGTGCCGGCCGGATCTACATGGCTGTCCAGACTGCTGAACCTGCCCGGTCCTACATGCCTGCCCGGCCAACCAGACCTACCTATCTGGACCTACCTGCCTGGCCTGAACTACCTGTCCGAATGGCCGGACCTTCCTACCAGACCAGATAGTTAGGTCCGGCCAGGTAGGTAGGTAGGTCCAGCCGGTCCCATCTGAGTTAGTAAGGACGCCTGTATCTTTGTAATGACTGGGTGTATTGACACACCATCCAAAGTGTAACTAATAACTTTACCACGCTCAAAGGGTTATTCAATGTCTGCTTTATTTTATTTTATCTACCAATAGGTGCCCTTCTTTAAGAGGCAATGGAAAATCTCCCTGGTCTTTGTGGTTGAATCTGTATTTGAAATTCACTGCTCGACTGACGGACCTTACAGATAATTGTATGTGTGGGGTAAAGAGATGAGGTTGTCACTCGAAGTCCAGGTCCAGCTGAAGAGGGAAGTTGAAACACCTCTCTGGGTAGTATGTCTCCTCCACCTGACAGGGACAAAACAAACAGCTAAGATAATTGATTGTTTTATTATTGCTTGAGCAGTAATAGCAAAGTGTATAATAAAGCTATTGTGATAGTATGGAACAAATACTTAAGGCAATATTCATAATATAAAATGATAACATTGTAAACGCTACTGTTAAAATATACACTATTTACACCATGTTGTCATAGTTGCACAGGGTCTCCCACCTTTTCCTCAGGGGGCAGTGGATCAGCCCTGAGTGAGTAAGTAGTAGTAGACTTCCTCAACCACAGGGGGAAGGAGCCCTCCACAAACACAGGCCTGTTGGGGTTATGTTAAGCCAGCAGCTCCATCTGGTCTGGGCTCTGGATCCCTGACAGAGGAAGAAAAGAGGCATGGTTTATCATTTAAATAGACAACGACATTGAGAACCATATGTTTGCAGTGCATCATCTGGAGTTGCAACTAGCCAATGATAACTGATAAATTAAATACCTGCTGACCACAGAATAAAAGCAGTTTGTATGTAAAAGGAGAGGGAACTTTGATTATCTACCTAGGTAGTGTGGGAAGGTAATCTCCTCCTCTGACTCTGGGATGTCAGTACAAGGCATCTGGTAGACAGTGACCTTAGTGTCCAGGACGTTAGAGATGCAGTTGAGACTGAGGCGGGCCAAGTCTACAGGGTCCCTAGGGAGCTGCAGGGTGGCGGGGAAGGGGTTGGCGTGCTTGAACTTGGGGAACCAGTACATGATACGCTGGTACTTCTTCATAGGGTGACTCTTGTCCCGAAGATCTGGACGATCAGGACCTTAGTCTCGACATTTGGAATGAGAAAATGAATGAATGACAAAAAAGAGGTGTCAATGCTACATATTTTAATGGTTTGAGAACCCCTCTTCTGAAAAACCGTTGGCCCAATCACTCGCTCTCTCTCACACACACACACACACCAGTGTTTCCCCTATATTAATTTAGCAGTAGCGGGCAACTGCTAAATTGTTTCCATCACTCCAAGAAATATATATATTTTTAAAGACAATAAAAAATGTGGGGTTTGGTAAAATGTTGTCAGTATAAATGTTAACGACTAAAACCAGATATAAAGTATGTAGAAAAGATAATGGCCCTATATATTTCTAAATAAGATAATCTTTGAGAACTAACAATCACCCATAAAAACTAGTCAGAGAGAATAAAAAATTCAAAAAGTGTCATAAGAACAGGAAACTTGCTTTAAAATAGCAACATTTTGTCTGCGGCCAGGAAGAGGGCCTTTAAAATCTTTGGTTAGAAACCACACAATTGGCCAAGTCCACTAGCACGCCCCTAAGGTAACTTTGCCAATTCCTATGGTTTTAGGGAGTGACATACCTGGCCACAGGTGTTGTGTAGTGTAATTAGGGGAAAATGCTGTGGCTGTCTGACGCAGGGTAGCATGCTGGACAGCTGCTCTGACAGAGGGGGCCAGGGACCCCACACTCTGGAACTGTAGTAGACAGCAGGCACAGTTCATTGTACATGCATCATGTGGCTCCTACAAAAGAGAAAAGTGACGATGGCATTATTAACAATTTAAGCAGATGGGACAAATAGTACAGAGACACTACGAATCTGCCCTAATATGAATATATTGTGACAACTTGCAAAACATACGGGCAGATCAACTCTGTGGTTTTGAGGGGTGCATGCCACCCCTCAAAACATACATAAACAAAGGAAAACATACTATATCTTCTAGCTAGCAATAAGTAGCCATGTTCAATTTATGACTATGTCACATAGTATGTGACATTTGAACTTGTGAGTGACATTAGAAGCTCGAAGTTATACGGGGAGGTAAGATTAATCTCCTTCGTATCAAGTCTCCTTCAAACATGTATCTCCACGGGCATCTCCATGTTGAAACTGCCGGCTGCATTTCCTGGTTCAACCGCGTTTTGTTCCCCATCATAACAAAAACAAGGACGCCGAGCTTTAGTTCCGCCATCGTGTGGACGATGTGAAGTACATAAACACGCCACCAGGTGGCAGGAAATCTCTGTGAAATAAAACATCTCAGTTGAACAGAACTGCTACAAGTTTCAGTAAGGAGCATATTGTTATTACATACACACATAGTCAACGCAAAACGCGGGGATATTTATTCCATACTTGTCTCCACGAGCATAATTTTGGTAATTCTGGTGCGGAGTGCATCTGAATCTATTGCGCGATTGTGCACTTGTCCACCCAATGTTTAACTAATTTCCTGGATTTGTGTAAAATATTTCATCCTCTCTAGTTACTGCGCACGTTGCCATACGTGCCTCCTCTCTTTTCTCAAGAAACAACTTCAGCACGAGCTCCGGAGTGTGACTTCTGACATACTCCAGCAGCAGCAGCAGCATGGGAAATGCACCCCAAAACAAACTTCACTCCTAGAAAGCAGTAAATAACTTCTGGGCAAACAGTCATGGATGGTTCTACGAATAGCCTAGGTAAGTAAAGCATCTAAAGTAGTATTTGTAGTCAACCGTTTCTAACTTTGAGTAGCTACTTTATCTGTCAACCACATAGTTACGAATGTGGCCGTATCAGTCTGCAAATTACAAAGCAGCATGTATAGTTTATGTGCAAAACATGCAATTGAAAAACTGAAAACACACCTTTGCAATTGTATAAAGGAGTAAAAGAAATTTGATGATAACCTAGGGCCAATGATGTTATGCGCTTTCAGTTTGTAAGGATTTTGTTATGTTCTTGCTCACCGTTTCACAACTTTGTTGTGTCCTCTAGGCAGGTGTGAAACAGTAATTTGTTCCCCCATCATCTCTCTCGCGATAGGGTGTGCGCGTGGGGTTCTGTTGAATGGACTGGCAGAGGTGAGAACGGAATGTTATCTAGAACGTTCTCTCCCAATTGGGTTGTGGGTTGGATGCTACAAAGCAACCATTTCCATTTCTGGTGCCAATAGATTACTTGTTGTAAGGTTAGCTCCTTAGTTTGTAGTCTCTTGACTGTTTCAACTCCATTAGCTACACCAATAAAGATAACAGGGATGCATTCAAATTGATTGATTAGATTTGAATTGTGATTTATCACTATAAGCTCTTTTTATCACGCTAAAACAAACAGTCATATTCAAAGTTCTAGAGGGACGTTCATATATGGAAGTTAGTTCAGTGCATTGATTAACAAGCTAGACACAATTTAATCTGTCCGGAGTTAGGGATGCATTTAAAACCCTGTCAAAGTTATACGGTCACTGTAGTTGCTGGACCACCATCTGCACTGGAGAAACTCCAAAGGTTCCTAGTTGTAGCAAGAGAGATGAATTATAACTATAAACAGCATATTGACATTTTTAGTACACCCTACCCCATGATGCATGAACTCATTTGGGGGTACCTACCCATCTATAACCCAAACATCTCTGGGCCTCTCTGGGCATGATTTTAAATGGAAATAAACAGATATTCAGTTTGTGGCTGTTATTAATTGTTCTTCCCTCCAGTTTGCAGTAGCATTGGTTATGCTGCTACTGCCTTGACAATATAACTTTTAATGGGTTCTACAAAGGAGTAGAATGGGAGCCATTGTGGCATATCTGTAGCAGTCCCACCTCGTGCTGATGTTTTGTTACCATATTTTAAAAGGGTGGGCGGTTAGGCACACAGTGGAACACACAGGAGAACAGTCAATGTTCGAGAGCATCAAAACCGTGATGCATCATGGTATTTGGTGTTTTATTAGGATCCCCATTAGCTGTTGCTAAACCAGCAGCTACTCTTCCTGGGGTCCACACAATACATTAAACATTGCATAATACAGAACATTAATATACAAGAATAGCTCAAGGACAGAACTACATAAATGGAAAAATGCCACACAGCCTACATATCAATACATACACATAAAATATCCAGGTCAAATAGGGGAGAGGCGTTGTGCTGTGAGGTGTTGCATTATATGTTTTTTGAAACCAGGTTTGCTGTTCATTTGAGCCGTATGAGATGGAAGGGAGTTTCATGCAATAATGGCTCTATAATACTGTTCGCTTCCTTGAATTTGGGGACTGTGTCTGGTGGGGTAAGTGTGTGTATCAGAGCTTTGTGTAAGTTCACTGCAAACAATTTGGAATTTAACACATTAATGTTTCTTATAAAAATAAGTGATGCAGTCGGTCTCTCCTCAACTCTTAGCCAAGAGAGACTGGCATGCATAGTATTTATGTCAGCCCTCTGATTACAATGAAGAGCAAGAACGTGCTGCTCTGTTCTGGACCAGCTGCAGCTTAACTAGGTATTTGGCTCCCAAGTGGCGCAGTGGTCTAAGACACTGTATCTCAGTGCTAGAGGCGTCACTACAGACAACCTGGTTCGAATCCAGACTGGATCCCATAGGGTGGGGCACAATTGTCCCAGCGTCGTCTGAGTTTGGCAGGTGTAGGCCGTCATTGTAAATAAGAATTTGTTCTTAACGGACTTGCCTAGTTAAATTACAATTTAAAATAAAATTTCCTTGCAGCACTCGACCACATGGCTGGACAATAATCAAGATAAGACAAAACTAGAGCCTGCAGAACATGCTTTTTGGAGTGTGTTGTCAAAAAAGCAGAGCATCTCTTTATTATGGACATACCTCTCCCCATCTTTACAACCATTGAATCAATATGTTTTGACCATGATAGTTTACAATCTAACTTAACGCCAAGTAATTTAGTCTCCTCAACTTGTTCAACAGCCACATCCCAGATTAAGCTAAGGTCTAGAGTTTAGGGAATGATTTGTACCAAATACAATGCTCTTAGTTTTAGAGATGTTCAGGACAATTTATTACTGGCCACCCGTTACAAAGCTGACTGCAACTAATTAAGGCTTTCAGTGACTTCATTAGCTGTGGTTGCTCTCCTTTAAAGTCGGCTGCAATATCTAACGGGCCCAATATCACTTGGAGAGGCAGACGCACGGTTAGCAACTGTTGGCAATGCCTGTCTGTCATTATGTCTCACTCACAGCTGACTAGAATATGTACCCCTAAGCACAGATCTAGGATCAGCTTATCCTACAGCAATCTTAACCTAAACTATTTAGGGCTTACGAAATGAAACTGCCATCAGATCAGCACTATGTTTTATTCAGCCAGCAGGATGGGGCCGTCAGTGGGCTGTCAGTGAGTTTACTGTCAGGGATTGTCGGTGTTAGGTGTTAGGCTGGGGGTGTTAGGCTGAACTGTCCATAAAATCACCAGCGTCCATATGTCTCCCCCCCCACAGATAGCTGATAATTCCATGCTGCCCTGTCACAAATCCCAATTGACTAGGGTCTGAGAACATGTCAATTGTCAGATAGCTTGCATCTATCTGGACTGCTTCATTTGGTTATGGTTTTCATTGCGGTAATCGGTAGGTTTGTTAATATCTTGCTTTATCTACACATGAGAAAAAATGCAGGGGCTTTTGACTTAGTTGATTATATCCAGCAGCAGCTCTGTGTCTGAGATCATACTGGTATTATGTTTATGCTGCCTGCAGAATACCTCATAGATTTGATATCTGTATACAAAGCCAGTATGCTCTTGCATAATTTCCCTCTGATTTATGCTTAGTGACACTGTCTTGACCCCAAACAGCTCAAGATAAATGTTTAGTGTTTAGCCTCAATATTTACGACCAACATTTCATCTTCAGCTAGTGTCAAATACAGAGCATTCTATGGCAGGCTTGGTGAGGATGTGTCAAGGATTGACGTAGGTTGAGGAACAGACGAAAGTCCACACTTTTCCATCAGACAATGCTACTCTGAATTTTCTCATAGGATATTAAGATATGATCATAAATAAGCATTTTCTATTCAACTTTAGACAGGGAGTAATAGAAGCAGACAGTATTAATTTCCCTACATATATTATCTCAGGTGGGATGTAGCTATATCTCTCTGTTTCGGTTCAGTGTGATGAGTTCGATGGAAGACTGCATCGCCCACCACCCGTGTAGAGATGCAAAGTAAGGCACAGGATGTGTTGTGGTGGCAACATGCTTGTGAACACATGGGTCCCGGGGACAAGTGACTGGGACAGATGCTCTCTGTAGGTGGTGATGCGCCGTGGCGGGTGGCATTCACCCGAAAGGAGCTGACTGTGTGTGTGTGTGTGTGTGTGTGTGCTGTTAATCCTTACTCTTGAGATTCTGGGTAGGAAAATAACCGTCACTTCTTGATTGACTGTTTCAACCACAATGAAGTAACAGTGATAAATCTGTGACTGGGAAAATAAAAAACACAAATACCTTATTTACATAACTATTCAGACCCTTTGCTATGAGACTCGAAATAGATCTCAGGTGCATCCTGTTTCCATTGATCATCCTTGAGATACCTGTGGTAAATTCAATTGATTGGACATGATTTGGAAAGGCACACAACTGTCTATATAATGTCCCACAGTTGACAGTGCATGACAGAGTAAAAACCAAGCCATGACTCCGAGACAGGATTTTGTCGAGGCACAGATCTGGGGAAGGGTACCAAAAAATGTCTGCAGCATTGAATGTCCCCAAGACCACTGTGGCCTCCATCATTCTTAAATGGAAGAAGTTTGGAACCACCAAGACTCTTCCTAGAGCTGGCCGCCCCCGGCCAAACTGAGCAATCGGGGGAGAAGGGCTTTAGTCAGGGAGGTGACCAAGAATCTGTTGGTCACTCTGACAGAGCTCCTGAGTTCCTCTGTGGAGATGGGAGAACCTTCCAGAAGGACAACCATCTCTTCAGCACTCCACCAATCAGGCCTTTATGATAGTGGCCAGACAGAAGCCACTCCTCAGTAAAAGGCACATGGCAGCCCGCTTGGAGTTTGCCAAAAGGCACCTAAAGACTCTCAGACCATGCGAAAGCAGATTCTCTGGTCTGATGAACCAAAGATTTAACTCTTTGGCCTGAATGTCAAGCGTCACGTCTGGAGGAAACCTGGCACCATCCCTACGGTGAAGGATGGTGGTGGCAGCATCATGCTGTGGGGATGTTTTTCAGCAGCAGGAACTGGGAGACTAGTCAGGATCGAGGCAAAGATGAACGGAGCAAAGTACAGAAAGATCCTTGATGAAAACCTCCTCCAACCTGCTCCTCAGATTGGGGCGAAGGTTCACCTTCCAGTAGGACAACGACTGCGAAGACAATGCAGGAGTGGCTTCGGGACAAGTCTCTGAATGTCCTTGAGTGGCCCAGCCAGAGCCCGGACTTGAACCCGATTTAAAACATCTCTGGAGAGACCTGAAAACGGTCAAGACTCAAGGCTGTAATCGCTGCCAAAGGTGCTTCAACAAGGTGCTGAGTAAAGGGTCTGAATACCTATGTAAATGTGATATTTCAGTTTTTTATCTATAAATTAGCAAAACTGTCAACCTGTTTTTGCTTTGTCTATGGGTTATTGTGTATAGATTGAGGGGGAAAAAAAACTATTTTGTCCATTTTAGAATAAAAAAAAAAATGTGGAAAAAGTCAAGGGGTCTGAATAATTTCAGAATGCACTGTAATTACAAATAATTTGTAGACTGCAAATTGACCGCAAGAAGCCCAAACAGATCATTTCAAACCTTGCTTACATTTGTATACGATCACGTGTCTCTATTATGCGTTGGAATACTTGGGAACACATTTCTTAAATTAAAAAGTAATGTTGAGGGTCGAAATAAAACCAGCCGCGGTGCGAGAGCGACTCAAACAGACCTTTTGTCAGCTCTGTTTGTGTAGACTGTGTGGAGCACTTAAAGCTGTTTGAATGCTAGCCATGAGGTTGGACAGAGCAAATCTACTCTGTTCAGACTGCATGTGCACAAGTCTCTACCTACCTTTTCTCATCCTAGAGTTCCTTGGAGTGGGAGCTGAGCAAATTGATTTAAACATTCTCCAAATTGGACTTGTGAACATGCAGTCTTACCTAAGAGCCAGTTTGCTCTGTCCAAACCTCTTGGCTCCAACACGACCAGCCTTATCGCCCAGTGGCGCCCCAAAGCCTTCAGATGGCCCAGTCCATCTTAAGAGGCTATAAACTAGAAAACCCTCTGTCTTCAAGATTCATTGCGTAATTGTGTTTTTATTTTCCTACCTGTATCATCGTTTATCAGTGATCATCAGTGTTATGTGAAGGTTCTGATCGGTCTTTGGTGATATGGAGTCCAACGCTGTACAAACAGTGGCTTAAACTGATCCCTGGAATAACAATTTGTTGAGGCGTTGTTTGAGTCACTGTCATAAAGTCAGTATAAAGAATTCATGGAGAATGTCGATTTTTATTTTACTAAGATACACTATTTTCAGCTTTAGGCGATTTAAAATGGATTGAGGGAGAGGGTGGATGTATGGATATGAAGAAAGTGAAACGAACAGAAAGCCAGAAAGAGAGAGAAGGATAAATAGAGAGAGATATGAGGAGCAGTTTGGCTCCAACGTTCAATCAGACCAGAGACCACACTCCACTCCAGCTCTCTAGTTTCGGCCAACTCCAGATTGCTTCCAGCCCTGTCCAGTCCAGTCGTTGTGCATATGTGTGTTCCTCTCCAGCTTCCTCTGGGACTCACCCGCGGGCCTTGGCTCGTCATGAGAAAAAAACAGTTGTAACAAATAAAAAAGAGAAGCAAGGAAATTTGTGATATTGCAGCTGGGTGCGTGTGTGTGTGTGTGTGTGTGTGTGTGTGTGTGTGTGTGAGCAAACAACCCCTAACAAAGTGCAGCATTATTGCGATGGAGGAAATGAAACATAAATCCTTCTTCCTTTTCACCTCCTGGACATCCTATTCCCATCTGTTGCTTCGGCTCCCGTTCACAACCGTAAATACCGTACCTCCCCTAAAAACAGACCAAGAACACAAACCTCTAATTACTTCACGATGTGTTCAGGAGTTCTATTGGCTAAGTTCTTGAATGTCCCCCGGAAAGATAGGTTGTGGCTAGGACCGCAACAGTTCTTGGTCTTAAGCCTCATTACGAATTAATGAAGAATGAGAAGGTCTCTTACAGTAGCTTATCTCTCCTTTGAGAGTGCCGACCTACATTACCTGCTCCAACAATGCAATGTAGTCCTGCAAGTGCCTAACTGTACCTTTTTTTTTACCTGCTAACTGTACCTTTGTACCTGCCAACTGTACCTGCAAGTGCCCAACCGGGCCTAACTGTACATTTTTATAATGGCTAAGGTCTCACCCAGTTTTGTAAAATGTGTTCCCTTTACGAAATGTGTTCCCTGCTTTTATAGGTACACATATTGAAATGGAGCTCTTTATTAAAGGCATTATTAGTGGTCGCGGTTCTAATGGATAGCATTAGCAACAGCAGCTGTAAGCCAATCAAGAGGCGGTAATAATACCAGGCTAACCTTATATACACTGAACAAAAATATAAACGCATTATGTAAAGTGTTAGTCCAATGTTTCATGAGCTGAAATAAAAAATCCCAGACATTTTCCAATGTTAATTTCTCTACCATAAGCTGGAGAATTTGGCAGTACGTCCAACCGCCACGTTTGCTCAAATCTGTGACTTTTGGCATTTTAATGTTAGTCTTGCACCATTCGCCACAGATAATAGCAGTAATACTGTATTAATAACTTAATTTCTGTGTTTATTTAAATATTATATCTCTACTGAACAAAGACTTATTCTTACTTATTATTCAGAGGTGCAGGCCCACACAATCTGAGATGAATCAAGACAACCTCTACATTTTGTGTATGACGTTAAGCCTCTTTCCTGCAGAAACACTGGGGCTGGATTGTGGGAGTGTGGAGGTTTCGGGAACTTCTGTTTAGTCGTGTTTGGCCTGGAATTGGAGCCCAAGGGGGTGGGTGGGTGGGTGGGTGTGTGTGTGTGTGTGTGTGTGTGTGGTTACATTTTCGACCACAAGTCTTAACTTCATGCTTCACGCAGCTGATCAAATCAGCTGATAATTTTCCAAAATCGAGGGGAGTTTAAAGACTGAAAAGGAATCTCTCTCATTGATTTAGGTTTCAAGTCAGTGGATTGGAACAGAGGCTAATATGTTGCAACACAGTTTAGTCCCATACAACCCATTCCATAGAGATGTGTGTGTGTGTGTGTATATAAATACTAGTTTTCTATTTAAAGGTGCAATATGCAGAAATCACTCGGCCATTTCCTAGTTGCAAACATTCTAATACAAAACAAGCAGTCATTGTGTAGAGAGTCATTAAACCATCTAAACCACTGTGAAATATATCTTCCGTAACCCAAAATATTGTATTTTCAGCGGGTTGAAGCTGGTGTACAAAACCGAAAGTAAAAGACGCAAAAACTAAACTTAAGAACAGGAAGAATAGAAATAGCGCCCATAGAACAGATCTACCACTTCTTAGACTTGTGTTCAGTGAGAATGACAGATCTATAACTCACATTTCTACGTGAAGTTGAACAGGTCACCCAAAAAGTGACATAAGGCAGCATTAATTCTGTATACCATACTGTGTTGTTTAGTAAATACTCTTGAGATTGCACTTCTTTAGTGCCCTAACTCAAATACTCTGGATATTCTTTAGTGCCCTAACTCAAATACTCTGGATATTCTTTAGTGCCCTAACTCAAATACTCTGGATATTCTTTAGTGCCCTAACTCAAATACTCTGGATATTCTTTAGTGCCCTAACTCAAATACTCTGGATATTCTTTAGTGCCCTAACTCAACCAGGTGTTTCTTGTCCTTGATTAGAGTGCAGTAGATTATTGCTCTCCTGCTACATCCTAAACACTCTTCAACCAAATGTGTGTGGGAAGTCACGTGTTTGCTTGTGTATGTCATCGTGACCAAGTTCATTGAGTTCAACCACAGTGCATCTCAGTGTGGAATTTAAACTGGCAAGAATATACTGTATGTAATATTATCAAAACCACAGTATAGTGTGTAACACACTTCATTCTCTCATTTCATGTATTGTTCACGAAAACACTCGCACTTACCTTGTTTCCCCTTAGTAGCACTGACTTCGTTGATAGCCACTTTATTGAGGAAAAATGTACTATAACTGTGATCTGTGGCTGTCCAACCTAGTGCATTCATCTTAAGGTAGCTAACTGTAAGTCGCTCCGGAAAAGAGCGTCTGCTAAATTACTTAAATGTAATGTAAATGTATTTCTGTATCTTCTATAGCTGCTGTTATGTCTCTGTGGTGTGTTTTCCAGTGAGAGGACTGGTCTGGCCCTGTAGACAGCTGGCTCAGTCTGTCTGAACACAGACAGCAGAGAGAGGCCTCAATGACTCCATTGTGTGTGGACTGGAGCTATGGTTCTGGTCGTGTGTGTGTGTGTGTGTGTGTGTGTGTGTGGAGTGAAGCCATGGTTCTGGTTCAGAGATTGTGTGTGGGTGTATTGATTGAAGGTATCACTGGAATCTGAAAATATTTGTTTTTCTTGCAGGCTTCAAGGAGAGGGATATTTTCATGCTTTCAAGTCGTTAAGTGGAACTGGTTCTCCTCTAATGATGGTTCTCTTCTCCAACCATTTAATGTGTCATTTTCCCTTACGAGCCAAACTAGGCAAAACAGTCAAGTGCTCTAGGAGTTCTTAGGAAACGCCTCACCAAGTGCTCACTAGTAAGTAGGTGAGAGGCACTCAGTGAGATCCTCTCAATGGAAATAAGCACACTTACAGTAACAAGACTTATTATGAACAACAATGACTGTTAAATTATAGCTTAACTGCTACAGTGCATGTGTCAGTATGAGGATTAAGAAGGAGCATAGGTTATACCATCTGCGGTGCCAGTAGGCAAAGGGTTAGGTACAATGTAAAGAGAAAGTACCACGCTGTCACTTTCATACCATAAAGCAAACGATAAGAGCCGCAACTTCATTATGCGTGTTTCCTCACAGAACCAGTTTTGGGGGATTTTCACAAAATATAATCCATAGAATGGCCCTTCTGGAGGAAAGATTGTTGACAATATTTTACATTTGTATCTAAAAGCATAATTAGAAATAATTGATCAAAGTTTGCATATTTATTATACATCAGCCTTACCCAGGCCTCATTTAGGACCCAATAAAGATTTATCTGTAGGTACTACAAAGCAAACATTGCTGTCATATGAAGCTTTACTGCTTGGTCTGTAATATGAGTAGTACTTTGATTTCAATAAAACATTTCTTTACATTCATTTAAAATGGCCGACCGTTTGTTTTCAACGTAATCTACTCACGTTCGCATACGCCATTTTGTGGTTACTGCCATATTTCTAGATGAGGTTTTACTGGGACAACTACGCCTGCACACTGGTCTAGTATTTGTCAGTTTGACTAAAATATCATTAAGTCTGTAATTTAAATAATGATTGTCTAATTGTTGTCAAAAGTACAAACAGTTTAGTCAACTACATACCCTTTCATTTTAGTCATATTTTAATGACATCACATTTTGTATTGCCTCATTAACCTATAGGAAACATACATCACTGACTTCCGTGTGCACAAACATACATAGCCTTGTCCTATCAAACATACATAGCCTTGTCCTATCAACAGATTTTTCTGCATATCATCCTATCGTATGATTTTATCCCAGCAGCCAAATTGGCAGAAGAATACATTACTCAGATAAAAAAAAGCAAACCCCTTGACAGGACTCCAGATTTTCCCACTGCCACTAATTTTTTTCGATGGCACCAACCCATGATTTGGTCGCACTAATTTTCTTCCGCAGCATAACGCAATACAATTTAAAAAATGTATTGTTCACCCTATAAGGGCGGGATTGAAGTGTAAGGCAAAGCGGAGGAAGTACAAGCCGGCTATACCGTCTATCATTATGGGCAACGTGAGGTCACTGCATAACAAAATGGACGAGCTTGAGGCTCTTGTCCGTGGACAAAGGGACTATCGGGAAACGAGCCTAATGTTTTTTACTGAGACTTGGCTGAACGATAACATCCCCATAGAGAACGTCACTATCGACGGTTTCCAGACCATCAGAGCGGATAGGGATAGCGTCTCTTCCGGTAAGAGCAAGGGTGTTGGGCTGGCTTTATTAGTAAACAACAGATGGTGTAATCCGAACCATATTACTCTTAAGGAAGAGTTTTGTAGCCCGGACATTGAGCTGTTAGCCGTTAGCCTGAGACCCTACTATTTCGGCGGCCATTGCTGTTATTGTTTACATCCCGCCCTCCCCGGACGCAAACACAGCATGTGACGTCATCCACTCTGTTATCGCGAGGTTACAGACAGCGCACCCCAGTGCTTTCTTTGCCATTTCGGGGGATTTTAACCATGCATCTCTCTCTCTTCAACGCTGCCCACGTTCAAACAGTTTGAAGTGCCCAACCAGGAATAATAAAACTCTGGACTGGTTATATGCTAATGTGAAGGACGCATACAGCTCTACTGCACTCCCTCCCCTCGGTAGATCGGATCACAACCTTGTCCACCTCACTCCACTCTACAGGCCTTTGGTCCAACAGCAGCCTGCGACCACTAGGACCATTACGAGATGGTCCCCGGAGGCAAATGAGGCCCTACAGGACTGCTTTGAAACAACAGACTGGGATGTGCTCTGTGAGGCTCATGGGGAGGACATCGATGAACTAACTGACTGCATAACGGACTATATTGTTTTTTGTGTAGACAACACTGTACCCACCAGGAAGGTACGCTGTTTTCCAAATAATAAACCCTGGGTCACCAGTGACCTGAAGGCCCTGCTAAATGAGAAGAAGAGGGCCTTCAAGGAGAGGGACAAGGACAAATTGAAATGCGTCCAGAGGGAGCTGAAGTTGCGGATTGCTGAGGGGAAGAGAGGGTATAAGGAGAAGATGGAGGACAAGCTGAGGCAGCCAGGTGAGAGAGGTGTGGAAGGGTATGAGAAATATCACTGGCTTCAAAAAGTCAAACAGTGGGCAGACGGAGGGGACCCAGGACCATTTTTTAACAGGTTTGATACTGGCCCTGTCCACCTCCCTTCCAGCTCCCCAGGCCTGCACCTGCCCCATGTTTTGTTGTAGCTGCTTGACAAAGAAATGTCCCCCTCGGAGATCAATAATCCTATCTATCTATCTATCTATCTATCTATCTATCTATCTATCTATCTATCTATCTATCTATCTATCTATCTATCTATCTATCTATCTATCTATCTATCTATCTATCTATCTATCTATCTATCTATCTATCTATCTATCTATCTATCTATCTATCTATCTATCTATCTATCTATCTATCTATCTATCTATCAAAAGTTATTTACAGTGTTTTAGACTGTGTAAGACTACTGAGATGGTAGGCTATTCCAAAAATAATAATCTTATTTAATCTAACATGCCCAAGCAGGAATGCATGGTTCAAGATATTTTGATGTGCAACCTAATCCAGAGATTGTCATGAATTCTGAGTTGACAATAAGGTATTGTTATATTTTACTGTTTAAATAGGGCTCCAGCATATTCGGATTATTATTATTTTTTAAATTCAATAGAGATGAATTTGTCTACATTTTTATGTGCACTAATATCATAGGCTAATTTATTTTGGGGCTAATTCACCAAATGAGGAAGTGAAAACTCAAAACACATTAGCTAGATCACTAACACTGAATATAATACCCACTGCTCGTACTCATGTATTCATCTAACAGTAAATATAATACCCACTTCTCGTAGTCATGCATACATCTAACAGTAAATGTAATATCCTAAATATAAAAATCCAGTTGTAGCCCTGCTACCCTTGTGACGTGATGAGGTTGGACCCAGGAGCAGAGAAGAAACCAGATGAGGAATCAGTGGTTTATGATCAATGTAAATACTTTACTGAGAATTGTTAAATGAAGGATCACAGTAATACTGGGAAAACAACAACCACTAAGGCTAGAAAACACACCTCTCTTAAAAGGGAAATCATAATTCGTAATAGAACACACCTGAGTGTCATTAATGTCTCTAGGATGGTCTCTGCCGCCCTCTGGTGACAAGTGGAACCATGACAACCCTATGCAATCGCAATGGCCCATGCGCATTTCGCGCCCTTTGTATCTACATCCGCCCTTTTTCTACCGGGAGCTTTTACCTCAGGGAGAGTAGCCATAGCCTTATTTGAATCAATGATTTGTTGCAGCCAGATTGCAAATAACACTGAAAAGATCTGTTTCTCCAGAAACTCTTGTCCAGTTCACTTACTAGTCAGATGTTAGTCACAGATATCATTTAGTCTCGTTTTCGTCAACCCAAATGAAAAATCATTTTAATTTAGTTCAAGTTTTTCCTGGGTCTATTTAGTCAATTATCATCTCGTCAATTGCCACTGTAAAATAGGTGTTTGACTAATGTTTTCGTCACTATTTTAGTTGATGAAATGATCTTTGCATACTAGCACTCAGTGCGCACTGCAGCCCTGCGCGAACAGTGACGATGATGTCACGTCATCCAGAAGCATGACAGACAGTGGGTGAATATAATATCGGCTGTGTGAGTGATGGAAAAAAAAAATCAGCCTCCGATTTAATTCAGTAGATGTTTTGTGCACAAATGTGATGACTAAAGTGTCTTATTAGGAATTTTCAAATTTGTCCGGAACCCTGGAGCCTTGCTTGGGCCCAGTATATCGCAGAGCTGTTAAGGCATGTTTTGGAACATGATTCACGGTGATTCACCAGCATGATCTGTTTTTAAAATGTTTTAATTTGATCCCACAGAAACACTGTTTCAGACGTCATCCATATGGTTTCAGAACCAAATGCATGATATATGCAGGCTATCTATCATATGATGTACTGTATCTGCTTTCAACAAAGTACATGCATTCAACTTATAGTTCATGCACAGTGTCTATAGATTCATAATCACTAAAACAATCTTTTTAGATATGACCTGATCAGAAAACGTATTTCCTTGCACGTTCTTAATCAGACAATTTACACTTTCTCTGGCCCAGACAGATTTGACATATATATAGGACATATTTATACTATGGCATTGTTGAATACTCGTTTCTGATTGGCTTGAAGGTTATTCTAGAGCGTGCATTATTTCCCTACAATGCACAGTATATTTGCACGGTAGAATTCGATGGCTATAGTTCATTCTTACATATTCTATGTTTGAGTTGCTTTTGAAAGCAAAAGTCAAATTGAAAACATTATTGACATTGTTGAATTAGATTTGAATAATCGCAAACTAGGAATTATGGTTTGGTTAGTTAAACTAGCAAGTCTGTTTGTTTGGTTTCCAAGGCAACTACTGTCGATATCTAGTAAACTTGCTAGCTACCAGTGGATGTTGAACACATTTCTAGCTGTAAATGTGCTAAATTATAGCCATGGTATAAAAGGGATAATCAACTCGGGATATATGCGTTCTCTGGAAAATAATGCAACACAGCGTGTGTTCATTATTTTCCAGAGAACACATAGCCCCTTGTTGATTATCCCTTACTTATTCTATTCTACTGAGCCATTTACTTTATGTTCGTATTCTTATCTTTTATTATTCTTATTGTTGTTGTATTGTTGATAAGGAAGTAAGCATTTTGTTGCGTACCCCATAAATAAGACTAATAAAACCTGAAACTTGAAACACACTAAAATAGAACAAATGTGGCCAACCAAAGCAGGAAGTAGTTTAGGCCACACTAAAACAAGCTGCAGTTGGCTCAGGGTCTGATCATTTGTCTCATGACATTGCAACACACAGGAATGCTGTCTTTGCTTTCAAATCTGAGGGGATTCATTGGAAATGTAAACACACTCAATGATGGAATAGACCCAATCCCAAAAAGTACACACAAGAAAATGTAAGTCTGTGGTGACTTATCCTAAACACAACCTAATGATTAACAAGTCTTCCTACTGCCATGTCTCGGGAAATTAGCAGGAAACGTAGACATGTACAGAATCACAATGGAATAGGGAGTCCCAATGCGTGTGCACTACTTTAGAGAAAATAGGTCTGCGGACACTTAACAACCGTCTTTGCTAAACCCTGTTCCCTAAACACAACCTAATGATAAACAATTAGAACATTCCACTACTTTTTTGCGAAGCTGCTGGAAATTGCAAAAGGTTGAGAAAACCAGAAACATATGCTTTAACTAATTTCCTCCCTGTGGTGGTAAATGGTCTCCTGCCTTATTTTCTTATTTATTTATACCTCCTTTTTCTCCCCAATTTCGATCTTGTCTCATCGCTGCAACTCCCTAACGGGCTCGGGAGGCGAAGTTCAAGTCATGCGTCCTCCGAAACATGACCCGCCAAACCGCGCTTCTTAACACCCGCCCGCTTAACCCGGAAGCCAGCCGCACCAATGTGTCTGAGGAAACACTGTTCACCTGATGACCAAGGTCAGTCTGCAGGCACCCGGCATGCCACAAGGAGTCGCTAGAGCGCGATGAGCCAAGTAAAGCCGCCTCGGCCAAACCCTCCCCTAACCCGGACAACACCGGGCCAATTGTGCGCCACCCTATGGGACTCCAATCACGGCCGGTTGTGACACAGCCCGGGATCGAACCCGGTTCTGTAGTGACGCCTCTAGCACTGCGATGCAGTGCCTTAGACCGCTGTGCCACTCGTGAAGCCCTGCCTTCTTTTCTAATGGTGGTAATAGTCTCCTGGCTTCTTTTCTAATGGTGGTAATGGTCTCCTGGCTTCTTTTCTAATGGTGGTAATGGTCTCCTGGCTTCTTTTCTAATGGTGGTAATGTTCTCCTTGCTTCTTTTCTAATGGTGGTAATGGTCTCCTGGCTTACGTTTGTGCTTGAAAAAGGACTTAGTTCAGTAAATGAGCAGCATCAGAGTACCATCATATTCAAGTAGCTTAAATAAACGTATTTATCTCCAAACTCATAGAAAGTGTAATCTCGTCCTTTAAGTTGTTGATAGTGCTGGATGAGGACATTCATGTTGTCTTTATAGTCAGATGGATGCAGGAGGCCCATCCTCCAAAGTGTAAGTCTTCCTGTCTCTTTTGAGGAATATTTGTGGGCTGTTAGCAGTATTTACAACACCAGGGTCATGTCTTACTGCTTGCATCTTTTGAAGTTCTCCTATCTTACATTTTATAGTTGTATCCAACCTCTGCATTGGTACTGCATAGAAGTACATCACTTCTATATTTCATTTGTCTAGAGGACAACCCTTTCTGCCAATGGAGTGACGGCATTGAGTTGGACATAGACTACCATTGGTTGTCCTTATTTTCCCCAATATCCACAAATAATGTGACCGCATGTGGTTCCATACTGTCTCCTGATTTGTTGTCATGGTCTGTCTGCACAGATGACGTGTCCGGCAGCAGCGCTGAGTACCCAGACCACGTGTCCATGATGGAGGGGCGTCTGCAGTCGCAGGAAGATGAGATCACGCTGCTGAAGTCTTCACTGGCCGACGCGCTTCGCAAGCTCCGCCTCCACGACCAGTTGATCCCCCTGCTTAAACAGCAGATCATCGCAGGTGGATGGCCAGCCATCAGACCACAGTTGTACTCTTTTCACATTATCGTGCCCGAACCGTACTGTGCTGGCTTGGACATTTTCTTTCCAGCACGGTTCCAGCGAATATCTTGAATGTTTAACCAGGCCAGTACAGTGCAGCTCTTTGGCTCAGTAGTGTGAAAAGGGTTTAGATGATTGGGTTTGAGTGATATAAACTTGACTATAGTACACAATAAATAAGCTGTAACCAATACATTATCCTACCGCTGATATGCCCTTTGTCTTGTGCTTCTATGCACTAAATGTGTGTGATTGTGTCCATTTTGTTTGTGTGTGTGTCTTGTTATGTGTCCTCAGTAAACCCTGCAGCCGCCCGTGTCCTGAACCAGGTTTACTGCTCTGAGGGTTTCTCCAGCTCCCGTAAACTGTCCTCCAGCTCAGCCCTGGACGGCCCCCGCCACCCTGCCACCAGGTACTGTACAAGGCCAGGAGTTAGCTGGCATGTTTGTCCAGAGCCATATATAGAGATATGGCTCTAACATTATCAATGTTTGGAAATGAGGCATAGTTTGCTCAGTCAAAGTTTTGGACTTCATTACCAGGATGTTACGTAGGTAGGTTGGTGTGTGTAGGTAGGTAGGTAGGTGTGTGTGTGTGTGTGTATTTTATATGTGTAACATTCATAGACTGTCTTTTTCATAGTCCTAGTCCCAATCTAAAATGTATTTAGCACCTGGTTCACTATTGCTATTTTACCTGCCTTGATTCTGAATGTACAGTATGTTTTTATTGTATATCATTTTATATTTTTGAGATATAACTCTATAATGAAAAGCACTACACAAATTAAATGTATTATTATACTGTATAGTTTATTAGGTACACCCATCTAGTTGCCTCCAGAACAGCCTGAATTCTTCGGGGCATGGATTCTACAAGGTGTCGGAAACATTTGTTGCTCAATTGGTATCAAGGGACCTAACGTGTGCCAGGAAAACATTCCCCACACCAGTACACCACCAGCCTGTACTGTTGACACCAGGCAAGACGGGTCCATGGACTCATGCAGCTTAAGCCAAATCCTGACTTTGCCATTAGCATTCTCTGTAAACCCTAGACATTGTTGTGTGTGTGAAAAGCCCAGGACGGCAGACGTTTCTGAGATACTGGATCCGGCGTGCCTGGCACCGACAATCATACAACGCTCTAAGTCACTTAGGTAACTTGTTTTTGCCCATTCTAGCGTTCAATCGAACAGAAACAGAATGCCTCAATGTCTGCATGCGTTATATAGCAAGCCACGTGACTCACTGTCTGTAGGAGCGATCCATTTTTGTGAATGGTGTGGTGTACCTAATAAACTGTCCGGTGAGTATTTATCCATCTATCTATATTTATCTATCTATATGTGTATATATACAGTCGTGGTCAAAAGTTTTGAGAATGACACAAGTATTGATCTCCACAAAGTTTGCTGCTTCAGTGTTCTTAGATCTTTATGTCAGTAGTCACTATGGTACACTGAAGTATAATTACAAGTATTCCATAAGTGTCAAAGGCTTTCATTGACAATGACATTCAGTTTATGCAAAGAGTCAATATTTGCAGTGTTGACCCTTCTTTTTCAAGACCTCTGCAATCCGCACTGGCATGCTGTCAATTAACTTCTGGGCCACATCCTGACTGATGGCAGGCCATTCTTGCATAATCAATGCATGGAGTTTGTCAGAAGTTGTGGGTTTTTGTTTGTCCATCCGCCTCTTGAGGATCGACCACAAGTTCTCAATGGGATTAAGGTCTGGGGAGTTTCCTGGTCATGGACCCAAAATGTAGATGTTGTGTTCCCCGAGCCACTTAGTTATCACTTTTGCCTTATGGCAAGGTGCTCCATCATGCTGGAAAAGGCATTTGTCGTCACCAAACTGTTCTTGGATGGTTGGGAGAACTTGCTCTCGGAGGATGTGTTGGTACCATTCTTTATTCATGGCTGTGTTCTTAGGCAAAATTGTGAGTGAGCCCACTCCCTTGGCTGAGAAGCAACCCCACACATGAATGGTCTGAGGATGCTTTACTGTTGGCATGACACAGGACTGATGCTAGCGCTCCGGATGGCCCAAACAATCGGAAAGGGGATTCATCAGAGAAAATGACTCTACCCCAGTCCTCAGCAGTCCAATCCCTGTACCTTTTGCAGAATATCAGTCTGTCCCTGATGTTTTTCCTGGAGAGAAGTGGCTTCTTTGCTGCCCTTCTTAACACCAGGCCATCCTCCAAAAGTCTTCGCCTCACTGTGCATGCAGATGCACTCACCTGCCTGCTGCCATCCCGCAGCTGAATCAACTTTAGGAGACGGTCCTGGCGCTTGTTGGACTTTCTTGGGCGCCCTGACGCCTTCTTCACAACAATTGCTGTGTGTGTGTGTGTGTGTGTGTGTGTGTGTGTGTGTGTGTGTGTGTGTGTGTGTGTGTGTGTGTGATTCCATATGTGTTATGTCATAGTTTTGATGTCTTCACTTTTATTCTACACTGTAAAAAATTGTGCAAATAAAGAAAAGGAGTGATATATTCCAAACTTTTGGCCCCCAGTGTATATAATGGCATTCAACTTGTATAGTAAAGTCTTATTAGAGTTGAGTAAATTGATAGTATTTAGTTTTTCAGTATGATGTTTGTATTCTCTCCTTATCAATCTCAACTGTACAATGTGTGTGTATTTAGCCAAGTACTTAACAGGATTGAAGGTGAGAATGGCTATAATGGGGACTCTGCATCCGCGGGCCCCATACATAATACCCCAACGTATGACCGGGCTACCCAGACAGACCTCACTCCTCTGGTGCAGGACCAGGGGCTAGACAGGGTCCCCATGGCTCTCACCAGGCCCGTCCAGAGCCTCTCCCTGGAGGATGCTCTCCCTGAAGGGATGTCTCTGACGGAGGAGGCCCAGGCCAAGCTCCTCTGCGTCCAGAGGCTAGAAGTGGAGTACAAGGAGCAGGAGAAAGCTGAAGAAGGGGAGCCGGAGAAGGAGAAGGACCTGAGCTGGGCATCTTCCGTAGAGGAGCCCATCCACCCCACCACCATCAGGAGCCTTCAGAGAGATGACCTCCAGGACCCAAATGGCTCCACAAAGAGCCTGAGCTCAGCCTCTCAGACCCTAATCTTGGGGTCCCCAGCCCCCGCTAAGGACCTGTCCCCCAGCCTCCGGAGCGGACCTCTCTCCACCATCCTGGAGGGCGAGAAGAAACCCCTGTGCGTTGTCGCCGCCACTTCTTCTCCTCTTCTCCATTCCTACCTGATTGCATGGCTTTAGGGGGGAAATCACCTCTTTTTACACTGTCTCCTATTCTCTATGGTTGGGTTACTACAAACCCCCAGTGTCAAAACCTTAATCTATAGCCAGTTTTCTGATTCTATTAGGTTGCGTTATGGAAAGCCTTCTGGACTAGGGAGCATACCTTATGTCTCTCCCGCTGCTGTGTTATTGTATGTTTCTGCTGTGTTATTTTCCATTTATTTGAACAGGGGGCTAAATGTGTGTGATTGAATGCATGCTAACCTGATTATCAAATCTCACCCTTTTAATTCCGGCATGGTTTCCTACATGTGGATTTTTCAATGGGGCTTTTCATCTGACATTCTTTTGGGAGATTTTTTTGCTGCATGCTGCTCTATAATCACACAAATAATTGTACAGCTTCCCCTCTCTGTGTGTCTGTGTGTTTGCAGGCACATAATGTGGTTGTACAGTATGTTTGCTGTTTTGTTTGCTTGTTATTACTTTCAAGAGGCCTGTTGCTGATTGATAGCATATGTTTCTGTCCATGAAGAAGTCATTTAGCTCAACCCTGCCACACCATGGAAACGAATAGGTACTAAGATAGTGGTGTCTAAGTTATGTACAAGAATATGAACTGGGCTATTCAGTTCCAAACTGAACTACTAGGTACTATATGTCTGTGTGTAATCATTAGGAGCCACAGTGGAGGTTGAATCAACATTGTTTCCACGCCATTTCAACCCCCAAAAAACGATGTGATGACGTTGAATCAACGTGGAAAACTAATTGTAAGGGCGTTTCGATTTTTTTTTCCCAGACAACTTTTAACCTAAATCCAATGACATGGTGATTTCACATTGAATTCACGTTAGTCGACAACTCAACCAAATGTAAATCAAAACTAGATGTTGAACTGACGTCTGTGCCCAGTGGGGAGGAAGTCACTTAGGTTTCACTTCCTATTACGTATTGTATTGGAACATCATTGGTCACATGACAAGGGCTATTTCCTCTGATTATTGGGCAAGTCATTATCAGGAAAATGTGTGTGTGTGTGTTCCTGGAAAACTTGCCCCATCATAGAATATACGTTGAAACACACATTCATAGTTCATCAGTGTCTGTGTGCAAGTGTGTGCGTGCATGCTTGCGTGTCTCTGTTTGTGTGTGCATGTCTCTGTGTTCAAGTATGTGTGTGTGTGTGTGGAACCCTACATATAAATCCTCTTATGCTGCCTCTCTTCTCGTTGTCCAGAGCTCGCAGGAACAGTGAGAAACTGGCAAAGGACTCCCAGGAGAAGACAAAGAAGCGGCTGGACAAAAAGGCAGCGTCCTCTGCCAACCTACTCAACAGATCCCCCAGTCTGGAGAGGTGAGAGAAGTCCGATCCGTCAGCAAGACTGTCTTTTCAAACTCATTGTCACATCACATTTTCCTACGGCTGCATAAACATTACATATTTCACCAAGTAGTCACTCATTGGAGAACCATTTCTTTTAATATAATAAAATGTAGTTCCTATGAAAAGTCTTGAGATCCCCCAATTGCGTGAGCTGGGCCCAAAGACTGTATAATATACTGGTTGGTCCCAGTGGTTGAAAGAGTCTCTTGGATATAATGTGTCTGTCTAACAGTTGTTGTTTCTTTTCTCACAGCCGGGCCAAGGATCTCATCGCCAGAGCAGGTAATGCATATCCAACAACGCTACTCTTTCCAGACTAGGGTTGCAACCAGGATTTCTGGAAAACCAGGGAATTTATTGAAAGTTCACGGAATTTTGCAACCCTACTCCAGACATTCTGTAATGCGTTATTCAGTCTTACTCTCCATATAGGCTTAAACTATTGAGTGACAGACTCCAGGCCAGATCTAGACTAAGTTTTCATTCCCCTTCTTTTGGTTTGGGACACTAAACTGCATACAAAATGTCAACGATAGTATTCAGACAGAGCAATACCCTTGCTTGCGGTTAACATTTCAGCTTTTAATGAGCGATGGTTTGGAGTGTGGTTTAGCTTTATAATGGGACTCCTTCTCAAACGAGAGAGAGTTGGAGCACAGTCCCTCTTTGATTGTCTTTAATTGTCTCTAAGTATTTACCAGTTGGACCTAATGGGGATTCAATTGGCGGAAAATCTGTTTCATACGCCCATCAGATTAGCATAATAGTCTGTAAATGTGATCAATGATCCATAAAACAAGGGGTTTCTACTAAACAAAGGGTGGATGGAGGGAGCCTTCAAAAGAACTTAAGTCTGTATCAGAGCATACTACTACTACAACAATACTACTGTTGCTGCTACTACTACTACTACTGCTGCTGCTGCTGCTGCTGCTTCTACTACTACTACTACTACTGCTACAACAATACTACTACTGCCGGTGCTACTACTACAACAACAACACTACTGCTGCTGCTGCTACTACTACAACAATACTACTACTGCTGCTACTACTACTACAACAATACTACTACTACTGCTGCTACTACTACTACAACAATACTACTACTGCTGCTACTACTACTACTACTACAACAATACTACTACTGCTGCTACTACTACTATAACTACTACTACAACAATACTACTACTGCTGCTACTACTACTACAACAACAATACTACTACTGCTGCTACTACTACAACAACAACACTACTACTGCTGCAACAACAACACTACTACTGCTGCTACTACTACTATAACTACTATAACAACAATACTACTACTGCTGCTACTACTACTACTACTGCTGTTGCTGCTACTACTACTAATCTACACATTATATTAATGACAGTCATAAAAGTGACTGACCACTGGACATTGCATTATCTAGTTGTCTATAGGCCCAAAGGTCACTTAGAGTTCATCAGAGTCCATCCCTCCGCCCGCCACACACCTGGTCAGAAATATCCATCATCATACTGGGATCACCGGAAAACCAGTGTTTCTTTTACAGTCACGTTTTTTTATGATGCAGAGAGGCAGGTTTTCCTTACGTTAAACACAGGACAGTCTGTTTAGTGCTCCGCCGCTCCCTGGAAAGCCATCCATTGTGTTAAGCCGTGCTGCCGCACCACTCCGAGACTCCTGACGGGATGATGGATGGATGTTTTACCGGAGAAGGAAGGACGCCAAAAATATTTTTTTTTTTGTTGTTGTCCTTTTCTCTTTCTGTGACCTGGCCAGGACTAGACTTAATTCACTTTTTCTCTGTCTCTCTGAGTTGGCCTGGGACAGGTCTGCCTGTATTCAGAGTCAGGTCATCTCTTAACTGCCTCTCCTGCATCACGAGAGGGCTGTAAAGTGTAACCAGGTCATTTAGATAGGAAGTAACTGAATTTAACTAAATCCTACTCCTAACTGAATGTCTATACTTGGAAGTGCCACTAAATTCTAAGTCAATCAAAACCAGTCATTGATGCGTTTCAACAGGGTCCAGGATTGGTATGAAATAGACCTATGGGGATATTCCAAGTAGTATCAATAATGACGAATAAAAAAAGTTATCTAACAAAGCAGGTCATTTACTATATAGATAAACTGCAGACTTTCCCTCCCTTGTGACGTGAGCCCTGCCTTTAGTTTTACAACCTTTTTATAGTGAGACAGACCGATTCCCACTAGAAACATCCCAAACCAGAACCTTCAACATGTAAAACCCATTCTCCTCTCCCCCAACCTTTTAAATTGAAGTAACAGTCGTCTAGATGACAGGCCTGATGTTGGAAAACCACCCCTCTGGTTTGCTCATAGACCTCATTCGACCGGCTCTGAATCTAGTCCCTAATGGTCCGTAATGTCAGAGCATGATCTGCTCTGCTGGAATCAGCTGTGATTTAGTGTTCCTAGGATTGATCCTTGTTTATTTGACTTTCTCTCACTCTCTCTTTCTCTCCTTCTCGCTCTCACTTTCTTCCTCTCCTCTCGTAGGATCTCCCGGGTCCAGACGTGGAACCCAAGGTATGGGACATGTGTTAACTATTATGTAATTCAACTACATGTAGGGGCTTGGGATTCATACAGGCTAATGGTACAGCACTGTTGACATATTGTTATGGAGTGAATTGTTTGTAGATATTGTAGCTTCACTAGGGCTTTTGTAGTTTAGGCAGGCTGTTGAAAGAGCAAAGAAGTTGATAAGATTGAGAAAGTTCATATTGACCCATGGTAGCAATTGGAAATAAATATGTATCCATGGTCAAGTCTTGTCATACTTAATTTTTCTCCCTCTCTCATTGGCTGACAGGTCAATCAATCAAGATGTTCATCCGTGGTCGACCAATCACCATGTATGTCCCCTCCAACATCCAGAACTACGAGGACCTGAGGATGGAGCCACCTGTAGAGAAACTGGAACTCGATTGGGTGTATCCTTCCTGAGTCCCTCCCACAAGTCAAGACTAATAGGGCGTTGATATAGCAGCATTTTAGTTTTTAAATTCCATTCACGGTTGATTTTAGAATGTTTGATATTCTATAGCGCTAAGTTTCTTGGAGGAAAGCCATAAAGTCCATATTGCCCATCAGTCAGATAACTTACATATGTAAGTTATCTAATGTTCTTGAGCCAAGCCATCCTCTCCTCAGGTGAATGCAAGTTATGCCATTCATAAATCACCTATTAGGGGTGTAGTTACAGGGTGAAATTCCTTTAGGCTCAATTAATGATTTAGACTGATGAACCAATGAGACACCTTGACTGGAGCCGCATAGTTACGGTTATCGGGGGCGGGACTGCCGGACCAACCTGTACCTGCTGTCGTCGGGTGAGGCGGTGTACTTCATCGCCTGTGTGGTGGTGTTGTACCATGTCAACAACCGCACACAGCGCCACTACCGCAAACACACCGACTGTGTCCGCTGGTGAGTGGCTCAGGCCCAACCTTGACCTCTCGTATCATTACATAACTGTACAAAATCAACAATTGTGAGAATTGATTATGAAGTTTCATGAATATGATGCTATATGATATGCCAATTTTGTCTTTACTTCAGTCTGACCATCCATCCAGACAAGGTACGGGTGGCATCAGGACAGACGTCGGGGGTGGACAAGGATGGAAAGGTGTGGGGCGTTTGGGCTATTTAAAGGCCCAGTGCAGTCAAAAATGTGATTTTCCTGTGTTTTTATAAAAATTATGATAGTTAAGAGCTGTTTGAAAGGACCACCTTAAATTTCAGCCTGTTGTGGTCGGAGGGAGTTTTGGCCTGCCTGGTGACATCACCAGACGGTAAATTAGTTAATAGACCAATAAGAAAGAGTTCCAAACCTCTGCCAATGACAGCTAGTTTTCAGTTTTCCCCTTCCAGACAGACCACTCCCAGACAGTCCTAGCAAAAGTCTTGCTTAAGCTATTTTTGTTTCTTTTTTTTACCATTTTAATTGAAAACAATCACAGTAAATGTTAACCAGAAATGGCTGCATTGGAGCTTTTTTAAGGAACATTATCTGACACTATTTAAAACTAAAATGTTTACATTCTTGCTGGAGTATATCCCCTTTAAGACTTGAAAAGAAAATCCACAGATGACAAAAAAAGTATTGCTTACATACAGTAACCCACATCATACGTATTATCAACCCTTGTCTAATTTATGTCTTAGCCCCTGCAGCCTTATGTCCACATCTGGGATTCCTCCACACTGATCACCCTACAACAGATAGGACTGGGCACCTTTGAGAGAGGTGTAGGGTCTGTGGCTTTCTCCTTTGCAGTAAGTTTTCATTCACACTACAAAACAACCCTCCCACACGCACACACACTAGATGTTACTGAATCTCCTCCTTACCTCTCCTCTGCTCGCAGGACGCTGGAGCCTTCCTCTGTGTGATTGACGACTCCAATGAACACATGCTGTCTGTGTGGGACTGTGCCAAAGGAACCAAGTACGCAGAGGTTAAGGTAAAGCGATGAACCAAGACATGCACACTTGCACTCATGTTTTCATGCAAGCACACAGGCATGTACAAAGGAGCACACACACACACACAGAGTACTATTCATATTGCACAGTAGGTTTAATGCAGTAAAATGCAATTAATCAATACCATTTACAGTATACATCTTGATACGGCTTCCTTGTGTTACAACAAAAAAATCTACCCCGCTGTTTGCAGGGAGCCAAGCCTGTAATTTGAATGCGTAGGCTGTTTAAAGCCAGCATTACATTAGTGAGAATCTTTAGATCCCTGAAAAGGAGGTCTGTTTGCATAGATTAAGAAGAAAGAAATGTATTCCACATCACCTTGTTCTGTCACAGGCTTTTGTCCCACATTTTTCGACTTCCCCGAGTCATTTCAGTGGCGTTGCCATGGCAACTGTGTAAATATTTTAGACTGTGAATTTGTCGTGTGTGTGTGTTAGAGGGGTTTGAATATTAGGTGGGTGTTTTCTCTCTTGGTCCAGAGTTTCTTGTAGCACACATGCAGAACTTCTCGTATTTTCGCCAAAATGATTTTGCATAAGCATCGTTTGTCATGAGTGCCCTAGATTCGAGAGCCTATTTCTGAATCTCCAGTGAAAATTGGGAGTGGTCAGGGAAAAGGTTCAGCCCACATAAATATATGAGTTGGTTCAACGTATGTAACGTATGCCTGTCCCCAGCTACTAACTGAAGTTAAGGTGCAGAAGTGTTATGCCCTCAAATTAAATCTAAACCTTCATCAAGTGAATTCCAAGGTTGGAAAAATCATAGAAATGCAGGAATTCACAGTGATTTTCATTTTAAGTGAATTATTTGACAACTTGAAATGTTCTCCTTGTGTGTGTTAACGCAGAGCACCAACGAGGCAGTGTTTGCAGTGGAGTTCAACCCCAACGACAGCACCAACGTCATCACTTGTGGAAAGTCTCACATCTACTTCTGGACCCTGAGTGCAGGCTCACTCACCAAGAAACAGGGCATCTTCGGAGTGAGTGCAGTTCTGTTCATCTGAAAAGTATTTTTCACATAGACCAAAGGTTTATGTGACCAATAGATATAACAAACCCGGCTTATCTGTATGCCTCAAGAAAGACTATTATAGCCCAATGAGCTAAAGCCTAGACTAACTCTGGAGGCAAAAACTAGTCTGCGGGTCTCACGCAAGGCTACTTCTCACTAAACCACCTCCGCTACATATTGTCATTCCAACTCATTAACATTTTGTAATGTTTCTCTTCTTTCGTCTGTCAGAAATACAAGAAACCCAAGTTCATCCAGTGCTTTGTGTTCAGCCTGACGGGAGACGTGCTAACCGGGGACTCTGAGGGGAACATCCTGACATGGGGCAAATCACCCGGTGATGTCAAGACACTGGGGAAAGGAGCCAAAGGTAACTAACGGTCTGTTCCAAACAGGGTCCAAATATGGCCTAGGCTCTCCATATGAAATGCAGTATATAAATGAAATAATAATACCAATGTATGGAAAAAATATTATTTCATCTGATTTAGTACCTCCTTAGCCAATATTGTACCAGACACAGCCTCCACATGTGTGGCTATCTTTTCCGCTTGCTCTCCAAATGTGTGACAAAAGACTACAAATGAATCTTCTTCACCTCCTCTCTCTCCCTCCTGTTGCAGAGACGTTCCAGATCATGCGTCAGACGCGGGCCCATGACGGCAGTGTGTTTACACTGTGTATGCTGCAGGGGGGCGCTCTCCTCAGTGGCGGGGGCAAAGACCGCAAGATCATTCGCTGGAGCGCTGACCTGGCGCCCGAGAGAGAGTGTGAGGTGAAAGACGTGTGTGTGTGTGTGTGTGTGTGTGTGTGTGTGTTTGCATTGTCACTCTTAATAACAAAACTGAGTGTGTCTAATAACATTTAAGACCTTTTTGTATGTATTTGTGTATTATTTCAGAATAAAGTTAATGAATTTATTATAGATTCCAGAAAAGTTTGGGGCGGTCCGTTGCATCACAGATGTAAACGGGGAAGAGGTGTTGGTTGGTACCACCCGAAATGCCATTCTGAGGGGCACTTTCTCTGACGGCTTTGTGGCCATAGTGCAGGTATGTTAACATTAGCAACATGATGTACTGGGTGTTATGTGAAGTGGTTAGTGGTTATGTTCTGCGTTCCGGTCCCCAACACTTCTCCGTTCTTCCCAACATGTGTACTTTCTCACTACAGGAGAATAGAAACCTAAAGTCAGTGTGTGATAGTGAGTGTGTGTTGCTCTCCCCCATGCAGGGTCATGTGGATGAGATGTGGGGCTTGGCTACTCACCCCTCCCAGGATGTCTTCCTCACCTGTGGACATGACAGACAGGTGTGTGTGTGGAACACAGAGGAGCACAAACTGGACTGGTGCACCACGCTGGAGGTGGGAGGGAATACACAATACACACATAGACACATGCACACCCCTACACATGTAAACAAGTACTGATATTCATACTGTATTTTTCAGGAGTATGGGCTGTGTGCAGATTTCTGCCCTAATGGGGCCGTGGTGTCTGTTGGGCTCAGCACAGGCAGGTGAGACGTTCCACTCTGAAATAACCAAAGCATCAAACTCTGGCGACGCGTCTCTCTGGACAGAGAGTAGAGCAGGCAATAGTCCCAGTTGGTATTCACGTAATAATAAGGAATTTGCCTCGACTACGCCCACAAATTGGGGAAAACAAACATTGTTTCCTATTAACCCCCATTTTAAAAGAGGCAACTTTGTTGTCGATTTTTTTTGTTATACAGAAACAACTAAACATGCCGAATAGCTGCTCTGTTGTTCAATGTACATGTAGCCAAGTCAAAAATCCCAACCTACGGTTCGCAATGCTCACATATGGAAATAGAGGCTGTGAGAAGAGCCCTGTGGCTTCAGGCTATTCGGAGTGGGAGAGTGGGAAATGTGGGGACGCGGTGTTCAAGTAGGTTAGCTATGTGTGTGAAAAACATTTAATCACAGGTAAGACATTTAACTTGTGTAGTACAGTCCATTTGTAACTCCACTCACTACTTGTATCTGTATAATCTGTTTTTGTTTTGTTGATCTTGGCTAGCTTAATGTTCCAGTCGGAAGCTAGCCCTCACTCACTCAAGTGGCTGCTAGCATCATTATGAAAAGGGGCATGAGGGAAGCCCTACAATATAAAGTAGTGAGAATGTTAGGGAGCAAGCAATGTTGAAAAGTAATCTTTAGACATGTTGTACTTTTTCTTAAATGTAGTTTTGTAATTTTAATAAAACAAGCAGAAAACAAGAAAATTGCGTTTTGAAAAAGGTCAAGTTTTTGCTATGAGTCAATGGGGTACCAGGTGTTTTCCCCCAGAGGTGGGCAGGGTTGTGACGTTCTATCTCATACCAAGCATTATCATCTAATCTAAAGCGACAATCAATATATACACTTGCATGTTAATTACCATGTCTTTGAGACTTGAAACCATACAAATAATACACAACCCTAAGATGATAAAGCGGAGTCATTGATTGGTGGTTCAAACCTTCACACCGCTTGCCTGCCTCTGCCCAAACCCCCAACCTACCACCCCCCCCCCCCTGTAACAGATGGCTGGTCCTTGACCTGCAGACCAAAGAGGTGATCTCAGACTACACCGACGGGAATGAACAGCTGTCCGTCATGAGATACTCACCAGGTCAGAGGTCAAGCTCCTTCCTCAGTGTCTCACAATGGACCAAATTTCAACCATGTTTTAGTAATATGTACTCACTTGGCACTATGTTGGATCTTTATTATTTAATTAAATTTGTATTGCCTTTATTTGGAACCCTTTTCAGACGGTAGCTTCTTGGCCGTGGGTTCCCATGATAACTTCATCTACATCTACAACGTCACCGAGAGTGGACGGCGCTACTCCCGCTATGGAAAGTGCAATGTAAGTTGCAGTGCATTCTGGGATGTTGGGGATGGTTGTGGATCATTTCTGTCAAGAATTAATGGTTAAGGGCTCAGGACACGTGTCATGGTGTTTGGGTGTCTTGTACATTTTTTTATATCTGTTACTTTTAGGGTCACTCCAGCTTCATCACTCACCTTGATTGGTCCAAAGACGGGAAGTATGTTATGTCCAATTCGGGAGACTACGAAATCCTTTACTGTGAGTGACTTGTGAAAATGTCTACATTTTACATTTCCATGTCTCATTTGAACATGTGTATATTTGTATAGTATAATATATCTTATTTTAGTTATCCTAAGGACTATTACTCTTCTCAAACAGGGGACGTTGCCGGAGGCTGCAAACTGTTGAGGAACCGCTACGAGAGCAAAGACAGAGAATGGGCATCCTACACCTGCGTACTGGGCTTCCACGTCATGGGTGAGAGTGACAAAGTATAGATGTAGGATCTTAATTTGATCACCGTGTTACAGGAGAATTTTCCTGCAATGCAGGATATAAAAAATAAAAAATAAAGTTTTATTTAACCTTTATTTAACTAGGCAAGTCAGTTAAGAACACATTCTTATTTACAATGAAGGCCTACCCCGGCCAAACCCTCCCCTAACCCGGACGACGCTGGGCCAAATGTGTGCCGCCCTATGAGACTCCCGATCACGGCCGGTTGTGATACAGCCCGGGATCGAAGCAGGGTCTGTAGTGATTCCTCTAGCACTGAGATGCAGTGCCTTAGACCGCTGCCCCACTCGGGAGCCCTCAAATACACTACAGACCCTGGTGAAAGACAAGTGTATTTGAGGTTTAAAAAGGCTTCTGAAGTTTGTAAGTTACACTTAATGTCAGACTTTATTTTCCCTTACGAAAAATGTATCAACCCCTAGAAAAATGTTGATTAATTATAATCCACATAATAATTCACATTTCTTGTTGCTGCAGGATTCTTTTCTTGCTGAAGCAAACTGGCTCAAATTAAGATCCTATATATGTATTTGAGGGCTCTCAGTATCACACAACCCCTCAGCAGTGACTGAGTAGTCAACCTGTATTGTGTGTTATTTTGTGTCCGTCCGATAGGTGTATGGTTGGAAGGTTCAGACGGCACAGACATCAACGCCCTCTGTCGCTCCCACAGTGAGAGAGTGGTGGCCGTGGCCGATGACTTCTGTAAAGTCCACCTCTTCCAGTACCCCTGCCCAAAACCTAAGGTCAGGGATAACACAGCTCCACATTTACAATTGATTTCCCTAATTTTTACTCCTTGCACCAAAAAGTTCACCACATATCAACAGTCTTCTTTTACCCATCAGGCCCCAAACCACAGTTATGAGGGCCACGGCAGTCACGTGACCAATGTGCGCTTTACCCACTGTGACAGTCACTTGCTCTCTATGGGTGGCAAGGACACCTGTATCCTCCAGTGGAAGGTCAAGAGAGCAGGAACAGGGGATGGTGGAGACCGCCTACACTCTGCATCCTCCCCCACCACCAATTCCCCTGAACCTTAAAGGAGAGAAAGAGACATTAAGAGAAAGACAAATCAAATATAATTTTAATTGTCACATGCACCGAATACAACAGGGGTAGACCTTACCGTGAAATGTGTACTTACTGTACAAGCCCTTAACCAACAATGTAGTTTTAAGAAAATAGTTCAGATAAGATTTACTAAATAAACTGTAGTAAAAAATAAAAAGTAACACAAAAAAATAACAATAATAACGAGGCTATATACAGGGGGTACCGGTACCGAATCAATGTGCAGTGGGTACAGGTTAGTCCAGGTCATTTGTACATGTAGGTAGGGGTAAAGACAGAGAGTGTGATCGAGAGGTAGAATTGAGAGAACTGTTTACAGAGTGAGAGTGAGAGGGTGAGAAGGAGCAACGGAGAGGGTACTGGCTGGCCCTTGTATATCAGTACAAAAGTTGTAAGGTCAGCCAAGGACCTGTGGCGTAGTGTTTCTTTGGATTCTTATAGTACATAGAAGGCTTTAGATTCCATAAGATTCTCTGTTCAAGAGTTTTGTTTTTATAGATATTAGCTCCACATGATGTAATGGAAACGTTAGTAAATCTGAGCAAAATCTACTTCTCAAATTAAGTGAAATTTGGTTGAATCTTTGTGAATTTCTTAGTCTGACGCAATTGAAAAAGGTCAAGCTTTCAAATCAACTGCCTGTTTGACTGCCATCATCAACTGATGACAAAAGAGATCAATTGTTGAGAACATTCCAAAATATCCTATTTTGTTTACTTGTTTGTTTACCATGCAAGCATACCGTAGTGATGTTTTATGGTTATTGTCTTGTCAGAAAAGTAATATCGTACATATTTTGCTCTATTGCGATCTCTAGGAATATTGACCTGTTTTTGTGCTGCCAACTTTTGCATTTAGCTAGACGGTGACAATCTTTCAAATGCATTTACTCATATTGCAGTATCTCCTGTATTAGACAAATTCAGAAATGTTTACATTTTTGTAGTACACTTTGCTTTTGGATTTGATATCTTCTGTGTTTATTTAAAAGTACTTTTGAATGTGTCATGGTTTCCTATGTCTGTAGATATTTCTATCAATAAACAATTACAAAAAACTATTGCTTATGGATTCATAGCATCTTTCATTCTAAAAGCATTCCTGCATTTCAAGTGGGTTGTACTCAATAATTTATACATCATTGGTTGTACTGTAGTGCTAAAAGCTGTATGCTAACCAAATGCTCGCTAGAGGGCAGTGTTGTTCAAATAATGGCCATGTTGAGTTGTCATTCTGCAACAGTATCTAGTATTATATCTGAGTCTAGAGGAAGTCTGGTGGAAGGCTGTATACGTGTCTCGTCAATGTGTTCATCTGCATACTCTGAAAGCCCAGCATGTCAATCAGATCTGTCTTCGGTATAACTTTTTAGTTATAGCTATTGGGTGACTAACAATAATATATCAATATACATTGTTAAATGTTTGCTATTTTATTAATTGCACTTAATATGAGTAAAAACTGCATCAGTGGCCCTTGGTGTTTAATGGTGATAGTTGGAGCAACTTGAGAATTTGTGTGTGTGTTGCCGAGGTTTTCCGATTCTAAACTACGTTATTTTCCGAAGATGACGTACTCTACCGAAGGGGGGCAGTGTGTGTGTGCGCGCGCGTGTGTGTGTGTGCGCGCGCGCGCGTGTGTGTATGAACTGAGCAGAGGTGAAGAAGAGGAGGATGAAGCTGGGAACGGAGGATGGGAGGAAGAGTGGAATAAGAGACAGGCTAGCTATCAAGGGCTGTGTATGCATGCCTGCAAGTGTGAATGCGTGAGTGAGGAAGAGGGAGGTCGTAATCGGACTGAAACAAAGACGCATTTTGGAACCCCGAAACATTAACGGAAACTTTTAACTTTTACCCGCCAGAGCTTGGCTGCTGTGCCGGGTTCCGGCTTTGTTTCGCGGCAGGGGAGGTCTACAATAAATGCAGGGATAAAATAGCCCCAGATCGACATTTTTTAACGTAAGAGGGGAATCCCTTGGACAGTGTTTGTTGGGGGTAACGAGAGAATGGCGGCCAACATGTACCGAGTGGGAGGTAAGTCTCTTTTTTTGTATGATTATTATTTTGAGGAGCCTCAACGTGATTGTTAGCTAGCTATGCTAGGGTAGTTAGCTAGCTGATTTGCATTTGCTAGTGAGTGATAGTTATTGCGAAGGCTGGCTAACTAGCAGGCTAATGCTACCTAGCTAACTAAGCTAGCTTGTTAGCAGGACATGTAGCGAGATAACTAGTTTAGCTAACGTAGCTTGCTTTAGTTAGCTGTATTTTAAGACTTTAATCAACTTTCAGTGTAGCTAGTATAGTCAAGTTTATATAACTAACGTTAGCCACTTAACGTTAGTTGAAACCAACAAGTTAACTTGAGTATGACAAAGTTACTCAAACGTACTTTTTTTTTTTTTTTTTACTTAGTCAGGTAGCATACTAGACTGCTAACGTTAGGTACCATCTGTCACTTGGTTTGGCTAGATATCTAACGTTAATTTACAGCTAGCTAGCTGTATATTTTAGCCCTCAAGTTAGCTTGCTGGCTCTGTAGGTAGTTAGCATATGCTACCAAGCATAGCACGACACTTGATTATAGCTAAGTGGGAAGCAGCTGTATTGTTAAAAAAAAACAAAATCCCCAACTTTAATATGTTCCACAACTTGTACATTATTGTGTACTCTTCGTTACCAGTTCGATACATTGTTTACCAAGGTTACAATATGGTGTATTTAGTAAGCGAACAACACACGTATGCGTGTTTAAAAGCCGGTAAACGTGTTAGCTAGGTCGCAAGCTGGGAATAGCTAAACCGGCAGGATTCCTCCTCAATCCCCAGGGTCGACAGCTTTATTTTACCATCAACATTGTAATTTTTATGAGTTGATATTATTGGTGGTGGGAAAGATTATCAACATCAGTGGTTTTGACTTGGTGCAACGTTGTTGTGATTCACATGTTTTAATGCCTTGGCTTGAGTCAGTGTTTTTGGTGGATGCACAGCCACTGACTGAACCAGTGAAATATATAGCCATAAGGATACACTCTGATACATTATTGCTTTTTTTTTTATCGTTGTGTAAGGTCCCACAAGAGCGTCTGTTTTTAGGTCATGGTGATTAAACGGTGCAGTGTCAGGAGATGCTGCCTTGTTTCTGTGCATAATACAATTTAATCAAGCTCTTGTGCAAAAATATCCCTACAGAAAGCATTGAACCAAACATCATTGATATGATTAAGCCATACTAGTAGATGACGTCTTGCAGTACATTAATTATGATGTTAATGAATGCCTTATTTTTACAGGCAACAGCATAGATGGATTTAACCCCAGACTGTCTGAAAGCCACATGACAGTGCTGAGACTAGGTTTTTTTGCAGTGCATTGTTTCGGTTGCAGCATTATGCATTCATTTCATCCCTATGAACATGGCAATAACAGTGTACTTGGCCTTTAGACTGTGCCTGAGACGGCACTGCTCTGCAGATGGTAGTGTCTTCCGGCCTGTCTGCCTATAGTCCCCCACATCAGTACCTTCACAGCACTGCCCCCCAGCACCTCAGAGCGCGAAGAAAACGCTTATTGTTAACCCATGCACCATCGACCTCCTGGAGGGAACCTTTCCAGAGAGCTCGCACAAGAGTAAGCCATTAAGTCTATTGTTGTTCCATCATTGAGGAAAGTGATGTTCATGGATCCAGGATCCGGTTCCTCCTGTCCATTTTAATCTTATTCAGGCTAAACTGATCCTAAATCAGCACTCCTACTCAGATGTGTTCTGATTAAGGGCCTTGGTTTAGTTTGGAGTGGTGTGTCAATTATTATTATTTTTATAAAATATATATATAGTCAGTTAAGAACAAATGATTTACAATGATGGCCTGTTTGTGGTGAATTTCAAAGTAAAATCAAAGTGTTGTGTTTAGCGAGTTATGTTATCTTCCCAAACAGTACAGTGGACGCTGTCACCGCTACTAACTGTGTTGCTGCTTCTCTGTGGTGGACTGACCCAGTTACAGCTACTGGTTGTTGCTGCTTCTACTGGTGAAGCTTCTACTTCTGACGTGTCACTCTTGACATTATGCTTGTGGAAATTAAATGTGTGTGGAAATTAAATTGAGCCCTAATGATTAATTGGAATATGAGGGAGGTCTGTTGTATTTGCTCAGAGGTGGTTAGTCCCGAGTGTCCCAAATTGTATAGTTTTAAATGTTTCTCTGCACCTCTCTGAAAATGGATAGTCTGGTGGATTTAGGCCTACTACTGTATTTAAAACAGGCCCTTAACTCACAGAAAACCACGTCACTCTTCTCATGAATAGCTTTTAGTTGCCTCCATTAGCTGAATTGAATGGCTTGGTCTAGGGCTATGCCCTGTTTTATAGATAGATAGATAGATAGGTACTTTATTGCTCCCCCGGGGGGGAAATTTCATAGTCAAGCAGCTACACAAAAACCAGGGGAGCCTATCGACAGGCTGGGTACAGGTCCTGTTGATTATAAAGCGCATGGAATTAATCAATGCTACTAAGAATGCATCAACTGTTGAGGGACAATTGCTAGACCAATTGTGCGTCACCCTATGGGACGGCCGATTGTGATACAGCCCGGGATCGAACCAGTGTCTGCAGTGACTCCTTTAGCAATGAGCTGCAGTGCTTTAAACCACGGCGCCACTCAGGAGTCTCCGACTGATTCAGGCAGGCAGAGAGCCCTCATAGCATGACGAGGGAGGACTCCATGTTTTAATTTGTCTCACTGATGCAGGCATGCAAGGAGCCCCCATGGCATGAAGAGGGAGGACACTGGGGCAAGACAGAGAGCCGAAAACATGGATGTGTATGGAGAAAGAGGGATGAAGGATTGAAAGGAAAGATAATAGGGGACTGTGTGATGCGCAGGTCACTTTCTCTTGAGCGTTGAGACAGATTCCGTCGATCCCACTATTGGTGGTTACATAACGTCATCCGCAACATGTTTTAACCTACAGCATAGGACTTCCTGTAAGAGTGCGAGAAATGTGCTTTCCCACCCCATAGAATGGGCATGATGCATTTAAGTGATAATGCCCTCAAAGCCGGTGTTTGGAGGATATATTGGCACAGGTGTTGTTAATGTCAATATATCCTCCAAACACCGGCTATGAGGGCATTATCACTTTTATACAACGGGTTACCTACATATTCAAATAATGATTGACATATTTTCATTAAAAGCATTATTTTACTATTTCATCCTTCCACAAGATATAGTCCCAACACAAATATAGGGTTGCTACCCAAGCTGGCCGGTCGTTGGTTCTATCGGTTCGGTTGCCAGAGACGTGACCCAGTAGTTCTGTCTTTTTGTTCTGTATCTATGGACGTGACCCAGTCGTTTGTTCTAAATTATCTCTTCCTTGCTAGCTAGCCAACTACGGCTAACTTAGTCAGTCAAATGTTGCTGCCAGAATAACAACAGTTATTATCACCCCCAACAGCATTTGTTTAAGCTGTTTTCTAGTGATATTTATTTGGAGACATCCATGACGATGACCTAATAGGGTGTCATTTTACCTGTCGTAGAAAATGTGCTCACTTGTCAGGGCACTGTTGTTCAGTGGAGCTAGCCAACAACGCCTCTAACACAATATTTTCAAACTGAAGCTGGAAAGACTGCAAACTGCACTTTATTTTTGTTTAACTTTTTTTTATTTTAAATTTCTTTGTAAATATTCATAAAAATGATGCCAGCTGATTTCATGATTTCAACTCTCTGAGAAACGCTGCCTGCCTTTCTGTCTCATCCTGACTCCAGATACGTTCATTACTACGGGACAGCGGGAGATTGAATTTGAATATTGAAACAATGTTGCAAATGTCGGAGAGAGAGACAACAAGGTTTATACAAATCTCCGCTGTTAAACTAAATGTTAGTCTAAAATGAATGTGAGAATGTCTAGATGGTCTTTATAGTGGAGATCAAGTATATAAATTGCTTGGCTGGGCTGATGAGACAGTGGATGGTACAGTCAGATGGAACAGAGTAAATGGGCATTTTAACATCATAGATTTGGCTGATTTGTCGAATAGACACCGGCTTGGAATGCGGTTTTAACCAATCGTTATTCAGGATTAGACCCACCCGTTGTATAATGTGATGTAAGCCATTGTTGATGTCAATCTTACGTTTAGTTTTCTTGTTAATCATATGCAAGGCATCATAGCATTTCCAATATGTTTTCTGAATTAGCCTAGTTTCTTATGTGTAGATAATAGGGATAAGCGATATTACGATATAAAATAAATGTATCATTTTATTTTTTTACATATTGTTTAGCCTATTTTAACATGACTTGCACCGCTGGATTCGCTTGTTGTTTTAAAAGCTTTAATTTCCCTTTTGCCACATTCTCCTTTCAATATGAATGTGACTTGTTGGCCTAAGCATACAGCCTACTCTTTCATGAACGACCATTGAATGAATCTAGGAGGCCGGTGACAGAGTTCTATCTCCAAGTTGTATGTTTGTGAATAGCCTAAATAAAAACATTGTAGAGAGATTTAAACAAACCTTATACGTTTCTGTCCTCCACCTGACCAAATCCCTCATTGCAAATGATACAGCCAATAATATAGTCCTACACTCGGCTACTGTCAGTAAAAGTTGCATTAAATGTTACTTGTACAAGTTAAACTTTTATAAACTAACATTTCTATTATTGAGTGTTTTCATGTCCTTGAATAGCGCAACTGGCATTAGCCTACATAAGCTAACACAGCAGCGCTATCGATAAGCGGGCACAAAAACAACTATTTTGAATAGCTATTACGATATTAATTTAGACGCCAACAGCAATTACATAAAACAAATAATGACAACATTTATAACACCTAAATAACGAATGAACCATATCTAAAAACAAACAGGCCTATTGAACCTATGCTTAGTTGCCTATAAAATGGCATGGCAAAAAATATGGCTATAAAAAGAATAACCCACATTTTGGATAGACCTAAATAAGAATGAAATTAACCAAATAAATGAGTGCAAGTACTATAAGTATTTCAAGGCACAATTAACATGGGCCCCTAATTATTTTAGCTTAGGCCTGAGATACATTTCTTTTGAATAAGACTCATTGGTTCTTCATTGAATTTTCAAAACCTTTCGGCCTATTTTTCTATTCATTTGACCTTACCTAAGGTTTCTGTCAAGGAACACAAACATGTTAATCTTTTCTGGCTTTAATAGGCTGTGGAGTGGGGTAACAATTGCCTGCTCTACTTAAAACACATTCTGACGGAACACTTGTTTCACAGATGCAGAGGTAGGCCTATTTGCGGGGCATGTCATTCCAGACATCGCCCAACCCTAGTATGTCATCACCAGTTATCACATATTTTCTGGTGTGTTTGTAGATGTGTTGAATGAACAGAGCTGTTGATTAATCAGGACAGTCATTTAGCTGAGAGATACAGTACAGGCCCAGTGGCCTTTGCTGTGACCTGCAAATGACCCGTAGAACTCACGGTTGGGCTTCCCTTCCACTCCACTGCTAGAACCAAAATATTGGCCACATGGGCCAAAATATCATGCGTCATGCCATATCACTGACAAGGAAAGCCGTTATGGTGGGTTAAGGTTTGATATTGTAACCTAGACCTACAGTTGAAGTCGGAAGTTTACATACTCTGTTTCAACCACTCCACAGATTTCATGTTAACAAACTATAGTTTTGGCAAGTCGGTTAGGACATCTACTTTGTGCATTACACAAGTAATTCTTTCAACAATTGTTTACAGACAGATTATTTCACTTATAATTCACTATCACAATTCCAGTGGGTCAGAAGATTACATACACTAAGTTGACTGTGCCTTTAAACGGCTTGGAGAATTCCAGAAAATTGTCATGCCTTTAGAAGTTTCTGATCGGCTAATAGACATAATTTGAATCAAGTGGAGGTGTACCTGTAGATGTATTTCAAGGCCTACCTTCAAACTCGGCATCATGGGAAAATCAAAAGAAATCAGCCAAGACCCCAGAAAAAGAATTGTAGACCTCCACAAGTCTGGTTCATACTTGGGAGCAATTTCCAGATGCCTAAACCTACCACGTTCATCTGTACAAACAATAGTACACAAGTATAAACACCACAGCACCACGCAGCAGTCATACCGCTCAGGAAGGAGACACGTTCTGTCTCCTAGAGATGAACGTACTTTGGTGCGAAAAGTGCAAATCAATCCCAGAACAACAGCAAAGGACCTTGTGAAGATGCTGGAGGAAACGGGTACAAAAGTATCTATATTCACAGTAAAAACGAGTCCTATATCGAAATAACTTGAAAGGCCGCTCAGCAAGGAAGCAGCCAACTGTGAAGCACGAGGGTGGCAGCATCGTGTTGTAGGGGTGCTTTGCTGCAGGAGGGAATGGTGCACTTCACAAAATAGATGGCATCATGAGGAAGGAAAATTATGTGGATATATTAAAGGCTTCGTCAGGAAGTTAAAGCTTGGTCGCAAATGGTTCTTCCAAATGGACTATCACCCCCAAGCATACTTCCAAAGTTGTGGCAAAATGGCTTAAGGGCAACAAAGTCGAGGTATTGGAGTGGCCATCACAAAGCCCTGACCTCAATCCTATAGAAGAGTTGTGGGCAGAACTGAAAAGACGTGTGCGAGCAAGGAGGCCTACAAACCTGACTCAGTTACACCAGTTCTGTCAGGAGGAATGGGCCAAAATTTACCCAACGTGTTGTGGGAAACCTGTAGAAGGCTACTTGAAATGTTTGACCCAAGTTAAACAATTTAAAGGCAATGCTACCAAATACTAATTGAGTGTATGTAAACTTCTGACCCACTGGGAATGTGATTAAATAAATAAATACTATTATTCTGACATTTCACCTTCTTAAAATAAAGTGGTGATCTTAACTGACGGAAGACAGGGAATTTTTATTAGGTTAAATGTCAGGAATTGTGAAACTGAGTTTAAATGTATTTGGCTAAGGTGTATGTAAACTACCGACATCAACTGTATACCTAAAGTAGTGCGAGTATACACCAGACCTATTTTTGTGTTGTCTTGGAAGTGATTTGAAATGAAGAACCTCCTACCTACTATGGTTAGTTTATTATCACTTCAGCAACTCTAGAGTAACCGACTAGTTCTCCTTGGTCATTCGTTGGTTAGCCTAGTATTTAGCCGGTGCCATTCAAAAAATAAACCCATCTTAGCCAGTGCGAAGGCCTAATAGTAGCTACAATCTTTAGTGACCTTGTGTCGGCTAAGGTATTTAGCCAGGCCTCTATGATGTTACTGCAGCCAGTCTTTGTTTTTTTTTTTTTTTTTTTTTATGGGATGTGCAGTGTTCATCAGTTCCCTTGACCCTGGATAAACGCTCAATGGGCTGTGTGAATATATGGAGGCCAACCATGTCTGTAGGTAAAGGCTTAGAGCTCGGTTCTTTTTTGTCACACCAGCATCTCTAATGTAGCTGTGTTTCTGAGAAGTAAGGGAATTACATTTTCTAGACGTGGCATGCAAGCACCAATCATGTTATGAGGTAGGCGGGGATGGCTGAGTGAATATTGGCTCACTTGTCTTTGAAATGGCAGACACACAGACGGGACGTGATGTGCAAAGCTATTCGCTCTCCCTACCCAGCACCTGTAGGCTTTTTTGATGGATTGATTTTGCCTGGTGAAAGCCTGTCTGAGTGTTGAGTGATGTCATTACCGTAGTGGGTTCTCCTTAGTCACATTAGTGACTGTACAAAGACTCGCAGTCCAAACTCCACACACAACAAGGATGGTCCTTTGAACATGTTACAGTAGCCGAATTGACCCAATACCGATTTGAATTGACACGATACCGATTAGTTTGATTCCTGCTTTCTCTTTCCCTTTCAGATTACGTGTACTTTGAGAATTCCTCCAGCAACCCCTACCTGATCCGCAGAATTGAAGAGCTCAACAAGGTTGGTGGAATAATCTGTCCTTCACATCTAACCTCTTTGGTGCGTTTACATAAAAATCTTACTGACTTTGACAGTCCCTTTTGTAAAGGTTATCATATCGGACTTTATAGCTAGTCTGTCTGTAACCCATTCATACCCTGGGATAATGCTGGTGCTAAAACACACACCTACCAGCCACATTCTAACCACTTGCCGCACACAGTAGTGACAAGATGCTGGTACGAGCCATTACATAACGTGGCTAGCTGTAGCATTAGTGACAAGATGCTGGTACGAGCCATTACATAACGTGGCTAGCAGTAGTGACAAGATGCTGGTACAAGAGCCATTACATAACGTGGCTAGCTGTAGCATTAGTGACAAGATGCTGGTACGAGCCATTACATAACGTGGCTAGCAGTAGTGACAAGATGCTGGTACAAGAGCCATTACATAACGTGGCTAGCTGTAGCATTAGTGACAAGATGCTGGTACGAGCCATTACATAACGTGGCTAGCAGTAGTGACAAGATGCTGGTACGAGCCATTACATAACGTGGCTAGCAGTAGTGTAGCGGCGTATGGTACAGGCTTGTTTCCCTGTCAAAGGATTAAGCTCATTTATGTAACACTCTTACATTGAATGGGTTGTGGCGAACACCACTATAAAAACTCAATCTTTCTGAGCACTAATGGAAGTAGGAGGGGAATTATATATATTATTAATTACTATTAGTATGACTGAGGCTGTGTCAGAAATGGCATCCTATTCCCTAGCTTGTGCACTATTTTTGTCAAGAGATTCATTGAGGCACTGGTCAAAACTAGTGGCCTATATAGGGAATAGGATGCCATTTCATGTAGGGCTGGGAATTGCCATGGACCTCATGATGCGATGTTATCACGATACTTAGGTGCCGATACGGTGTGTGTGTGTGTATATATATATATATATATATATGTATATGTATATGTGTATATGTATATATATATATAATTTGATACTGCTCACTATACATATAGCTCACTCTACAGTTGAAGTCGGAAGTTCACATACACTTAGGTTGAAGTCATTCAAACACATTTTTTAACCACTCCACAGATTTCATGTTAACAAACTATAGTTTTGGAAAGTCTGTTAGGACATCTACTTTCTGTAAACGCAAGTAATTCTTCCAACAATTGTTTAAAGACAGATTATTTCACTTATAATTCACTATATCACAATTCCAGTGGGTCAGAAGTTCACATGCACTAAGTTGACTGTGCCATTAAACAGCTTGGAGAATTCCATAAAATTATGCTTCTGATAGGCTAATTGACATAATTTGAGTCAATTGGAGGTGTACCTGTGGATGTATTTCAAGGCCTACTTTAAAACTCAGTGCCTCTTTGCTCGACATCATGGGGAAAATCAAAAGAATTCAGCCAAGACCTCCACAAGTCTGGTTCATCCTTGGGAGCAATTTCTAAACGCCTGAACCTACCACGTTCATCTGTACAAACAATAGTACGCAAGTATAAACACCATGGGCCCACGCAGCAGTCATACCGCTCAGGAAGGAGACACGTTCTGTCTCCTAGAGATGAACGTACTTTGGTGCGAAAAGTGCAAATCAATCCCAGAACAACAGCAAAGGACCTTGTGAAGATGCTGGAGGAAACAGGTACAAAAGTATCTATATCCACAGTAAAATGAGTCCTATTTCAACATAACCTGAAAGGCTGCTCAGCAAGGAAGTCGCCAGTGCTCCAAAACCGCCATAGAATTCACCCAATTTATTGTGGGAAGCTTGTGGAAGGCTACCTAAAACATTTGACCCAGGTTAAACAATTTAAAGGCAATGCTACCAAATACTAATTGAGTGTATGTAAACTTCTGACCCACTGGGAATGTGATGAAAGAAATAGAAGCTGAAATAAATAATTCTCTATTCTGACATTTCACATTCTTAAAATAGTGGTGAGCCTAACTGACATAAGACAGGGAATTTTTACTAGGATTAAATGTCAGGAATTGAGAAACTCCGTTTAAATGTATTTGGCGTGTGTGTGTGTGTGTTAACTTCCGACTTCTGCTGCAGAGAGACAAGAGAATGAGACATTTGTTTTTATCTGTCATGGAAATAAGCAAGACAAATATGCAAGAAAGTCAATTTAGCAAGCATTCGATGTGCCGCCCAATAGTAATTGACCACTCTTGTCACGTCTCTCTCAGACGGCCAACGGGAACGTGGAAGCAAAGGTGGTGTGTCTGTTCCGGAGGCGGGACATCTCGGGCAACCTCAATACTCTGGCCGACAGCAACGCAAGTGAGTACAACAGTCTATCTACCTGTCTGTCTGTCTACCTGTCTGTCTGTTCGTAAGTCTGTCTCTTATTCCATCAGAACTCTGCTCCGTCACTGCTTTCTAATACATGTTTGAGAGAGGGCTAATTCTTAGCTCCATGCCAAACTAATTCTGTGTAGTCTATGGACTGTGTCAAGTTATTGAAGAGCCTTATTAGACTAGACCAAACAGCCACTTTCATAAACCAGTTTATTATCCTCATCCAGGATATAAGTACTGTGTTGTTCCAATCAGATAGTAATCTCCCTCTGCACTACCCAGCAGGCAGTTGTTTCTCTCTAAGTAGAGGGATGCTCTGCCTACGTCGCAAATGGCACACTATTCTCTATATAGTGCATTACTTTTGATAAGATCCTTATGGGTCTTGGTCAAAAGTAGCTCACTATCTAGGGAATAGGGTGCCATTTGGGACGCACCCTCTGTCTCCATCTGAAGAACTGTGTGCATAGTGCTATTGCACTGCTGCTGTTAGTAGGATGAAGGGTAATAGGTTTTGTTTCTATCATGAATAATACTGTACTTGTTGTAGTAGGACTAATAGTATCTGGCTATTGGTTTGAGAGTCCGTGTTTATCACACAGTCAAGGGTATCCCACTAAAGTGACTTGGTGCAGTTGAGAGAAGAGGTAGGGAGAGGGAAGAGGGTGCCGTGGTAGCAAGGTGATGCTAATGACACACAGATGACTGGGAGCCCTGATCGGATTCTCCCCCCCTCTCTCACACACACACACACACACACACCTCTAACATGGTGGGCTGCATGCAGTGCTCCAGACACTCAGATCCACACCTCAAAATGGATGCATTATCTGTTGACCTGGAATGTAATTTTATAGTACCTAGTACTGTATGTAATGCTGATGAACATAGCTGAATTTGTTTGACTATTTGAATAGAATGTGATCTGTTGTATTATGAGGTACCTGTTTACAGTATCTCTAGTTTGGTTTCACTAAAGATACTTAGCCTATTGTAAACCACTCTGAATAAGAGCTTCTGCTGTGAAGAAGAGCATTGGTCCTGTCTGGCTGTTTAGTGACAATAGTCAGTCCAGTGGGAGGCAGGCATGGCCAGGAGGCACAAGGTGGGTTGGTGGACGATCTCCTCTCGTGCCTCTCAGTCCTGGAGCTCTGCTAGCCGAGTGGATATGTCACCACGGTGTGTTAGGCCACAGGGGCAGTTAACGCTATGTGCTGCGGAGGTATTCCATCTACCCTTCGCTGGAGGGCAGCGGGAAAACCAACAGAGAGCCCTCAAACTGTCTGGAACCCGTCTATGAGCCTGGGAGAGAGGGGGAGGCTGAGGTTGTGTTCCAAATAAACGGCCACAACTGGTCTGGAGTACCGACAGTGTCCAGTCTAGCCCCAGCCACCCTCGGGACCTGGTCTGGTCTTGCTGCCTGATCCACTCTGGTCTGGCCTTGCTGCCTGGTCCAATCTGGTCTGGCATGCTCTTGCGAACGCACACACACACACACACTGTCGGCCATTACGTTATGCTACTCTACGTCTTTTGTCTCAGTCTCCTGCATTTTGTCTCTGACGCCCCTAAAAATGCCTCTACTCCAGCCTCACTCGGCAGCACGAGCCACTGCTTTGGCACTGTCGTGTTATACAAGACCAGGGCTTCTCGCTCTCTCTCTGCTTATCCTCCAGCTAAGGGCACGCTGCTCAGAACAAAAGGCCCTTGATGTGTCCCACAGGGCTGCTGCACGCAACGGGTTAACTCTGACTTGCCTTGTCTTTGTCAGGGAAGAGTGTGTGTGTGCATGGAGAGACTCTGTACAGGGAGAGAGAGCATGTGCACTGCCTGTTTGTGTCCCCCCTTGTCTCTCTCTCTCTGTGTGTGTGTGTGTGTGTGGGGGGGGGGGGGGGGGGGTGTAGATGATGGGGGGATGGGTGCCTCAGGTTTGGTGCACAGGGTTTCCCACTTAGTCTGGCAGGGACTCGCCGGACAAGGGAGGGGTTGAGGGTGGAGGAGGGGGTAGCGGGGGGTTGAGGGATGGCAGGAGGGGTTAACAGAAAGGGGTGTGGCCTGAGGTCCTGTCCCCCCTCTCTACCACTGACAGGGTTTCCTGTGGCTGAGTGCAGGGGCGGAGTCCGTGGAGATCGAGAGATAGTCCTGCCCAGTGCGCTCTCCCCGCTCAATTCACCACCCCCACCACCTCATAAACATTACTGACTCCCCCTCCTGAAAATTAGGAATGTACAATCTAGTAGTGTAACACAAGGTATAATACAAAACTATCTACCATATGAGGGAAAAAAATTTTTGATTTTTTTTAAAAAATGTTTTATATGCATGGTCTCATTTTAGCCTGCCAGATCATAAAGGCTATATTCAGTCATTTGTTTACATTGAAGGGGTGTACTAGGTCAGTCCCTAGAATAGACTGGAATAGTCTGTCCTTCCGAGTAGGAAATTATTTTCATGGTCTGGTGTTGGTTACACTTAAGTAGTAGGGAAAGTTCCAGGTAATACAGTGCGTTCAGAAAGTTTTCAGACCCTTTCCCTTTTTCCACATTTTGATACTTTACAGCCTTATTTGAAAATGGATAAAATGATTTTTTTTCCCTCAGCAATCTACACACAATACCCAATAATGAAAAAGCAAAAACAGTGTTTTAGACATCTTTGCAAATGTCAAAAAAAAAAAGCTATATTATTTACATAAGTATTCAGACCCTTTGCTATAATACTCCAGAATTGAGCTCGGGTGCATTCTGTTTCCATTGATCATCCTTGAGATCCTCCACCTGTGGTAAATTCAGTTGATTGGACATGATTTGGGAAGGCACACACATGTCTATATAAGGACCCCACAGTTGACAGAGCAAAAACCAAGCCATGAGGTCCAAGGAATTGTCAGTAGAGCTCCGAGACAGGATTGTGTCGAGGCACAGGTCTGGGGAAGTGTACCATAACATTTCTGCAGCATTGAAGGTCCCTAAGAACACAGTGGCCTCCATCATTCTTAAATGGAATAAGTTTGGAACCACCAAGACTCTTCCTAGAGCTGGCCGCCTGAGCAAACTGAACAATCGGGGGAGAAGGGCATTGGTCAGGGAGGTGACCATGAACCCAATGGTCACTGACAGAGCTCCAGATTTCCTCTGTGGAGATGAGAACCTTCCAGAAGGACAACCATCTCTGCAGCACTCCACCAACAGGCCTTTATGGTAGAGTGACCAGACAGAAGCCACTCCTCAGTAAAAGGCACATGGCAGCCCGCTTGGAGTTTACCAAAAAGCACCTAAAGGACTCTAACCACGAGAAAGTTTCTCTGGTCTAATGAAACGTAGATTGAAGTCTTTGGCCTGAATGCCAAGTGTCACGTTTTGGTGAAAACCTGGTACCATCCCTACGGTGAAGCATGGTGGTGGCAGCATCATGCTGTGGGAATGTTTTTCAGGGACTGGGAGACTAGTCAGGACCAAGAGAAAGATGAATGGAGCAAAGTACAGAGATCCTTGATGAAAACCTGCTCCAGAGCGCTCAGGACCTCAGGTTGGTGCCAATGTTCACCTTCCAACAGACAACGACCCTAAGCACACGGCCAAGACAGCACAGTCTCTGAATGTCCTTGAATGGCCCAGACAGAACCCGATCAAACATCTCTGGAGAGACATGAAAATAGCTGTGCAGCGACGCTCCCCATCCAACCTGACAGAGCTTGAGAGGATCTGCAGAGAAGAATGGGAGAAACTCTCCAAATACAGGTGTGCCAAGCTTGTAGCGTCATACCCAAGAATACTCAAGGCTGTAATTGCTACCAAAGGTACTTCAACAAAGTACTGAGTAAAGGGTCAATATTTATGTAAATGTGTTTAAATATTTCAGTTTATTAATTCATTTGCTAACATTTCTAAAATGCTTTGTCATTATTGGGTATTGTGTGTAGGTTACATTTTTTATATATATAGAATACGGCGGTAACGTAACAAAAGTCAAGGGGTCTGAATACTTTCTGATTGCACTGTATATAATGATAGACTTAAGGTAACTGTCTAGCGTTTCCAGATTTCTATGAAATGTGACAGTTTAATTAATTTAGTTTTCCTTAAAAAAAAAAGGTAATTCAGGTTGTTAAAAAGCAGCTTTTCTGTGTTGGAATGGTGTGGGTGTACCCCTGATTGGCCAGCTCTTCCTCTGAGGAAATAGCAAGCATTTTTTAAAAGGTCTGTTTTGAGGTGAGGTTTTTTGTTCCCCAATTTATTCTTTGGCCACAGGAGTATACCTCTTTACTGTAATCCAGCAAATGTTTAACCTGTATCTCTCAATAAAAATTATACAAATAAAGGTATTGCGGGATCGTAATCCCCATAGCCACAATTATTAATCAGTTATATTGATGTGAATTAATTTGATCAAGAATATTAGCGCTTATATTATTGGAAGTTGTGCTATGTTGCTAATTTTGTTTTTGTGTGTTGTGTGTGTTCATAGGAGACTTTGAGGAGGAGTCCAAGCAGCCCACAGTGTCTGAACAGCAGAAACACCAGCTGAAACACAGAGAACTCTTCCTCTCTCGGCAGTTTGAGTCTCTACCAGCCACTCACATACGGTAATCAAGTCGGTGTGTGTGTGTGTGTGTGTGTGTCCTGAGGCGTAGACTCACCGCATAGCAGTAGCTGCAAACAAGGGTGCTGCCATTGAACCCGTTCAACCCTGACTGGATATAGTGACAGGACTGATATGTCCATTCCTCACTTCCCTCATCAACTCATCCATGAACACTGGCTTCGTCCCCTCTGACTTCAAAATGTCCAGAGTCGCACCCCTCCTCAAGAAAACAACACTCGACCCCTCTGACGTCAAACTACAGACCGGTATCCCTTTCTTTTCTGTAAAACACTTGAGCATGCCGTCTCTGATCAACTCTCTCGCTATCTCTCACAGAACGATATTCTTAACCCTAACCAGTCAGGCTTCAAAATGGGTCACTCAAACGAGACTGCTCTCCTCTGTGTCACGGAGTCTCTCCGCACTGCCAAAGATCACTCTCTCACCTATGTTCTCATCCTACCTAGTTCTATCCGCTGCCTTCTACACTGTGAACCATCAGCTCTTCCTCTCCACCCTCTCATGGTTGGGTCTCTCAGCCTCTGCACCCTCTCGGATTTCATCCTACCTGGCAGGTCGCTCCTACCAGGTGACCTTGGGAGGATCTGTGTTTGCACCATGTACTCTCACTACTGGTGTCCCGCATGGCTCAGTTCTAGGCCCTCTTTATCTCTCTACACCAAGTCACTCGGCTCCGTCATATCCTCACTGGTCTCTCCTATCATTGCTATGCGGATGACACTCCGCTACCCCCCCACCAGGTAAGAGACCTTAAGGTTCCATCTTGAATACTGCATTTCATTGTTGGCTGGTTTCGCCACTTGTGCCATCAAACCCAGCAACTTGTCCAGGACACCGCAGCCCACCTGGTGTTTAACCTTCCCAAGTTCTACCATATCATCTCACTTCTATGCACACGCCACTGGCTTCCAGTCGAAGCTCGTATCCACTACAAGACTATGGTACTTGCCTACGGAGCAGCAAAATGAACTGCCCCTCCCTTCAAGCTATGCTCAAACCCTACACCTCAACCAGAGTACTCCGTTCTGCCACCTCTGGTCTCTTGGCCTTCCCACCTAAATTATCCAAGGCCCATTCATAACCATTAAGCTAGCAATGTGTTCAAACTGTCCCTTCAGAACATGAACCATCACAGTTAAGGCTCTTGATTTACAAATAAGTCGATTGGTTATAATTCTTGAAATCATTGAATTGTGTTGAAATTAACTTGAATATTTAACTTGTTCATTCACAGCATTTCCACAAACATTACTTTTGTTTTCCAATGCCTTATTGGGGATATACTACAGTAACAGTAGCACAGTTGGGTGCAGGTCAGTTCAGATTAATAGTGTGTATTACATGGTGCCATATTCACCTCGAAATGCCCCTCCCTCTCTCTTCTCCGGTCACCCCTCTCTCTCCCCAGGGGGAAATGTAACGTTACACTCCTCAACGAAACGGACATCCTTGCCGGCTACCTGGAGAAAGAGGTGAGCTTCACTCTTTTACAATGAGGCAAACTGGACACTGTAGTCTTAAGGATTTATGCCAAAATATTAGCATCTTCCCCTAAAAATATATGTTTTTATTACTCTTTGAGCAGGGACTGTAAAACACAGAGAAATTAGTGCAGTAGGTACTGAAATATTGACTGACTGTGTAAATCAGGGATGGGTAACTTTGATGGGGGTGGGGGCTACAAAAAAATCTGAACTCATCATGAGGGCCGAGGTGGTCTGCGTAGCCACATCTATACCCGCACATGCAAGAGCCTTTTTGGGGGCACTGAGTGATTTTGTTTGCCATTTTAGCGGTTGGCGGTAGATATTATCCTTTTTTTTTTGTTTTAGCTGGCCACTAGACAGGGTTCATACGGTCATGACGGTTCATACGGTCTTGAAAATCCTAGAAAATTCATGGAAATTGTGTTTCCAGCCCTGGAAAAGTTTGGCAAAATGGTCAAATCCATGGAAATTAATTTAAGAATTTCTTGTAATTTATGTAAACACAGTTAAACATATTTTATCAATCAAATAAAAATCAACATTTTAGCCAGGATCAGGACATTTTAGCATGTCTGTGTCTGCTTGAGTTACCTGTACGAGATGAGTGAGCCGTTGCTCAAAGACAGGGAGACACCCCCCGCCCCCCCCCAAAAAAATACCTAAAATACCCCCTAAATTTGGTATTTTTATACCTCATGTAAATTCTCTAGCCGCATCCTTACATCTGTTTTCTGTGCTCCAGGAGTGTTTCTTCTACTCGCTGGTGTTTGACCCTGTCCAGAAAACCCTGCTGGCGGACCAGGGAGAGATTCGTGTGGGCTCAAAGTACCAGGCCGAGATCCCCGACAAGTTAGCCGAAGGTCTGTGTCTGTCTGTGTAGAAGGGTGTGTGGGTGGCTGAACTCTGACCTTTTGCACAGGCCTATCAGGTTGCAGCATATCATAGTGCTCTGACTACACACTAATTTAAGTTGGGTCCCATTTCTAAAAGTGCTTGGTTTGAAGAATGTCTGCTATCTATCACGTGTCTAAAAGATGGAGTTGTATGGGATCATGAGTAGTGAGACATCGGTCATGTTCAGTAAGAACATGTTTTGAAAAGGGGAATCTGTGTTCCTATTGGAGAACACAATTATCTGGCCACTGAAATGACTCTGGATAGACCACATAGACATCCCAGAAAAGGTATCACCTCCTGGCAGCAAGTACTGTAGTTAGATGTTACCCTCTTGTTTTATCTCCCTTAGTGTAGCCTAGCCAGTTGAAGGTTGACATTTTGTGAAGGTCGTTTCAGCCCATATTTGTCTGACACTAGTTCAGTCTGGTCAGACCGACATGCATAGTTGCTCATTTTGCTGTTCTCTCGCTCTCCTTCCTCTGAAGTCTCTCTCTCTCTCTTGTTTCCCAAATAGTGGGTCACGCAACCACTACCTATGACTATCTACAACATTGGGTAACATGTCTGATGGTTGTCTTCTTGGTATCATCCCTCCCAGGTGAAGCAGACACCCGTATCCAGGAGAAGCTGGAGATCAAGGTGTGGCACCCCGACAACCAGCTCAAAGACCCTCAGATCGACCAGTTTCTGGTGGTGGCTCGGTGAGTGTCCCCTGGCCCTGTCCCCCTCCATCTGTCACACGTTCCCCTGGTTACGCCCTGTTGCTATGGAGGTCCTTGTCAGGACCTTGTTGTCATGTGCTTGGAGCACATTTTGATTAGGAGGAACATGATTGCTTTGAGTTGCAAAGTGCCTACCTTTGAGCTTGATATTAGTGTATTGAGATTTTGCCATTTCCTCAAGTCATCTTTGAATGGTGTAGAAGCAGTAGGACCCCAGTCAACACACAGCATGTTTGGGCTCAAGTCTGGTTTTTGGAGGGAATCGACATAATGTAGGGAAGTACATCGAGCTGCAGCACCATCTAGTGGCCATATGGTGAAACTTAACACATTTACAAAACCCTATCAGGATATTTTTTAGTCTAGGCCTTGATAGGTTGGGAGTTTCTGTTTCGGCACTGGGATTGTCATTGATTATAATGCTGATATTTTGATGGTTGTGTGTGTTCCAGTGCTGTGGGGACGTTTGCCAGAGCCCTGGACTGCAGCAGCTCCATCCGTCAACCCAGCCTGCATATGAGTGCTGCAGCTGCCTCCCGAGACATCACACTGGTGAGACACACACATTTTGTCCATGTCTCATAGTGACAAGCCAATCACTAAGCGCGCTACCATTTAAACAATGGGCATCTACCTTGTCCTAATTGGTACATGTCATGTTATACATTATATGGGACTATACACTCATAGCCGGTTTATTAGGTACACCATCCTGTTCATGAAAATGGTTTGCTCCTACAGATAGTGAGTCACACGGCCATGGCTTGCTATATAAAGCAGGCAGACAGGCATCAAGGCATTCAGTTACTGTTTAATTGAATTAGAATGGGCAACACAAGTGACCTAAGCGACTGAGCGTGGTATGATCATCGGTGCCAGGTGCGCCAGTTTCAGAAACAGCCAGCCTCCTGGGCTTTTCATGCTTGACAGTGTCTAGAGTTTACCGAGAATGGTTCAACAAACAAAACATCCAGTCAGCTGCATTCTTTTGGGCGAAAAACAGCTGGTTGATGAAAGGTCGAAGAAGAATGGCAAGAATGGTGCAAGCTAACAGGCAGAGTCACAAACAGACAAATAACTGTGCAGTACAACATGGTGTGCAGAACCGCATCTCGGAACGCACAACTCATCGGTCCTTGTCACTGATAGGCTGTTGCAGTAGAAGGGCTCCAGTGGGCACGCGATCACCGACACTGGACAGTTGAGTGGAAAAACATTGCCTGGGTCAAAGAATCCCGGTTCCTGACCATTTCCATGTTCTTAAGATTTTCAGGCTGTTGGAGGCAAAGGGGGGTCCGACCCAGTACTAGATGGGTCCTAATAAACTGTCCACATTCACCATATGTCATATCGCATCTTTCTAAAACAGTTCAATAGTGTAACCTGTGTCTAAAATTACCAATATTTATAATCGTCGCCTCGCTCCCCCCTCTCTAGTTCCATGCGATGGATACCCTGCAGAAGAACGGCTACGACCTGGCCAAGGCCATGTCAACGCTGGTGCCGCAGGGCGGCCCCGTGCTCTGCCGTGACGAAATGGAGGAGTGGAGCGCCTCTGAGGCCATGCTGTTCGAGGAGGCCCTGGAGAAGTACGGCAAGGACTTCAACGACATCCGTCAGGACTTTGTAAGTGGCCTCCCGTATTCCTCTAATATAAATCTGGCTTGCGTTCAGAAGGGACAGTATTTTGAAACTTAAAGAGAAGTACCTCCGTTTCAAAACGTACCCCCTGAACACCTCTCTATATTAACTGTATCCTATGTGCTTTCATCTGGTCAGTGTTGAAGGATGTTCTGACTCTTTTGTCCCCAGTTGCCGTGGAAGTCACTAGCCAGCGTTGTTCAGTTCTATTACATGTGGAAGACTACCGACCGCTACATTCAACAGGTAATATATCCCACTCAGCCATTCAGAGCCTCGCTCTTACAAAACAGTGGGATTCTACTATGCATTGGCTTAAGTGATGTATAATGCGGAGTTGTCTTCTCAAGCAGAGCTACTTGTTACTTTGTCAATTTAATTGTATGTTTGTTTCAGAAACGACTAAAGGCAGCAGAAGCAGACAGCAAGCTGAAGCAGGTGTACATCCCCACCTAGTGAGTACCAGTCTGAACTGCAGAGCTAATGCACAGTCTCCATCATTACCTCTGTATCTAAACACACCAACTCTCTCTATGCCTACCTCTAGCACCAAACCCAACCCCAACCAGATCATGGCTCCTGGTAACAAGCCTGGCATGAACGGGGCCGCTGGCTTCCAGAAAGGACTGAGCTGTGAGAGCTGTCATAGTGAGTATTCTAGTGACTGAGCTGTGAGAGCTGACATAGTGAGTATTCTAGTGAGCAGTAACTGCTCATTTGGTCAAAAATGTGTTAGTCATTTTTGCTGCATTAAATACTTGCTTAATCATGTGGACAAGTATCCTGCTTCTATTGTGTTGTGTTTAGGAGAAAATTAGGGTCATGTTAGCAGTAACTGCATAACGTTACTGTGAAACCAAGGTAAATAAAAGCCATTATTTTCAGTTACACGCTATGAGCTGTTACTGCCTTTTTGCTTGGTAGGGCAGTATTGTCTGGCTAACTGTAGTGAACAATGCATTGGGGTAGTGTAGGTGATTTTCGACTTATTTTTCCCGGACATCTAACAGATCTCCCCTCTGTTGCAGCCGCCCAGTCAGCACAGTGGTACGCGTGGGGTCCTCCCAACATGCAGTGCAGACTGTGTGCATCCTGCTGGATCTACTGGAAGAAGTATGGAGGCCTGAAGACCCCCACACAGCTAGAGGGGGCTGCAAGATCTGGCTCAGTATGTCTGCTTTTACTAACCTGCTTCCCTAAACCACTCAATTACTGGGTGCATCTCAATAGCCTAGAGTGCTTTCCTTTATCTACATAGGACAGGGAAGAGCAAGTTAATATACATTTTATTTTGTCATTCCTGGTGGCCTAGCCTGTGTTATCAGATCATTACTGCGGCAGCAGAGGAGAGGAAGTCAATGTAGACTATTGTGAAATTCAATCAATATGATATTTTCTTGGCCCCTCCTCAGGAGTCAACCCCCCGAGGTCACATGACCCGCCAGGAAGTTCAGGGTCTGTCACCGTTCACGACAAGTGGGGGGCGCGCCAAGCTGCTGGCCAAAAACCGCCAGACATTCATCCTGCAGACCACCAAGCTGACGCGCATCGCCCGCCGCGTCTGCACCGACATCCTGCAGCCCCGCCGCGCCGCACGACGCCCCTACGCCTCCATCAACGCCAATGCCGTCAAGGCCGAGTGTGAGTACAGACACGCGTGGACACACATTATTCACACACTTTCTGTAATGCTTATTGTCTTATTTTCTCAGGTATGATAAGGCTGCCTAAAGCGACCAAGGCCCCTATAAAGAACCGCTCGATCCCTCGGCCACCGCTGGCCACCATAGTGAAGGAACTGGGTAAGAAAATGGTCCAATCACAGATGAAATTATCATTGAGATCCTGAGAGGTCTTACGTTGCTGACACTGTGTGAATTTACCCACGGTTGGCACGGACACAAAACATTCTATGTGTCATTATTCCTCGCTAAGTGCGCGTATTATAAGTGTCTTGGTTTGTGATTGGGCACTGATTTTCTCTCCCCAGCCATCCAGGCGCCACTCAAGCTGAAGGCCCCCAGAGGCACTCCCACCCCCATCAACCGCAACCAGGCCAACCAGCCCCGCGGGGGATCGGCCCTGCTCGGGAAGAGGCCCTTTGACAGCAGCGTAAGCACTCCTCGCACACACAAACCACAACCACCATTTTTACTTCCTCCTCTATCTCTCTCTGTCAATCCATATATTTGACACTGACAGGTTCTTGTTTGGTATAGACTGCCTCAGTTACTGTAACCTTGGGTAGTGTCTCCTGTCCCTGTCTACTCAGACTGCAGAGAGGGACAGACTGGCACTGGTTCTGCTTCCTCTGTAACAGTGGGAGATCTGCTGACCATCTGTCTCTCCCTCATCACCTCTGAACAAAGCAGCGTGACTACAGCTTGGGCCAAGTGGCTAAACACACACACACACACACACACACACCTCACCGTTTTTCTCTCATTGGTCACAGGTGTTAGCACTGCCGTTCCCCACCAATGGGAGGCCGTTCACATCGGGCATGAGGACTACTTCCCAGTCGGTGATCAAGCGTCAGAAAGTGAACCAAGGAGACGCGCCCAACCCCGTGGTTTTTGTCGCCACTAAATACACCAGGTAGGTCCTCATCTCAGAATATAGTGTCTGTTATTTTCTTTAGGAGCAGTCAGCTCTGGAAGATGCAAATTTACGTTCAGTGCTTTTTTTTGTTGTTGTTGAGAACTACATAGTTCTGTATTGAACACCTGACAAAAGGATCAATCAGGTCTTTATGGCAACAAAAAAAAAATCTAAACCTTACATTTGTTGATGAATGTTTAATATTGCGTTCACCTAGTTTGAAGAGGACTGTTTTTCTTCTTTGCACCTGTGCACTTTGACATTAGGCTGTGTTTACACAGTCAGCCCAATTCTGATCAGATGTTTTGCCAGAATTGGGCTGCCTGTGTAAACACAGCCTTGGAATCCTAGTGTGCCAATGTTGATCTGAGTCCTACAGTTTATTCACCATGCGTTTCCCCTTCTCTTCAGGGCTCTGAGGAAACACCTGACCCAGTCTGAGATGCGGCGTGCAGCCAGGAAACCACACCTCCCTGTCAGGGTCAAGCTGCCCCCCCGCCCCCTGGCACTAGCCATCCTGCCCTCCAGCACCAGCGAGCCCATCATCCTGGAGGACTAAGGGAGGCCGCGACCCCCTCCCCCAACTGCGAAACAGGGAGGGCGCACCACCGCGCACCAACCTGCTAGTGTAGCAGCACAACCATACCAGTAGTCGCTTTCTCTTCTTTCTTTTTTTTATCTCGTCTTCTATTCTAATACCTCCCAAAAGCTGACGTGCTACACACACACACACACACACACTTGAGTGACACCCACATCTATGTATTACATCTTGTACACGGCATCAATTCTTTACACATGTCGCACGCATACACTGAGTGTACAAAACATTAGGAACACCCCCTTTTGCCCTCAGAACAGTCTCAAACCCAGCAGCATTGCGGTTCTTGACACACTCAAACCAGTGCACCTGGCACCTACTACCATACCCCGTTCAAAGGCACTTAAATCTTTTGTCTTGCCCAGTCACCCTCTGAATGGCGCACACACACACTATCCATGTCTCAAGTCTTAAAAATCCTTCTTTAACCTGTCTCCTCCCCTTCATCTACACTGATTGAAGTGTATTTAACAAATGACATCAATAAGGGATCATAGCTTTCACCTGGATTCACCTGGTCAGTCTTTCATGGAAAGAGCAGGTGTTCTTGATGGGTTTTTTTTGTACACTCCGTATACACAGACACAACACCCACGTACACAGGCGCTAGGCTTTGGGCTTTGTACTATTTTATTCTGTCTCTTTGCTTAATTATTTTTGCTCCCTTTTTTTTAATGGCAAATAATTTTAACTGTAATTTAAAATCGGATATTTCTCATCCTGAAATAATGCTGATTAAGCACACTTTATTTTTTTCCTCCAGGTCCAATCTTATTTGTGTAAATATTATCTGCATTTTGAGGCGTTGACACCTATTTGGTTGGGGTGTGGTTGTGGGAGGGCCATGGAAATACTAGAACCACAGCAATTTGACTGAATGTCTGTTGTAGTTATTCATGTTCTATAGGGAGGGCTATCTGGGGCAGTTTTTACCATGTTTATGGGAAAGTCTATTTTGATGAAGGTTTCACCCACTTGTTCCATCATAGGTCTGGGAGTTTGCAGTAAAGTGCTTCGTGTGACCCATCCTTCAAGGATACTTGTCAAATTCTACTTTAGACACCCGTTTTCTCTTACACTTAATATGCACCATCACATCAGGCCCTGCCCCCTCTCCACACACCCAAATAAGATCTGATCCCTCCCCATCGTTCAGAAATTACATTTGAGGGTTTGATAGTGAGGAAATTAATTCTGTTGACCCCTGGGGCTTTTTAACATCAGCAGCTTTCCACCAAACTCCCTCCCACAACCTCTAGGTGTTGTGCTCCGTTTTTTTCTGGTTGATTGTCGTCGCAATCAATTTTGAGTCCTGTCTTGTTTACTATCACTTGATTGTCACACTTTTTACAGCCATTTTTTTTACCCATCTGGAGGGTGACATTCGGGATCCTTCTCTGTATAGCCTTTGGTGTGCAATTTGGTTTTGACCCGAGGAAGACTGCTCGAGTTGCCTGGCTACCCATACCCAGCCACATCGTTCCGGCCAACTGACGTTTCTTCTCCACAATGAGTCTGAATTTGCCAATTTGCGAATTCTAGAACGCAAACACATTCTGATTGGTCCCAGAAACCTATGGGTTGGGCCATAGCCTGCCTACATGCTGACGTTATCAACTTTGATACACTGATTGGTTGGATTTTGTTAAGACTATCCAATTGCTGATGGATTTGTTTTGTTCAACGGCCCTCATTTTGAAGTCAAACAAGCAACTTCTAGGATGGCAGTTTTAGACAATGTATGTAGCAATAGTTAGATCAGAGGAATTACGTTTGGGGTGGGTCATCAGGCAACTGCTTGAGTACAACGGTCTTGTATCTTCTATACAATGGTAGGAGAGAGAGAGAAAAGTAATGGTTTAGGGAAGGGTGATGTATGTTAACAGGGTAGTTGAGATTCCTATTGTGTAGGTTTGGAAGATATTCAAACGAAGGTGCTTCTGGGTGTGGATCTGATGGGTTACAGTTGTTTGGGACATGAAAAATATATTGTTGTCTTTGAAACAGGTTAGTTTTAGTGGAGTCAAAATTAAGCCATAAAAGTTCAAATATACATTCTAGGTGTAAAACTCCATTCAGCCCCTGTTCTTTTTGTCACCTGTACCTATAAAACGTATACCTTCAGATCCCCTAACCATAGACTAGGTAGGCCACAGTATTTATGACAATGGACTGTTTGGATCTTGGATTTGATTGGAACTGGCAAATTATGTTACGAGCTGGTTGTTGTCAAATAATGTTACTAAAGCAGCAATATGTATTGGCTTGTGCTGAAGTCATGTCTTTGATGGGAGGGTAATCTCCAGTGACGTCTCTACTTGTGGGTTGATTTGGTTTGAATCTTTATTTTCCTTTTGTGTTTATTATGAAGAAAGAGTGAGTTAGATAAAATAAATTTTTAATTGGATATTATAATCCCTGTGAACTATGGCTGCCAATACGGGGTAAAAATTACCCAAGTTTGGACCCAATGTGGGCTTTTGTAATGTTTCTAAAACAAACTGAAGTGTAAAAATGCTTAGTGAAAAAAATACTAATCTGAAGAAAAAAAAAAAATACTTGGCCTATTGAAAACTTGTTTTTATATATTACATCTTTGGGGAAGAAAGCTTGTAATTACTCCATATTGTGGAGGGGGTTAATACTGTACATGTGAAAATTGCTCTCCATCGTTGGGTGGATTTAGGAGTGTCGGTAGGTGGGGCTGTTTAATCAGAGCAGGTGGGAGGGATGTAGAGGTGGTTAGAATTTTGTATGTTGAAGAGAAAATTATGCTACAATTAATGTTTTTTTTCTCAAGTGTTTTTTATTCCAATGTCTCTGTATCCTTTTAATGTATCTTGATAAGAAAATAAATAAAGATTTGTTTTTCTTTGTGGTCCTATACATTTCTCTCTTTCATGGGTGTGCTTGTTTTGGATGTGCCATGCAATGTTGCTTAGTTTTAAGTGTCAAGTGTGAACACACATGATTCAACTTCGATCTAATTTAAGGTTATCCTTTATCAATGGAAACTTTTGAGGAATACATATGAACTACACGATGGTGTTGGATTCTGTAGAAAATAAATACTGTAACTCAAGTTAGATGAGTTCCTCCAAACATGACAATTTTATTTTATTACTTTCAAAGTATTATTCTGTTTTATCAATCATGATCACACATTTGCTGCATTTACCCAGGTAGCCCAGTTAACATCGTTTGCCAATAAAAGATCCTATCTGATTGGTCAAAATACCAATTAGTGGAAATATATCAGAATTAGGCTGCCTGTGTAAGCAGCCTATATGTCAGACAAAGGTTTATATTTCCCCCCTAACAGACAGCATTTAATTAACAAATTACTCAGGTGTGAGGTTGACCTCCAACTGTGGTGTGAATTGACACTAGACAGAATAAGTGTTTATGTACCCAATGGGCTTGACGTTAGTAATCAAGGCATTAATTGGCGTATGTTTATTGCGCCAGTGCTAAGGGCCCATTTCATCCGGCGCTAAAACTTGTTGCAGAGCCTCATCGCCATTGGCCGGTTGCTAATCGAATACCAGCTACATTGTATCTGATTGGTGGATTCGAACGCCCCACTGGCGTTTAATGTTGCACAGCTGATCCTCATTTTAAAGGGAAGGCGGGAGTGGGATCTGGGTCAAGTTAAAACACAGTGGACACAGCTGCAAGATACGTGCCACTTCATAACAAAGCAAGTAGGGTGGCCTGTAGTCAACGGCGTTAACGGGCTGTAGGCTATAATCCGTTTTAACTACGAATTTCATACCGAAAACACAGTTCTCTAGAATGTTGCTTGGACTTTGAGATTGCAATCTAACAACAGGTGGAGAGCGTTGGGGGTACAGTCGTTTGGAAATCTCTTCAATTCGCAACAATGTTTGAGGTATACTACTTGTGTTATTACTTGCTTTCAGAAATACACTTTTTCAGATGTATTCTTTCTAAGTAGCCTGCCCTGTTTTCCATTGAATTTTTCTGTGTAAAAAAAAAAAAAAAGGCTCTAAAATTGACACGGTTGTGGCAGTTGTTGAATTGGCTTTAATTTTTATTAAACTTTATCTAGCTTAGTCTCATTGAGAGAATATCTACTTCAAAAAACCTGGTCAAACTAAAACCAAAAAGGCTGAAAAATGTGACAATATTTGGTCATGTGTGAAGATTAGTCAAATCCTCCTGTTTTGTTTGACTGTGTAATGGCAGTCATTGTTGAATATCTTTGTCATAAACAGTCAGTACACTGAGAACCAATATTACTAGTGTACTGTTATAGTTTGACTATCTCTAGACCTGTAGTTTTTCATGAGTTTACCTTTCAATGCTGATATGTATTATGCTTGTCTACTTCTCCTCAGACCAGCAGTGATGACCTGCCCATGTTCCCCTACCATGAGGGACTAGATGACCATTTCCCTGGGGATCAGTGCTCAACTGGAGGTGGGGGAGGTATGTCCCTGGCTGAGGCCCTCCTGCCCCTAGTGGAGTCCCCCTCTCGCCCTCTGATCCCCTGGATGTGTTCCACCCGCTACAAGACTGAGCTGTGCAGCCGCTACGCCGAGACGGGCTTCTGCAAGTATGCCGAGCGCTGCCAGTTTGCCCATGGCCTCCACGACCTCCACGTGCAATCCCGCCACCCCAAGTACAAGACAGAATTGTGCCGCACCTTCCACACTGCAGGCTACTGCGTCTACGGCACCCGCTGCCTGTTCGCCCACACCGCCAAGGAGCAGCGCCCCCCCCACCGCCGGCGCCGCAATATCCCCTGCCGCACCTACCGCTCGTTTGGTGTGTGCCCCTTCGGCACACGCTGCAACTTCCTGCATATCGAGGGTGACTGTAGTGGTGGCCTTAGTGACGGCGGCCTGGAGTCCCCAGACAGCGCTGCTGAGAAGGCCCCCATTGCCAGGCCCCAGCCGCAATCCCAGGACTGGAAGCCCCGTGGGGCCCTGTGCCGCACATTTAGCGCCTTTGGCTTCTGCCTCTACGGCACCCGCTGCTGCTTCCAACACGGCCTGCCTAGCAGCATCCAGGGGGGTTCCCGCACCCTCCCACTGTCCCTAGCTTCGGACATGTTCTCTTCTCGCTGCTCCTCATCCTCCTCCTCGCCCCCGTCTGGCCTGCCCTCCCCGGTCTGGCCAGAGGATCTGTCTCCCCTGACCACCCCGCTGAACGACCCTGTGGCCCACAATGCCTTCACCTTCTCCAGCCAGCTGAATGATGTGCTGCTGCCTCTGGCCCTCAGGCTCCAGCAGCTGGAGAACAGCCAGGCCATGGAGGCTGCCTGCACCATGCAGGGTGTCTGGGGGAACAAGCTTTAATCACTAGACAAGAAGTGTTTTAACTAATATGATGTATAGTCTACTGTATATTGTGATGGTTTGCTATGAGCTTGGAAGCCATGTGTTCTATAATGTATTTTAATGGGGGGGTGTGTAAGTGTCTTCAGGGTGTTCCTCCATGTGTTAATCTTCCATGGTAGTTTGTAGACTGATTACTGTCCTGCGTTACAACTTTTATGGCCTCATTGGTGTCAGAGTTCTGAATGACCCACCCATTTTTTTGTTTATATGTAGATTAGGCCTTGTAACTAACTGTATATTTGAATCGGGTTATAAGTGTTGGTATTTATGAATCTTAACTTAAGTTTTTATTTATTGTGATACTTCTGCCTCGAATAAACCACAATTTTTAATGAATTGTCCTTTGTTCACTGAACTAGCCTGAACTTTTCACTGCTACAATGTACTCCATTTTAGGCCACGAGTTCAATATCAGGCAACTTTTCACGATCTGGGTAGGCTCTTGGGTTTATGCTGGCTTTACTTTAGATTATTGCATACATTTCCTCAATGCAACGTTTTATAACTATGCTATGTACTTGACATTTGGGAATTCAAACTCTCCAGTAGGCCATTGCTTTTTCCATTCCTGACTGCTATTTTAAACTGACTACTTGCAATAACGTAATTCCTTTTGCACTAACTCGCTATGGATAAGTCTTATATGTAGTATAACTTCACAAGTCACATAATAGCAAGACTAGTCTTAAGACCTCAACTCTAAGGCAATTGAAAGGGTAAAGCTTTTAGCTGAGTTTGGTCATCAAAGCTGTGGGAATATTGCTGCTCTACGCATTTCCACTACCTTTGTCAGTAGGCGGGTCTTTTGTTTTCAATGAAAGGTCGTGGGGCTTGGGTGTGTTCGTGACAATTATTTGAGTGCTCGCCAAATGGACCATTCTCTGACCTGGAAAGGCTGGCTATCCGGAAAATGTTAGCGGTACCGGAGTGAACGAGGTTACGGTGCACAATTTTAAGCGATTAACCTGCAAAAAGCATATTGAATTGCACCAGTAAGTGATTGCCCAAGTCTTTGAATTGTGTAAAAATATGTCGCTTTGCACATCTGCTGGCGTTGATGATCGCGCGTCGTGAGGATGCAACCATAAAGAAAAGTGTCTAGTTACACCTGTGTGGTTATTTTTCTGGGTCCACCGAGGCGGCGCTGTAAGCATGGCGGACAGTGAAGAGGGGCGCTTTGCTGAAGTACCCAGGGAGTCTGTCAAATTCATGAGTCATGGCCGAAAGTGCGGTATTTGAGCTTAGTAACGATGTCGTAGCTTTGCTGGCTGAATGTCTGCTACCGGCTTAGGGAAGCCACACAGGCAAGCAATTAATCACTTTCCATTTCTTTGGAGATAGTTCGATGTTAGTGGGGCCAGGAGTTTGACCATTTGACCTGGGAAAACTCAATGGCCCTATTCATAGGTTAAACTTGTATTGGTAGAGGTTTGATGTCACTGACCCACACAGAGCAGCTCTCAGTTCATGAGACATGCTAAGAGGCAGCTGACAGTGGATGACTTAAAGAGAACAGTGCACTGGAGTAATGTGGAGGTGGGAGAATGCTATTTTATTGAGTATATGAGTACATTGTTTGAGCCTGTTTCAGCAGAATCCTGGTTGCTCCCATATTAATGCTGGGCGATGTTACTGTAACTGAACTCCTGTTTGTACCATCTTTTTTGCCAGGACATAGCTGGCTGGCTACGGTGCGCAAGCCCTACTTTTCTGACTGATAAAGGAGAGAGAACTATTCTTCATGGAGGACCATGATATCAACCTGGCTGAACTGGCCCTGGCCACCGACACACCCAAGGGCTGTAAGGTAAGAACCTCTGAGGCCTGTTATCAGGACTTAGAAATGCGTCTCCCTGACTCACTCCATACTATGCCACCATCTTCAAGTCAAATCAATGGTCATTCTGTGTTTATGAGATTTTGTAGAATTTATAGTGACTATGATTTGTTCTACTAGTGAACATGTCTTATCTGTAAGGGAAAGGCAACCTGGAACCTCAGTGTACAGGTAAGGGCTCTGAGTAAATTTGACCATGTATTTCATATATCCCCTCTCTCCACTCTGTCGGTAGAGCATGGCGCTTGCAACGCCAAGGGTTGATGGACCGATTCCCACTGGGGCCACCCATATGTAAAATGTATGCACGCATGTCTCTTTGGATAAAAGCGTCTGCTAAATAGCATTTATTATTATTATTATGATTATTATTATTATTATATATTATTGAGTGACCATGACATTAGGCACCAAGCGGAAGTCAGAAACCAAACCGATCCCTCCTGTTAATGTCATTCTCTTCCGTTGTGTGTTTTTGTAATTTCCTCTACACAAGATGGTGGAATAGAAACATGGCCATGCTGCGACCCTTGATCTAATTCCCTCTTAAACCTGTGTCTTTGCCAGGACCCATGGAGACCTGGTCAGTGGTCTGTACCACCAGATTTTGCTGTCTCTGCAGGTTCTGTCAGACCCGGTCCACCCACTGTGTTCTCACTATAGAGCTGTAGGGGGCTACATGCACTTAGAGGAAATGTATCCACCTTCCATCCATCTTGATTATCTATTTATGAAAGTATAAATTATTTAATTTATCCTTTGGATAATTGTAGGATCCTTGGCTTTGCTGATCACTGTGTGTGTCTGTCTTTGTAGGCTGTTGAGCAAGTGTTATATTCTCACCTGCCAGCCTACTGGTCTCAAATGCCCAGGTGAAAGCAGATGGACAAAAGGTCTATGGAGCCATCCTGGTGAGTGCAGCAGACCAGTCACTGAGTCTGAAATGTTTTCTGTGGTGCAAACAGAGCTATCCAAAGTAATACAAGAGATTCACAATAATGAATTGTTACAAATTGCATTTATGTATTACCTTTCACCCGATCTCAAAGCACTTTACATTTTATGTTGGTAAAACTCCCTGTCAACCACCACTAAAGCGCCCACCAAGTACCAATCCCCTCTCTGTCCTGCAGGTGGCAGGGGAGCGCCTTCTAATGACGAAAGCCCTGTCTCTGTCTCTGTCCCTGCCAGTGTAGGGGGGCGGGAGCGCCCAGCCACGCTTCGGGGGTGTGATTTCCCCTGGGCTTAGCCCCTCTCCTAGGCCACCCTGAGCATCGCCAGTAACCTGCAGCTGGCACCCCCTGGAAGGACTGGACCCCGTCCCCCTGCCCGCCATGTACTGTAAGCTCTACTCCTTCTTCGGAGACAACTTGGCAGTGCGTTTCAGCACGGACCCCGACTTGGGAGGTTACCTTCCCCTCAGCCCCCTCCCAGCCCCCTGATACGAGGAAGGATCAGGGGGCGGCAATCCAGACACAACGTGCAAGATACACCAGCTCACCGCTAACCTCAACATCAGCCCCCGGCAGGACGGTAGCCCTTGCACTGAGCCTGCTCCATCCATTCTAGCTGCCACTGCTCCACCCAGTAATGTGGGTGGGGCGGCTGGTATCCTAGCGGTTAATAGTGTTGGGCTAGTAACCAAAAGGTTGCTGCTTCAAATCCCCTAGCCGACTAGGTGAAACATCTGTCTGTGCCCTTGAGCAAGACACTTAAGTCTAATTGCACCTTTAAGGCACAGCTGTTGCTCTTGAGAATGAAAATGTGGGGGGTCATGCTTTTTGAATTTCATTCAAGGTGGTTCGTTTTCTAAAATCTAGTTTAGGGGAGGGTCATGTAATTTATGAAATGCCAATATTTCTCAGTTGTTTATTAGGCTATATATATATCGATGTGTGCCTGATGCCACCCCTCATCTCTGATTCTCCGCTGGGTGCGCAATATCAAGTGTGCCTATAGGCTATTTAGTGTGGTCTCAATCAAATGATCCATGATCTTGTAAATAAAACTAGGCTGCATTACACACTGTGGTAGATATTCCAACCCCGAGCCCCGGCCTGCTCTGCTCTGCTCTGCTCTTGCTGATCAAAAACGTTTTTGTGGTCTGCCTAACAATGGCTGTGCTGTGTAGACCTACAGTGGCATTTTAGGAGGAGAATCAAAGGCTTCTTCTGATTTGTGGTAATTAGGCCTAGTTTAAAAAAAAACGTGCACTGTCTTGCGCGTGGACTAGCCTATAGCCTATGTTCTGTTCAGTTTGAGAAGGAAAGCACGAAGATGAGGAGGACTGGAGAATAATTTTGATAGCTTGCTTCTACTATAATTGATTTGATTAAAAACAATGTTTCTTGCCCATGAAGTAGGCATATTTGATCCGTTATTGACCTCACAATAAGCCAGATTCGAGTAACTTACATTGAGGTGCTGAAACTTGAAACAGCAGCCGCTGCACAATCAATCTGAAATGGACAGCTCATGTTGATGAAAGTAGGCATAATTCATTTCAACCTTCATTTTAATTAGGCTTTACTAAGAAGAGGGCTTTCTGTTAGCTTATTTCTTCCTATTTAAGAAATCAGAGGTAGGCTATAAGCTGCTATATCCATAGATATGTCGGTCAATTCCTCCACCTACCTTAAAATAGCCTATCTCTGTGTCTGTGAAGTGATGGGCTTTCCAAGTGTTTTCGGTGAGCCGGCTCATTTGGCTCCATTCACTTAAAAGAGACGTCTCAATTGGCTCTGAACCGCTCTTCGTTCAAAGTTCTTAAAAGTCTAGCTAGAATGAAAAAAATAGCATATGTAAAGGCCAAAACGTAGGCTACTATTATGTCAGATCGTGAAATGCGCGTTCAAATACATTTTGACCTGTCCTATTTATTAGGACTATGTTATATTAGGAATATGTTTTTGAACGCGTGGACCAGATTGACGCGCTTTCCCCACTATTTATTGTTTTTGCAGTGAGGATTCACCCTCTTTAAATTATTATTTTCTAACTTATCTGCAGAAAAACGTTGTTTTGAGCTCAAAAAGCAGTAGTACCAGTATGCAAATCAGGGAACCAAATGAACAGCTCTTTTTGGTGAACACATCGGCGAAAAGAGCTGTTCTTTTGGCTCCCTGATTTGCATACGGGTACTACTGCTTTCCCTCCGCGAACGACTCATCACTATGTCAGTGAAGGGCGTTAAGTTATGCCATAAGGTACAGGCCTTCTCTACCTCTTGTTAGATTAAGATTTTGAAGAAAATACAACTGATCCGATTATATATTTCAGGAGCTGAAATACAAGATCCCAGAAATGTTCTTATTTATCTCAAATGTTGTGCACAAATTTGTTTACATCCCTGTTAGTGAGCTTTTCTCCTTTGCCAAGATAATCCATCCACCTGACAGGTGTGGCATATCAAGAAGCTGATTACAGGGTGATCATTACACAGGTGCACCTTGTGTTGGGGACAATAAAAAGCCACAATAAAATGTGCAATTTCTGCACAAACTGTCAGAAACCATCTCAAGGAAGCTCATCTGTATGCTCGTCATCCTCACCAGTGTCTTGACCTGACTGCAGTTCGGCATCGTAACCGACTTCAGTGGGCAAATTCTCACCTTCGATGGCCACTGGCATGTTGGAGAAGTGTGATCTTCACGGATGAATCCCGGTTTCAACTGTACCGGGCAGATGGCGTCGTGTGGGCGAGTGGTTTGCTGGTGTAAACGTTGTGAAAAGAGGCCGATGGTGGGGTTATTATACAGGCAGGCATAAGCAATGGACAACAAACACAATTCCCTTTTATTGATGACAATTTTAATGCACAGAGATACCGTGACGAGATCCTGAGGCCCATTGTCGTGCCATTCATCCGCCGCCATCACCTCATGTTTCAGCATGATAATGCACAGCCCCATGTCACAAGGATCTGTACACAATACCTAGAATCTGAAAATGTCCCAGTTCTTCCATGGCCTGCATACTCACCAGACATTTCACCCATTGAGCATGTTTGGGATGCTATGGATTGTCGTGTATGTCAGCGTGTTCCAGTTCCCGCCAATGTCCAGCAACTTCGCACAGCCATTGAAGCGGAGTGGGACAACATTCCACAGGCCACAATCAATAGTCTGATCAACTCTATGCGAAGGAGATGTGTGGCGCTGCATGAGGCAAATGGTGGTCACAGCAGGTACTGACTGGTTTTCTGATCCACGCCCCTACCTTTTTTTAAAGGTATCTGTGACCAACAGATGCATATCTGTATTCCCAGTCATGTCATCCATAGATTAGGACCTAATGAATTAATTTCAATTGACTGATTTCTTTATATTAACTGTAAATCAGTAAAATCTTTGAAATCGTCTTTGAATAGCATTCTACTCTACACTATCCTCAATAACAAATTACAACAAGCAAGAGCCTGACTTTCAACCTACCGCATCCTCAGAATTATAGATGGGGCAAACAAGCTTAAATTTCTACTCTATTCTGAGGCAACCAGAACACGGTTCCCAACTGTCACCATTAGCATTACATTTCAGTCATTCAAAGATGTTGAAATATACAGTATATGGTGATTTGGTCCTATGTACTGCTATAGTAGTATAGCTAATATTCTTCATCTTGGGGACGGATACATTTATTTATTTGTTTAGAACAACTGTAAAAGGTATGTGAATATGACCACTAGATGGCAATCTAGTCTACATGTAGGCTGCTAAAGTTTGTCATTAAAGTAATCTTAATTGTAAATATGTTTAAAAGATTATATAGTCATATTCAACAGAATATTTATTTAGACTACGTAGAATGATGTAAATCAGGTGATGCAGTGAGTTAAAAAAATAAATAAAGTAATACCCTGTATTCTGCTTGAATGTACAATACAATTTAGTGACAATATTTTTCTATATCCTCTCTGTGTGTTTTAAAAAGGGAAGTGACAGTTAGTGGTACTTCTGCCCTGCTTTAACTCTGTTTCTGTTTGAAAGAGTGGGGGCACATGGACCATGATTCAGAGCCTGTGCCCAGTACTGGCAGCTTTGACCTGGCACCCCACCAGCCTGCCTCCATGGCACCCACTCTGCCTCTATAAACACATCATCCACATCAGTGCTTATTAGGTCATTCTCTTTAATTAGGTCATTGTGAGTGAGGGTGTTAAACTGGATGTGGTATGTGTCGAGGTGGTATCTTCATAGTTATCATTGGATATAGGAATATGTTTTTGGTTTAATCTCACTGTTGCTGAGATTTGTAAAATGTGGATGAGATTGTGTCTGGTAATTTCAGTACTGACATAAAAATGATATACAGATTTTTAGATCACGATGACCCATGAAAGGACTTGACCTTCGACCCCAACATATGTTTTTTATCATTATCCTTGTAGCTAAATGTAGAATGGTGTAAAATAAGTGAACATGTCTGAGAGCATCAATTCTGCTTAGTCGCTAAACTCTCTTTCCTGGGTCATGGATTAACCGTCTCCTCATGTGCCTCCCTTTGGCTGAGTCACTGGCAGTGGTGGAAAAAGTACCTGGTTGTCTTACTTGAGTGAAAGTAAAGATACCTTAATAAAAAATGACTCAAGTAAAAGTGAAAGTCACCCAGTAAAATACCACTTGAGTAAAAGTCTAAAAGTATTTGGTTTTAAATATATTTAAGTATCAAAAGTAAATGTAATTGCTAAAATAATCATTATAAATGTATTATTGTTTTTGTTTTTTACGGATAGCCAGGGACACACTCCAACATTCAGACATTTACAAACAAACCGTGTGTGTTTTAGTGAGTCCTCAGATCAGAGGCAGTAGGGATGACCAGGGGTTTTCTCTTGATAAGTGTGTGAATTGGACCATTTTCCTGTTGCTAAGCATTCAAAATGTAACTGGTACTTTTGTGTGTCAAGGAAAATGTATGGAGTAAAAAGTACACAATTTTCTTTAGGCATGTAGTGAAGTAAAAGTTTTCAACAATATAAATAGTAAAAAAAAAAAAACGACTTAAGTAGTACTTTACACCACTGGTCACTGGTTTGAGACCGCGTTTGCAATCCTGATATGGATTGTGAGATGGACAGGCTGATATGCACTGGTCAGAGGAACAACAGCGGAAGGATGAGAGGTGACGTGACGGTCATGTAATGTCACCAGACGGGTACATAAACGTTGTGTTAATGACCGACACCATTACAAATAACGGGGGAGGGTTGCATGTCTTGGGGCTATGAACTTTGACCCTCTGTAACTTTCTCACTCATCATCATTCACGATTCACGATTATCCTTAATCATGGTAGCATCCACATGAATGTAGAAGTGTTTAGAAACATATTATATTCTTATTTATGATAAAAGTGACTCCGAAATGTACCATTAATTTCTATTGAGCACAAAATAATCTGAAACGCAACAAAAACAGACAACAAATGCATCCAACAAGTTTGTAGAGTCACAAGCTTGACGTGGTCATTGCGTGCTAGGAATGAGACCAAATACTAAACTAAAGACTACTTTATAAGAATCTTTAGGGGTGTCAACGTTTTTGAGAGAATAAAGTATTACTTGTTAAATAAAATCTTTCTCTGAGCAACTAGTATTAGTATAAAATAATATAATTTCCCCATTTGTTTGGGAATACAATATACAGTACAGTAGCTCAGTCATTTCATTATCTTCTTTATCAAGGGTGTCCACTGTACATCGACGTACTCATCATACACATGAAACCAGTCAGTCCAGCACACTGCGTACGCAAACACATAGAGGACATTCACTCAAGCTGCCCCAACTACACTGACAAATAGATGAATAAATTAGTGCAATATGCCAAGACCTTTTACGTTTTATGAAATGTTTATGACGTACACCCCTAGCTATCGTATCATAGTGCACTCCAAAGGCCATAGATAGTTGTTACTGCTAAATGTAGAGGGAATATGGTGGTCTGACATGTAAATGTTGAATTTAGAATAAGGGATAATAAGCCCTATGGTTCTCGCACTCAACCTCCCTTTCATTTTGATGGACAGTCGGTAGGTGTTTGGCCCTGCACGTCTATTTTTATTAAGGTCGGTACTATGGGATATAACACTGTATGCTGCCCTCGGCTCTGATCTCTCTCCATTACCACCATGTTATTTTTTTACTCCTATAAAGAGGGAAAGAGGGGGACATTATGGCCGTTTCTCAATCAACTATTTAGTTGGCAACTATTGGAATTCCCTTGAGTTCCAATATGATCTGCGATTCAACTTTGAGTAACAGAAAAAGTTTGTGACAGAAAGTCAACTTGGCCACTAGCCTAATTAACACAGACTTAATGGATGCTATGATGACCTCCTGTGGCTGAGACTTCCCACCCATTCATCCTCTACCAATTATGTAAACAAACCTGGGCAGGATCCTTATCTCAAACGGTGCTCTCATTAGAGACGTAACATGTTGTGCCCAATTTTGTATCTAAACCCTCCAGTTGCTCTGAAGTGCCATTTCCCCCAGCACTTGTGTGGACCCAGGTGGCACTGAATGACACAGTGCAGCTGGAAAACAGGAAGTGGAGTGACTAATGGGTGGCCCACCAACAGGAAAAAGATTGTTGTGGAAACATATTACCTCTAAATAACACCCTAGAGCCTGTCTACATTAGTTAATAAGACAGTTATTCTCATCTCTTGGGGCAGAGAGTGTGAGAGTTTGTGCTAAGTAAAGGAAGTCAAGTGAATTCTTCGGTCAAAGTGAATGGTCATTGTATAAAAAAGCTCGACAGACAACAGCAGTGGTGTAAAATCACATTTTATTGATCACATACACATGGTTAGCAGATGTTATTGCGAGTGTAGCGAAATGCTTGTGCTTCTAGCTCCGATAGTGCAGTACTATCTAACAATAATGTCTAACAGTTTCACAACATATAACACGCATATATCTAAGAAAGGATTGAGAATATATGCATATGCCAGGGTGGCATTGGACTAAGATCCAGCTGTATGTAATGGCACAAAACAATTTCTGAGCTAATAACGTGAAAAGAAAGTAAATCAACAAACAAAATACTGCATAGTTTCTTAGGAGCTAGTCGCGATGCAGCCATCTTGGTCGGCGCTCAGTTGTGAAGTGGACGTATACGGTGTATCAATTAATAAGGCTAATGGAACAGATCATAATGTTTAGCTGAAAATGTTGATAAAATATTATTTAAATGTTAACCCGTAATTGATTTTCTTTATTATATACTATATACAGTACCAGTCAACAGTTTGGACACATTCAAGGGTTTTTCTTTATTTTTACTATTTTCTACATTGTAGAATAATAGTGAAGGCATCAAACTATGGAATAACACATATGGAATCATGTAGTAACCCAAAAAAACAAATCCAAATATATTTTGAGGCAAAAATAGTACAAATAAAGACAAATCCTGGAATGAGTAGGTGTGTCCAAACTTTTGACTGGTACTGTGTGTATATATATATATATATATATATATATATATATATATATATATATATATATATATATTCTATGAGAAAATGACAGAGGTCCGGACATCGGTGTCTTCATATGTAGTTACGGCCATGCATGGCGGTAGCTACACCCAAATATTCCAAAATGCAATTTGCAGAAAACACTGTTCAATGCACACCACAAATGTGTGCAGCTTCGTGGACAGAGATGTAAATATCCGTTAGAAATGTAGAAAGAGGGGAGATCTAAAGATGCAACTACTATTATCGGTTGCTAATATGACTAGGATAATGCCTTTTTGGCCACTAGACATGTTTCTGCAATTATAGCTATTTGGGACCAGGAAATACAATTCCAAGAATAGTTGATCAGATAAACATAACCTCACCATAATGGACCTTTGGCAAAGGACCAACTATAAAAAGACTAGTGTTCCCATGTGTGCAGAACCCCCTTGTTTCTTGCTTATTTCTTCCTTCAGCTGGCTGGACTTTTCCACCCGAATCCAGCTGCTTCCCAACTAAAACCGTGCTGAGAAGGAGGATGTGTGTGTGCAGACAGGGGAGGTTAAGCACACATGGAGGCAGTTTATAGGAATGGGCTGGGAACAGAACGCATCACTCACCGTCTGTCAAGGACTCACAACATAGGCTACGTTTGTTGACAGATATACCGTGTACAAGGGGCCAAATCCATGACCTCACAAAAATAGTCTAGGAACTGACCAATGGCATTCCTCCACCAAGATGACCAGGTAATGTAACCCTATGGCAACATATTAGGATTTAGACTCATTGTAGAAATAAAAAAACCTGAATATTATCATACAATTGATTGGACAGCCATGGGCAGAGATATGGTTGTATTGCTTATCGTTTTTTCTACTTAGGGCCAGTAAGAAAATCCCCAGCTGCCTGTGTCTGTCGGCGTTGCGCCACTGTTTATAAATAAACACCAGATTAAATAGAATCTGCTATTGGGGACAGTGTACTGTAGCCTATGGTTTGCTGTATGAAGGGACTACACTCGAGCATATTGCCCTCTCAAGTGTTCCCCAGTTATTTTTGTAGGCTATTGGTACCTGTTGAATATCTCTTTCTACACCTAAGCAAAAACAATAAACCTAGTGAGTGTGTTTATTACCATGGGATGACATCATACTTTGCATACTTGACCAACCTAATTTGCATATTCCCCTTCCCAACCCTCAAACACAATTCAACATCTTACTCTAGAAAAGTACAATGCTTTCCCACACTCTTCTCAAATAATGGTCTGCTAACAGTTGCAAAAACCAGGAGATGCTTTCAGGGTTTTTTCAGACTTAAAAAAAATATTTATACCAGTAAAATATGATTTAAACAACATACTGGTCAAATGTAAAAAAAATAAGTTTTTATAAAGTAATAAGCTACAAGGGATAATGCATTCACTCTAATATTTTTTTTTTACTATAAGTGTTATTGATGGAGAAATTGTTTTATGTTTAGCTATTAAGTTTTGTGTTTGTCGTGTCACTGCTCTGTCGCAGCGTGTGTTTGTTTTGCCTTAATTCTGTGTGTGACATTCGAGACGTGAAGTTATGAACACGTCAGTCAGACTGTTGAACATTGAGTGAACATTGACTGTCTTTCTTGCGCAGCAAACGCAAGTGCTGCGGCAACGGACTCTCTAGCAGTGCGCGAGGAGGACAGAGGGGTACTGTGACGACGATTTTACCAATGTCTCTTGAGAAAATAACATTATAAGGTCTCTAAACATGACTTCGGTTTGGAAGAGACTTCAGCGTGTCGGCAAGAAAGCATCGAAGTTCCAGTTTGCGGTGACATTTCAAGAACTGACAGTAGAATGCACGAATAAATGGTAAGTAAACATGCTTTACTGGATTAGCCTTGATAAACTTGTCATGTCTGAACCGATAAATAACAACCTCGTGTGATTTGAAACTTTTGTCACTGACTCTGACCCTGCTCGAGATTGGATTTTTTAAGGTCATACTTTAAGATTCATATTTGGATGTTGCAATGCTATGTTGTAAGTTATAGGATAAATGATGGTTTAATGTTGTCAGTGGCGTACTGCTTTCACATTCACTTCCCCATTACGTTTTTGTTGATTGCACACGTTTGTTGCACAGTGCATCGTGCATTATACTGTACTGTACAGCTTTGGGTGAGCGCGCTCCTTTGACAGCCAATGCACTTCCGTATTTGCCCTCCTGCTGTTTTCCTATTCTAATCATCGTCATGCGACAAGCATCCTAATTGACATTCAGTTACCCAGGGGGGAAGCATTAAAACTGTGTCCAAATTCAAATGTTAAAATGTGTAAGCCTAAACTATGACGTGTCACAGGTCTATAACAGGTGAGTGAACTACAGGTGGTGCTGTACGATGATGATGATGATGATGATGATGATGATGGTCATTAATTAATGGTTCATCGTCGTTGTCATCATCATCATCATCATCATCATCATCATCATCATCATCATCATACAGCATCACCTGTAGTGCATATCGTTGTTTCCCCTGTTCCAAGCAGGTGATATTATTCTTAGACAATACATTGCATTTGGAAAATATTCAGACCCCTTGACTTTTTTCCACATTTTGTTAAGTTACAGCCTTATTCTAAAAATGATTAAGTTGTTTTTTCCCCTTATCAATCTACACAGAATACCCCATAATGACAAAGTAAAAACCGGTTTTTAGACATGTTTGCAAATGTATTAAAAAACAAAAAACAGAAATATTTTATTTACATAAATATTCAGACCCTTTACTCAGTACTTTGTTGAAGCACCTTTGGCAGCGATTACAGCCTCAAGTCTTCTTGGGTATGACGCTACAAACTTGGCACACCTGTATTTGGGGAGTTTCTCCCATTCTTCTCTGCAGATCCTCTCAAGCTCCGTCAGGTTGGATGGGGAGCGTCGCTACACAGCTATTTTCATGTCTCTCCAGAGATGTTTGATCGGGTTCTGTCTGGGCCACTCAAGGACATTCAGAGACTTGTCCCGAAGCCACTCCTGCGTTGTCTTGGTTGTGTGCTTGGGGTCGTTGTCCTGTTGGAAGGTGAACCTTCGCGCCAGTCTGAGGTCCTGAGCGCTCTGGAGCAGGTTTTCATCAAGGATCTCTCTGTACATCTGTTCATCTGTACATCATCTGTACATCTCTGTTAATCTTTCCCTCGATCCTGACTAGTGTCCCAGTCCCTGCCGCTGAAAAACATCCCCACAGCATGATTCTGCCACCACCATGCTTCACTGTAGGGATGGTGCCAGGTTTCCTCCAGACGTGAGACTTGGCATTCAGAGAGTTCAATCTTGGTTTCATCAGACCAGAGAAACTTGTTTCTCATGGTCTGAGAGTCCTTTAGGTGCCTTTTGGCAAACTACAAGCGGGCTGTCATGTGGCTTTTACTGAGGAGTGGCTTCCGTCTGGCCACTCTACCATAAATTGGTGGAGTATGCCGAGATGGTTGTCCTTCTGGAAGGTTCTCCCAACTCCACAGAGGAACTCTGGAGTTCTGTCAGAGTGACCATCGGGTTCATAGTCACCTCCCTAACCAAGGCCCTTCTCCCCCGAAAGCTCAGTTTGGCCGGGCAGCCAGCTCTAGGAAGAGTCTTGGTTGTTCTAAACTTCTTCCATTTAATAAGACAGTTACACGGCTCCGCCCATGCATCAAAATTACTGCAAACAAAGACTTTAGTAATATTGGTAAATTACCCTGATGCCAAATATCATCTCGGAGGATTGTCCATCCCTTTTTCCATATTTCTAATTCTCTCTGTGTGAAGAGCAGAATGTAGCACCCAGACTCTACAGTAATTAAAACTCATCATCTGTTTATAATTCTTGGTGCTTCCAAAACCGTCTCTTTTCTAGAGGGGTTCAGAGTTCGCCCTTCTCAAGGTTTAGTATGTCTCCAATACACAACCACAGTTTGCCACAATTGTAATTTCCTTTTGCTCACTTTATGGCCTTGTTCTACCATATACTTTAACAACTATAGTTTATCCCATCCACATCCTACACCAGTAGGGTTAGCCACTAAAATATAATCTACATAAATCAACATTCTGTTTCCTCTGAGGCTCCAATTTTACTAGATCCCCCCCTAAAAGGTAAACCCAAACCACCCTTGGCTAACGGGATGTACGGGTATGCTGAAAAACCATTTAGCCAAATTCATCATAGTTGGCTAAATATTTTCCAATCTCACTTGACTATGCAGGGTGTGTAAATCTGATACACCTAGAGCTCTATCACACTCTGATTCACTCCCTGGAGATCTAATACCATTCTCCAATCATTACTGGGAGCTGCTTGTTTTTTACTGGAAACATTAAAAAATTCAACTATGCTTAGCTTGATCCCGTTTTCCATTCTGCTTGTGATGGATCGCATATCTTTTAACTTCTACCAATGGTGCAGTCCCCCATATTCCCACCAATGTTTTCTTAACGGCTTCTACTTATTACAGGTCTCATTCCAGTGAGGAATACTATCTTTAACTGCTCTCTGTGTCCATGGCCTATACACATCTAATGTGGGCGCTGCCCCATCTATGCCTGCTAATGGATTAGGTAGGCTATCAATGGGCACTGGTTTGTCAGGAGACCTCCTGTTACCTCATCTTCAGACTCACTCTGATCCTTCCCTGAGCTCTTCTCATAACTGGACTTCTATTATAAGGTTCAAGTCTCTTTAGGGATCTGGGTTTTCCACCCTTTCTCCCTCTATGACCTCGCCCTAGTTTTGTTTCTCTCCTGTTCTTTCCTCTAACTCCCTTGCCTCCCTGTCTCACCAATAGTTCCTTTAAAATTTCTGTGAGACCTATCTCTACATCTGTCTCATCCCCCTCTCCCCCCTGAGCTCCCTCAGTTTCCCTCTGATTAGGATAGGGGGTGGGGGTCCCTCACCACTACTACTTCATCATCTGGATTCTCCCTCCACGCCCGATCTACTAATGAGGGATATAATTTCAATCCAGAATTATCTATGGGTGGCCGTGGGTTCTGACCTCAACTGTTCTTTCTTACTCTCAGACTTCATGAAATATTACTTTTAATACAATCTATAATTAACCTTCAAAACTACCTTCACCAAAATTACTCCTTTTGTCAGGCTCTGGCCATAGAGAAGCTTTGCTTCTCTATATTTCTATGGTCAGAGTCTGGCAGATCTATCATTTCTATTTCTGTCTGGTGTTGTGTGTGTGGGATCCCTAATTAGAGGCAGCTGCTATGCATTACCTCTAATTAGGGATCTTACTTATATGTCTGTGTTCCACTCCGTTGGCGTGGTTCATTGTTGTATATTGTCTCGTGTCGTACTACGTGTGTTAATAATTATTATCATTTGTTATATTTGTATAGTTCGTCAGTTCATTAAATAAATATGTTGAACTATGGATACGCTGCGCCTTGGTCTCTCTACACACCCGAACGTGACACCTTTAATCAATCCTTCATCAACAAATCCTTAGGACTATAACTTAGAAGGTATGGCTTTCAGCTCACTCCCTTTCCCTGAGTGAAAAACAAATCTCTCTGTCATTAGTCAGTTCCCACTCCCTGGTCAAACTTTCTCTCTCCAATTCAACTCTCATCTATATCTATCAATAAATAGACTATACTAGTCTCCCTCTGGTATTTATTACCAATCCATTATCTGTTTTCCCTCATATATCCCCTTCCCTAAGAACCTCCATTCCACTGAGGTATCTTTCCACTAGGGATATGTGTAAACTCAACTTTTCATCTATATAATCTCCAATTCTGTGGTCCCAACTCCTTCTACTTCTGACATTTACAAATAGCCAACTCCTCTGGTAGGAGTACAGCATCCAAAAGATTCCAAATCAACTGAGCATGTGTAATAGTCACCATTCTCCTGTTCATCCATTGTGCAGCAAATATGTGTACTATCTGTGTAAATGGTAGCTATTTTACTTTTACCCAAACGACATGCACAAGTAAGAGCCACTTTCTGTCTGTTATTCAGAATAATTTATAGGTAAGATTCAGCTTCCAAAATGTCTGTCTCTGCTCTGACTTTCTTATCTTCATTCATCCCTCCTAATAACATCCATGTTATTTCTCTATCATATGGTGTTTCAAACCTCCAAGTATTAACCACTCCTGTCTCTTACATTTTTAAATACTGAACTTGTTTGTTCCTGCATGTCTACTTTCTTACACTCTGTTTCTGGGTAATCAGCTATTCCACATTTCCATATAAAATATCTCCAGGGTTCTAATAATATCCATATTATTCTACTTAACATCTATTTCCCTACCAACACACCCTCTCAGTAGGCAATTACTTCAACACTATTCCCTTCTGAATTATAATGGGTCAGCAACACATTGGTTTCTCCATCGTCCTCATTCCTAATATCGACACAGCCCATCCCCCACATTTGTTTCTTATCAAGCTCAAACATTAAAACCACTCAGCCCAGGCAAACGCCCTTCCTTCAAATGTTTAAGATCCACCAGAATTATAACTCCCATCATCCACTAGGGTCGTCCTACATGTATTGTAACCTAAAATGGAAATTCATTTATCATGTCAGTCAATATATAATACCATCTATTACACACAACCTCGGTTAATGAGGAGTAAAATGTATATTATGGGGAAAGAAACCCGTGGTACAAAACACAGTACATATAACAGTATCATACTATATGCATTCCGTCTCACCATTCCCATATAAACAAGAGTAGTAATTTACTTTAAAATTAATGCGGCCCGATTGAACAGATAGTTCAACAGTTTTACGTGCGCTAGCCAACCCTGCTACTATGGAAGTAGTCTAAATCATTACTCTAACTTCCCCAAGCAAAGTTCCTTTGGGAAATGGCCCTAAACTAGTTTCAAAAAGGTTTTCACTCAATATATAACAACCTAGACTCCTAAATTCCTATAACCATTTTATCATATCTACCTAGGTTTATCGCGACACAGCCTCTCCTGGTGTCCGTTGTTAGTTAAAGTTAACCTACGGAATAAAAACTAAAAACTCTTAATTCAACAATTTCTCTAGATAATCCTGAGTTTCCAGTCCAACACCAAGCCATTGATCAACGTTCATAACAATACTTATCAACACAATTAGTTATTCCCACACAGGGACAAACTCTTTGCTTACCTATATCAACACAATGAGTTATTCCTACACGGACAAACTTTTCGCTTACAGTTTCTCACAAGACGTACAACAATCAACAATCAGAGACAAACGATGCCACATGTTGGTTCCTACCGTTCCACACACAATCACAACAAACTTGTCAGTTTTCGCTTGGATTCACACTTACATTATACTCGTTATTATAATACCGGTTTACACACAAATAACACAATTCTACAGCTTAAATTCACAATACCATTAACTTGGGTAAACGCTCCCACAGCGGGGTTTCAAGATTAACTTTTTAAAAGCACCTTCGTCGCAGTCTCACTTCCACAGACCTTTTCCTTTCCTCTTCTTTCACTTTTCCTCCACTTTTTCTAATTCTGACTGAGCCTGCCACTCCTCTTTCCTTTTCCCAGTAACAGTTCCTGTGATTATGTCCCTTCTTTCCACAGTGGTCACACGGCGCAGTACACTCCCTCGCAATATGTCCTGTCTTCAAACAATTGTAACACTTTACCTTAGCTCCTCCTGATGACCCTCTAGGCCCTAACTTAGCTCCCCTCCCTGTGGCCTTGTCCTCTATGACTGTCATGAGAAATTCATCCTTTCCTTTCTTATGCTTATCTGTCTTGATAGGTTGTTTATAATGTATTGTGTAACACTTAACCTCACCCAGGCTGGTCAAGTCCCATCCCACCAAGGTCTTATTTACTTCTTTACTTATCTCTGAGCGCATTCCAACAAGAAATGCTATCTTCAACTGTTGGTGGTGTGGGGTGTTCTGATCGCCCCTTGTACGGGTTCTGGATCGCCACTGTTGGCGTTAAACACGTCAGTCGAAACCCAAGCCCCCCCTTCCTGCCTTTTCCATACTTTCTAGTTTTTTCTTCTCGACTTCCCTCTTCTGTCTTTCTCCTTCAACTCTCTTACTCGCCTCGGCTAACCACTCCCTTGCTGTGTCTAACCCCTCTGCTTGTTGCTTATCTGCCTTGTCGCCACATGCCTTATGAATCTGTTTTACCAGTAGTTCCAACTTTTCTACGTCCAATCTTCCATCAAATTCATACTTCTTTCTCCACTTCGGACCAAAATAAATATTTCTTCTATCTTTTAATTTCATATGACGCTCATCTCCGGTTAATTCCGGGACCTCCTTTGAGGATTTGCCTCCCATGTTTACTCAATAACTATTTGTCAATTTTCTACACTCTATGTGTGTGTTTCTATAATCTTTTATTCTCCTTAACCTATGTGTCTGTACTTCTACTCTCTATGACTATAAATACATACCGTTAGTTTCCTCTATTATCTTAAAATAATTATTTTATATCTTTCGATAGATTATTAGGTCTCACACCTATACGAATTATCATTAGTGACTTTCGACTGATTAATATATCTATCTAAGACTCAAGTAATTATCTTCTTAACCTCGTGGAAAACTTCCTATGTGTGTGCGTTTTTACCTCTATGGAATAATTACCTATAGTAGATCTCGGCTATCTTCACCAGAACTCATACGTTCCCTGCATAATATATTTTTGACCAGGTTTCTTCTTAGGTCTCAATATTAGCTAGTTTATATCGGTAGTGGCCACAGATACCTAGGGTCATTTCGGACCCCCCTTCCTATTTGGCTCCAAACCCAATTCCTATCTTCCAATTGCATAGAATACTTCGTTCCCTTTAAAACTTCTCCACACAAAATTCTAAAGATAGGTCACCAGGATGGATAACCCCTAGCGGATATGGAATAGTTTAACACCTAGATCACATCAAAACCCTTATCATTCTATCATTTAATGCAATCATACAGGTATTATTCCCCCAAATCCGTATGAATAAAAATTACTGACCGTATTCTTGCAGCTGGGACTAAATGTTGGTTGGATCTCGTCACCGTTAAATGTCGCGTTACCAGTTATCACCGGCCTGAAATAAACCCTCAATTTCAGAGGTCAGGTCTTTGTTATTACGGATCCTAAAGATCCGCCCGTGCACGGTTTCGGTGTTTCCCTGGGACGACAGAAAACGGATATTGAGTCCGGATCGAAGGACCAAATTGTCATCGGAATTTCTATTTCAATGTTCTAAATGAACTCTTATAACTCTATCTGTATCCTGAAGGTTGTAAATTTTTCAGTTCGTTTAAATAATACAGAGAGAGCTCCAGCTTTACAATGGTCCGTTTTTATTCAGAGAACGTTCTCCAGAAAGAAATAATACATAGCTTTTTATACTCCCCAGTCAGCAAAGCCTCCACCCTGTTTTATGGCCTGCAAGTTCTCAGGGTCTGCCTTCAAAGACACTGTCCTGTTATCTCAGGTCACTCCCCTCAAAGACATCCCTCAGTTGTACCTCAGAGGGACAAGACCCCCCCACTCTGATTGATGAGGGTTGTAAACTTTTATGGCTAATCTCCTGCCAGCCTAAGCCTTCACAAATGGTCTGTCTCCTTCATTATCTTAACCACATCCTGACTCATTTACCAAATGGTAACATTCTAAACATTGTCTATGTTCCCAATCTTGTAATTCTAATACATCTTACACATTAGGGTGAAACATCTTAGTCATTAACATACACATTTCTTTATCAAATGCTTACTTATAAGCCCTTAATCAGCAGTGCAGTTCAAGAAATAGAGTTAAGAAAATATTTACTAAATAAAATAAAGTAAAATAAAAAGTAACACAATAAAATAACAATAACGAGGCTATATACAGGGGGTACCGGTACCGAGTCAATGTGGGGGTACAGGTTAGTTGAGGTAAATTGTACATGTAGGTAGGGGTTAAGTGACTATGCATAGATAATAGACAGTGAGTAGCAGCAGTGTAAAAACAAACAGTCCAGGTGGCCATTTTGATTAATTGTTCAGCAGTTTTATGGCTTGGGGGTAGAAGCTGTTAAGGAGCCTTTTGGACCTAGACTTGGCACTCTGGTACCGCTTGCAGTGCCGTCTATGACTTAGGTGACAGGAGTCTTTGACACATTTTTGGGCCTTCCTCTGACACCGCCTAGTACATAGGTCCTGGATGGCAGGAAGCTTGGCCCCAGCGATGTACAGGGCTGTACACACTACCCTCTGTAATGCGATCAGTGGAAACAGGATGCACCTGAGCTCAATTTCGAGTCTCATAGCAAAGGGTCTGAATACGTATGTAAATAAGGTATTTCTGTTTTTATGTTTTATACATACACTTTCATTATGGGGTATTGTGTGTAGATTGATGAGGAAAAACATGTATTTACTCCATTTTAGGATAAGGCTGTAACGTAAGAACATGTGGTAAAAGGGAAGGGGTATGAATACTTTCCGAATGCACTGTATGTAATAATGCAGAAGGTAGGCTGCAGTGCTGAAAGAACTTGCGCCTCTCAAGGTTTAAGGGTCAGGGGTGTGTGTGAGTGTTCTTGTTTCATGCAAAATTGCTTTCTCATTGTGTCCTCTCTCTCTCTTAACTGGCCTGTTGTCCACATGCTGAGGAGTTTATTGAACAGTTACCTTAATCTCCATCTTATTTGACCTTTATAGGTCTATTTAAGACAGGTATGTTGCCTTTGTCCCAAAGTCCTGCACAGAGTGGTTCCTAGTCTTTTAGTGTACAATAGTCCTACCCCACTGGGCACAGACATCAGTACAATGTCTAGTTTTGATTTACATTTGGTTGAGTTGTCAAATAACGTGAATTCAATGTGAAATCAACCAAAAATGCCACCTTATCATGGGATTTAGGTTAAAAGTTAGGTGAAAAAATATGAAATTCCCTTACCTTAATGACTTTTTGCAAATCCAATCAGTTATCCATGTTGATTCAGCATCATCACATAACATTTTTGTTGTTGAAATGACGCGGAAACGACGTTGATTCAACCAGTTTTTGCCCAGTGGGATGTTATTTCAGCATTTTAAGCTGATACTGTATCTCTTAGTCTAACCTAACCATTATAATCATGTAATCGTTTGCTCATGTGGAATAAAGACTGTCAGGCTGGTGATGCCTGATTCATTCAGTAAATGGATGAAATGCTACATATGACTGCTGTGCAGCCAGGTGCATTCATGAGGATGCACACACACACACACACACACACACACACAGCCGGCAGGGTTATAACTTAAGTCAGCTCTTATGCATGCATGGAATGCGCATACAGCCAATGGTGCTGTGGATCCTGTCTGGGCCTTGGCTCTGCATTAATTCCATTAGGATTACTCACGTTCTACCTAGAATGTTCTTCCTCCAACAGCTCAGCCTCAGCTTGCAGACTACCTCCCTGTCTCTCTACACTAATAGTAGTATGCACCAACTTTACTAGTATCATCATGTTTAAGCCTAAGTTCTTGGTATTGAGTGTATGCATATTCAGCTTGGTGATGACATCATTCAGTACAGTCTAATTTAAAATGTGATAAGAATCAAGTTTGACCAGTTTGAATACAAGCCGTCGACTGCATTACTTTTATGACTGTTTGATGTATGGGATTAACACAAGTTGTGTTTTGTCGGACAGTGATGGAGTCAGTATGTTTTGGTGATCTGACTCTTGGGCCTCTGCTTGTTCGCAGTTTAGCAGTAATATCATGTGATGCTGTGAAAATACAGACCACACAACATCACATCAGTCTCTCAACAAGCCCCAGCAGCACAGCATTAAAAGACCAATATCGGCAGTTAATATCGATGAAATTATTTATTGGTCGGACTCTACAGAGAATAGCAGTAATGTTACCAGGCGCAGTGTCTGTATACCTGGCTTACGTTTCCTTGTTTCCTGTTCGTAAGAAGAATGTGTAAAATGTGGATCAGCTAGACAGGTCGTCCCGCTTGACTGATTAGCAAAATGACTGTTCAAAATAGAGGAGGTGTGTGTACAGCGTTGATTCAACCAGTTGTGCGTGTACAGCGTTGATTCAACCAGTTGTGTGTGTACAGCGTTGATTCAACCAGTTGTGTGTGTACAGCGTTGATTCAACCAGTTGTGTGTGTACAGCGTTGATTCAACCAGTTGTGTGTGTACAGCGTTGATTCAACCAGTTGTGTGTGTACAGTGCATTTGGAAAGTATTCAGTCCCTTTGACTTTTTCCTTATTTTGTCAATCTACACACAATACCCCATAATGACAAAGTGAAAACAGGTGTTTAGACATTTTTGCTAAATTATATTTTAAAAAAAATGAAATAACTTCTTTACATAAGTATTCAAACCCTTACAACCATCTAATTGCAGCATTACCGCAAAACTTGAAGAGGAAAGTGGAAGTGGGAGAAAGTAAGGAACTTGTCTGTCGGCCCTGAAGCATTAAACACCAACATTGGTTAAAGAATTATTGTGATAAAAAAAAAAATATACCAGTTTCATTTAAGGACCAAAAAATGGACAGCTGTGCCATATAGATTGCAAAAGAGTTGGGAAGAGATTTTCGATGTACCGATTCCGTGACACATGGTTTATGAACTGATATGCAAAACGACACCGGATTCAAAACTTTGAATTTTTCAATTTACATTATTATACAAAATTCTTGCAACCAATATAATGTTATTTATATGGGGGATACAACTAGTGTTGCTCATTTTGGGGAATATTCAGAGGTGGAAACCTTCCGTGGGCATTAATGGGAATATATGGGAATTAACAGGAATATATGGGAATTAATATTAATTCCATTTAAATGTAGATGTTTTTTGTATTGGATATATTTACCATATCATATGGAGACAAAAACATAAAACTTTTACCTTATCATAAGTAGACATAATTGCAAATTATTAAATCCTTCCAATAGAAATAAAAAAAAACAATTTAGTTACAAATTGAACTTTAATTAAATGAGTTGACTCTTCACATGGGATGATTTCACTGAAAAACTAAAGAAAGGGAATATTGAATGATCCCCAATGATCCATTGCATCTCCCAAAAACGTTTTCAACATACTATCTATCAAGTTTTGGTTGTCTTCCTCTCAGGCTTCCATGTCTTCTCCCTGGACCTCTTCAATGTCCACCTCTTGAACATCAGACTCTGAGGCCTCATCTTCACTGTCACTTCAAAACCTTGTTGAATATGGCTTGTTGTCAGGCTCAAAAAGGCAAAAATGTGCCTGGATGGCCACCAATTTTTCAAACCTTGTATTGGTCAGCCTGTTGCGTGCATTGGTGTGTGTGTTCCAAAACAAGGACCAGTTGCGCTCTGAGGCGGCTGATGTTGGAGGGATTTGGAGGATGATGGAAGCAACAAGGGAAATAGCCTCAGATCCACAAAGTCCCTTCCACCAGGTGGCTGATGAGATATGTTGGCACGACTGCCATATTGCATCTCCATCCCAAAGCCCTTGCTTGGAAGTGTACTTTGCCAGACTGCCAAGAACCTTGCCCTTATCCAGGCCAAGGTGGCAAGACACGGTAGTGATGACACCATAGGCCAAGTTGATCTCTGCACCAGACAGGATGCTCTTGCCAGCATACTTTATGTCCAATAACTACGCTGTGGCGTGTATGGGCATCAGGCAGAAGTCTTGCTTTTTGATGTATTTCAGAACTGCAGTTTCCTCTGCTTGTAGCAACAGTGAAGTGGGCAGGGCAGTACTGATTTCTTCTCTTACATCTGCAAGCAGAGTCTGAACATCAGACAGGATGGCATTGTCTCCCTCAATCCATGCAATGGCTACTGCTTTAGGTTTCAGGCTGCTTACCACTCTCTCCCAAAATACATCATCCAGGAGGATCCTCTTGATGGGGCTGTCCATATCAGCAGACTGTGATATGGCCATTTCTTGGAGAGACTCCTTCCCCTACAGGAGACTGTCAAACATGATGACAACACCACCACAACAGGTGTTGCTGGGCAGCTTCAATGTGGTGCTCTTATTCTTCTCACTTTGCTTGGTGAGGAAGATTGCTGCTATAACTTGATGACCCTTCACATACCTAACCATGTCCTTGAGGAGCAGATTCAATGCATGAGCAGCACAGCCAATGGGTGTGATGTGAGGGTAGGACTCCTCCACTTTAGACCAAGCAACCTTCATGTTCGCAGCATTGTCTGTCACCAGTGCAAATACCTTCTGTGGTCCAAGGTCATTGATGACTGCCTTCAGCTCATCTGCAATGTGGAGAACGGTGTGTCTGTTGTCCCTTGTGTCTCTGCTCTTGTAGAATACTGGTTAAGGGGTGGAGATGATGTAGTTAATTATTCCTTGCCCACTAATTATTATTTGTTGTTGTTCATTAGTTTACTCCAATTAGTGGAGGGGTGGTAGGGTTAGGGGAAAATAATAAAGGAAATATATTTTTTAAAGATATGTGTATATACAGTTGAAGTCGGAAGTTTACATACACCTTAGCCAAATACATTCACAATTCCTGACATTTAATCCTAGTAAAACTTCCCTGTCTTACGTCAGTTAGGATCACCACTTTATTTTAAGAATGTGCAGCGACGCTCCCCATCCAACCTGACAGTGATCTACAGAGAAGAATGGGAGAAACTCCCCAAATACAGGTGTGCCAAGCTTGTAGCGTCTTACCCAAGAAGACTCAAGGCTGTAATCGCTGCCAAAGGTGCTTCAACAAAGTACTGAGTAAAGGGTCTGAATACTTATGTAAATGTGATATTTCAGTTTTTTATATTTAATACATTTGCTGAAATTCTAAAAACCTGTTTTTACTTTATCATTATGGAGTATTGTGTGTAGATTGATGAGGAAAAAAACAATTCAATCCATTTTAGAATAAGGCTGTAACGTATGTAGTAAAAGTCAAGGGGTCTGAAAACTTTCTGTATGTCCTGGTTCGTTCTGCACGTTCTCTCCAAATACAGTGCATTAGTCTGTCAAGTGTTTTTCCTTAAGAATGCATGCTGGGAGTGGGATCAAAAACATACACTCATGTGACAGTATTTAATATGAGAATGTTATGGTACAGTACACAACATCTCTTATAACAAATTGACCTATAAGATGATGTGGTCCCATTCAGTTGTTGGTATAGCTACCCCTGCAAACACTTGTTAGGCTACTTGTTGCTATAGCTACCCCTGTAAACACTTGTTTCAGTGGTATCAGCATGTTGAGTGACCCAATTAGGTGACAGGTCAGTCGGGTTACTTGCCGACCATTACGTCTCTTGTATTTCCCAATTAGGTACCTTCATTCTGCAACACATCAGCGCTTAAGTTGGGCAGGTCCTAAAATGTTCTACTGAGTACCTGCACTTATATAATATTGGCTCTAGAGATGTACAATACATCCCCAAAGGTAGACTGTGGTTTGTAACAACTTTAGAGCACGTGGCTGGCAGGTGTATGTGGCAGGCTGATATTTGACTGGCGTTGTGTGGGGAAAGCTGATATTTGTCTGGTAGGTGTATGTGGCAGGCTGATATTTGACTGGCGGTGTGTGGGGAAAGCTGATATTTGTCTGGTAGGTGTATGGGGCAGGCTGATATTTGACTGGCGGTGTGTGGGGAAAGCTGATATTTGTCTGGTAGGTGTATGGGGCAGGCTGATATTTGACTGGCGGTGTGTGGGGAAAGCTGATATTTGTCTGGTAGGTGTATGGGGCAGGCTGATATTTGACTGGCGGTGTGTGGGGAAAGCTGATATTTGTCTGGTAGGTGTATGGGGCAGGCTGATATTTGACTGGCGGTGTGTGGGGAAAGCTGATATTTGTCTGGTAGGTGTATGGTGCAGGCTGATATTTGACTGGCAGTGTGTGGGGAAAGCTGATATTTGTCTGGTAGGTGTATGGGGCAGGCTAATATTTGGCTGGCAGGTATATGGGGCAGGCTAATATTTGGCTGGCAGGTATATGGGGCAGGCTGATATTTGTCTGGTATGTGTATGGGGCAGGCTGATATTGGCTGGCAGGTATATGGGGCAGGCTGATATTTGTCTGGTATGTGTATGGGGCAGGCTGATATTGGCTGGCAGGTATATGGGGCAGGCTGATATTTGTCTGGTATGTGTATGGGGCAGGCTGATATTGGCTGGCAGGTGTATGGGGCAGTCTGATATTGGCTGGCAGGTGTATGGGGCAGGCTTGTATTTGGCTGGCAGGTGTGTGAGGTAGCACGTAACCTAATGGTTAAGCCCCACCATTCTACAAGTCTATTTCTGTGCCCCCCCCTCTACCCCACCTTTCCCCCAGCCCCTTCCCCTCCACTTTGCCCTTCGATCCTCCCAGCTTCTATAACTGGCCTGCAACATGAGAAAGAGGCCAATCCCATCCCGTCACACTGTTTACTCTGCCCTTACCCTCTATCTCCCTACTTCTCTCATCCTCAGTTAGTGAACATAGATAGTTACTCACAGGCAGCTAGACTTTTAAGTACCTATGTTCATTCTAACATACTAAGAAGACTTAAGAGTGCATTCTGTTCAATTTCCACATGCAAATAGCCTGTTGCTTGTTTACTGTCGGAGTTGCCGGACAGACTGTATACAAACAGCAATATCTTGCTGACTCTCACTATTGGTTGAAAATGGTCAACAACATAGCACTAGGTGATTTCACATCTACGCAACAGATCTCTTCTAGTATTACATAATAGCTGCTCTAGTCTAGACTAGTTCTGTCAGGAGACAACCATCTTTGTGTGACGTACAGGTAGGGGGTTGCTGGCTGCGGCTGCTGGAGACAAGTTGAAGTATTGTGGCCTGACGGGGGCCACGCCCTCCTGTAATAGGGGCCCTGAGGACTGTAATTGCACAAGTGAAAAAAAAATCATGTCCCAGCTGGGTTTTGGTCAGTAGGGAGCAAACCTTTTCAAACTTTGTGAAACATGGAGGTGCTACCTACCCGAAATGTGTCCAATGAGGATGTTTTAGAAAGTTTTTGCTACAGTGGGACCGGCTGAACACTACACTCATCATGTGTCTCATAGCAGAAGCAACCAGAGGAGGCTTCCTCTCTGACACTCAGCCCGTAGTTAGTTTGTTGATGTTGAACCCATTGTGGAGCTCATTCTATACTTCAGGGATGTCTGTTAGTTAGAGCTTTGATTATTTCAATCAGATGTGTAGTGCCAGGGAAAAATCCAAAACGTGCACTCGGGGGCAGGACCAGAGCCACAAGATGGCTGACGCTTCTCCTCCTTCTCTTGTGTTACGCAGCAGACAGATGTTTGTGTGTGTGTGTGTGTGCGCGCGTGTGTGTTTGAGAGAAGGCCAACAGGTCATGTCTTAAGCTTTTATCTTAGTGTCCCTTAAATTCCAATCACTCTATGGGGGGATTCATAAACCCTTGACTTATTCCACATTTTGTTATTTTACAGCCTGAATTCAAAATGCATTAAATATTTGTTTTTTCCTCATCCATCTCCTCACAATACCCCATAATGACAAAGTGAAAACATGTTTTTAGAAATGTTTGCAAATTTATTGAAAATATACTACATAAATATCTCATTTACATAAGTCTTCACACCCTTGAGTCAATACGTGTTCGACTCACCTTTGGCAGCGATTACAGCTGTGAGTCTTTCTGGGTAAGTCTCTAAGAGCTTTGCACACCTGGATTATACAATATTTGCCCGTTATTCTTTTCAAAATTCTTCAAGCTCTGTCAAATTGGTGGTTGATCATTGCTAGACAACCATTTTCAGGTCTTGCCATAGATTTTCAAGCAGATTTAATTCAAAACTGTAACTCGGCCACTCAGGAACATTCACTGTCTTCTTGGTAAGCAACTCCAGTGTAGATTTGGCCTTTAAGGTTACAGTCCTGCAGAAAGGTGAATTAATCTCCCAGTGTCTGGTGGAAAGCAGACTGAACTAGGTTTTCCTTTAGGATTATGCATCTGTTTAGCTCCATTCCGTTAATTTTTTATCCTGAAAAACTCCCCAGTCCTTAACAATTACAAGCATACCCATAACATGATGCAACCCTATGCTTGCAAAATATGGAGAGAGGTACTCAGGAATGTGTTGTATTGTATTTGCCCAAAACATAACACTTTGTATTCAGGACAAAAAGTTAATTACTGTTCCAAATGTTTTGCAGTACTACTTTAATGGCTTGTTGCAAACAGGATACATGTTTTGAAATATTTATATTCCTTCTCTCTGTCAGTTAGGTTGTACTGTACGTATCCCATGTGTAACTCTGTGTTGTTGTTTTTGTCACACTGCTTTGCTTTGTCTTGGCCAGGTGGCAGTTGTAAATGAGAACTTGTTCTCAACTGGCCTACCTGGTTAAATAAAGGTGAAATAAAAAATTGTGGAGTATCTACAATGTTGTTGATCCATCCTTAGTTTTCTCCTATCACAACCATTAAACTGTTAACTTTTTTAAAGTGAACATTGGCCTTATGGTGAAATCCCTGAGTGGTTTCCTTCCTCTCCGGCAACTGAGTACGGAAAGACGCCTGTATCTTTGTAGTGACTAGGTGTATTGAAACACCAATCACAGTGTAATTAATAACTTTAGAAAGCCTCCCTGGTCTTTGTGGTTGAATCTATGTGTAATTAATAACATCACCATACTCAAAAGGGATATATATATATATATTTTCTTTTTTTACCCATCTACCAATAGGTGCCCTTCTTTGCGAGGCATTGGAAAACCTCCCTGGCCTTTGTGGTTGAATCTGTGTTTGAAATTCACTGCTCGACTGAGGGACATAATTGTAATTGTATGTGTGGTGTACAGAGATGAGGTAGTCATTCAAAAATCATGTTAAACACTATTATTGCACACAGAGTGAGTCCATGCAACTTGTTAAGAAAATGTGGACTCCTGAACTTATTTAGGCTTGCCATAACAAAGGTGTTGAATACTTATTGATTCAAGACATTTCAGTTTTTAATTTTAAATTAATTTGCTAAACATAATTCCACTTTCACATTATATGGGGTATTTTGTGTAGGCCCAATTTTAAATTCAGGCTGTAACACAACGAAATGTGGAAAAAGGCAAGGGGCGTGAATACTGTTCATAGTATGTGCTTACCTGCAGCATGTCTGTGACCAGAGGATACACTGAGAGCTCTGTCTTGATAGTTATGTCTGTGACATGCTGTGGCCAGATGGAAGGAACAGAGGATACACTGAGAGCTCTGTCCTGATAGTTATGTCTGTGACATGCTGTGAACAGAAAGAAGCAACAGAGGATACACTGAGAGCTCTCTCTTGATAGTTATTCTGTGCTATAGTACCGGTATTTTCCTATGTACTGTACACAATTTGAATACCTCAGGCTAGGCTTGGGCGGTATCCAGATGTTCATATCATCATACCGTCCTTCTCTCATCCCGGGGATTTACGGTATTACTGGCGTAGCACACAAGGGGGCGCAAAAAACGCAAGAAAAGCCTATTGGGCCTCTATTATCAGAATGCTAATAACTAAGATAGATAGATAGATAGATAGATAGATAGATAGATAGATAGATAGATAGATAGATACATACATAGATACATAGATACATAGATAGATACATAGATAGATAGGTACTTTATTTATCCCCGAGGGGGAAATTTCTTTGTCAAGCAGCTACAACAACAAAACACAGGGCAGGTGCAAAATGCCACAACGAAAGTACACAAAAGACAGATACACGGTACATGTTAAATTAGCTGTACAGGTAAATATACAGTTATATTTATTTATTATTATTTACAAGTGAATACTTGCATGGTTACACAAACTGTACAGGTAAATGACAGGAAGAGATACTTAAATAGCTAAATGTGTGTATGATATAATTTGGGGTAATAATAGTAATTCCCTTAAAATACAGTCCTTAGTGCGCAGGGTTTAATTACAGACAACTGCACCTATTGCACATTCGATATACTAAAAGCAATGAGAAAACGTGCAACTGACAGGATACTAATATGCATTCCTGAGTGAATGCCTACGTAAGTTAGGTCCAAGAATTACTAGCAATGTTGCACGTGATAACAACTGTACATGAGTATGTATATACAGACCTGCATGAATAAATAGGTCCTGAGTGAATGAGTGCTGACGGACCAGAGTTACTCACGGATGGATGCATAATTGTTAAACTAGGTCCTAGCACCCCAACAGTTCCAGGTCTATGTTGCCGACGGCACGGCACCCCGTGAGGCATTAAATAGTCTAATAGCCGCCGGCAGGAAGGACCTCCTGTAGCGCTCTCTGGCACACCGTGGTGGGATCAGTCTGTGACTGAAGGTGCTCCTCTGCGTCATCCCCAGGACAGAGCTAGCCTTCCTGATCAGCTTATTTACCCGAGAAGTATCACCAGCTTTAATGTTTGCTCCCCAGCACACCACTGCAAAAAAGATGATACTGGCCACCACAGACTGGTAGAAGGTATGCAGTAGTTTACTACACACGTTGAAGGACCTGAGCCTCCTCAGAAAGTAGAGTAGGCTCTGGCCCTTTTTGTACAAGGCCCCGGTGTTACCAGCCCATTCCATATGGACTCCCAGGAACTTGTATGACCCAACCATTTCCACATCCATCCCCTGTATAGGGACTGCAGTCAGTTGTGCCTTGGTTCTCCTGAAAAGCGCAAACTAAAAGCAAAATCACATACGAAAACTAACATAAACTAATTGCAAATGCGGCTCGGTGAGTGTGGACATTTACAAGTAAAAGGGAACGATAGAAATTGTGCAAATGAACAAAGTTGGGATGCATGCTTTTCTGAAGGAAGAGGAAATGCTAGTAGGAAGCACATGGACAAAATGGCAGCTGTACTGATAACACATCCAGAGCTCTTTGACTTCTGGCAGAAAGCCATTATAAGATATCTGATGGCAAACATTTTGTATTGAATTGAATAACTTCATCACCTCATGTGCGGCACACAACATAGATATAGAACGTTATGGACTCACCAGCTCCCACTTTCTCCAGTTTAGCTATAAACAAACAAACACGTGACTGGCTCTAATGTTCTGGGGAATTATGGTAAGCTTCATAATGTAAAATAATGTGACAGGTGAAATGAAGAATGCAATCTGCTTTATCTCCTGAGGTACTGCACAAGTATTAACAGGTATTAACTTAAAGATTTGCTGCAAATATTCACATTTATTGAACAACATCAAATAAATCGTTTTGACGGTATTGACGGTGGGTTAGGTAATCGAATATTGCATTCTCAAAAGAAAACACTGATCCCTCTGGGCACAGATTAACGTTTATTCCACATTGGTTCAACGTCAATTCAACATGTGTGCCCAGTGGGATATCCCTGCTTACGTAAGGGCGATTCCACACCCGCATGGCCTGAAATTTATTTGGGGTATCTCAGATTGTTCTGGTAATGCTCACATAGAAACTTAATTGAGAGGAAGGATGTTTAACATGCTTTTTACATTTGTATCACAAACCATTCTTTTTTAAAATCATGATGAAAGTGGTCATTTTAGGCCCTTTTTAGACCTATTAGTCTACATGCAGTCACTACAGTCCCTGGTTCGGATCCAGGCTGTATCACATCCGGCCGTGATTGGGAGTCCCATAGGGCGGCGCACAATTGGCCCAGGGTTGTCCAGGTTTGGCCGGGGTAGGCTGTCATTGTAAATAAGAATTTGTTCTTAACTGACTTGCCTAGTTAAATAAAGGTTACACACGCCTCCTGTAAGACCCAATGATCTGTGAACCCTACATGGTACAGACAACACTTGGATGGATGGATGGATGGATGGATGGATGGATTGGTACTTTATTGATCCCCGAGGGGAATCAATAAATGACACTTTGGTGTCATTATAATCCTAATAGTGTGTTCTAACATATGGACTATGTCTTTATTCTGAAATACACATTTTCACGTTAATTTATTCAACATAAAAAATATGAATATCTCGAAAGTACCCTTTTTTATCTTGCATATTTAAGACATGTTGTTTGGAACAATATAGTCTTCAAACACATCAAATATACAGAGTGTGCTTTCTGCTACATAGAAATTTGATACATAGAAATTGACGAATTGACGAGTTCACTTTGAATCCATTTTCCCATTCAACTGTGTTGGTGGTGCTCATAAAATGTATCATAACTTTAAAAGTAGCAGAGAGCTCACTCTAGACATTTGATGCACCTGTAGAGTACCGTCTATTGTAGGCCTATACTACCATTCAAAAGTTTGGGGTCACTTACAAATGTCCTTGTTTTCCATGAAAACATACATGAAATGAGTTGCAAAATGATTAGGAAATATAGTCAAGGCGTTGACAAGGTTATAAATAATGATTTTTAATTGAAATAATAATTGTGTCCTTCATACTTTGCTTTCATCAAATAATCCTCCATTTGCATTAATTATAGCCTTGCAGACCTTTGGCATTCTATTTGCCAATTTGTTGAGGTAATCTGAAGAGATTTCACCCCATGTTTCCTGAAGCACCTCCCACAAGTTGGATTGGCTTGATGGGCACTCTTTACGTACCATACGGTCAAGCTGCTCCCACAACATCGCAATAGGGTTGAGATCCAGTGACTGTGCTGGCCACTCCACTATAGACAGAATACCAGCTGACTGCTTCTTCCCTAAATAGTTATTGCATAGTTTGGAGCTGTGCTTTGGGTCATTGACCTGTTGTAGGAGGAAATTGGCTTCAATTAAGCGCAGTCCACAGGGTATGGCATGGCGTTGCAAAATGGAGTGATAGCCTTCCTTCTTCAAGATCCCTTTTACCCTGTACAAATATCCCACTTTACCACCACCAAAGCACCCCCAGACCATCACATGGCCTCCACCATGCTTGACAGATGGCGTCAAGCACTCCTCCAGCATCTTTTCATTTGGTCTGCGTCTCACAAATGTTCTTCTTTGTGATCCGAACACCTCAAACTTAGATTTGTCTGTCCATAACATAACCTTTTTCCAATCGTCCTCTGTCCAGTGTCTGTGTTCTTTTGCCCATCTTAATCTTTTCTTTTTATTGGCCCGTCTGAGATATGGCTTTTTCTTTGCAACTCAACCTAGAACGCCAGCATCCCGGAGACGCCTCTTCACTGTTGACATTGAGACTTTTGCGGGTACTATTTAATGAAGCTGCCAGTTGAGGACTTGTGAGGCGTCTGTTTCTCAAACTAGTCACTCTAATGTACTTGTCCTCTTGCTCAGTTGAGCACCGGGGCCTCCCACTCCTCTTTCTATTCTGGTAGAGCCAGTTTGCGCTGTTCTGTGAAGGGAGTACTACACAGCGTTGTACGAGATCTTCAGTTTCTTGGTAATTTCTCGTGTGTGTCACGGTGCGTAGTATTAATGGGACAATATACGGAGCGCTGGTGAAGAGTCATCCTTTTTATTTTCGGAGGTGGTATCACGAAGCACGAAAATACAAAAGGAGAGAAATAAACAAAAAACCACGATTACTAAAACAAACACAGTGACTTACTTGCTGGGCTACATGCAGTGCAGACAAGCAGGAACAATGATCCACACACAGGTGGCTGTGTGTGGAATCTAAATACTATCCCCAATCAGAGACAACGCTATACAGCTGTCTCTGATTGGGGATGATCATCTCCCTAATAATGTGTGAGAGCTTGGTTGTGTGCCTCTCTCCTCCCCTAGGTGGGAGTAAGAGGCCTTACCACAACCAAGCCCTCACAGTACCCCCCCCCTAAGGTGCGGACTCCCGACCGCACACATACAGTCCCCCCTCTCCTGAAAAGAAAAAATGTCCAAAACTAGGGGGGACATGGCGGGGTACTGAGGTGGTTGCTGGTGGGGGCTCCGGTTCCGGTTCCGGGCGTGGCACAGGCTGTGAGAGTAGCCTCCCTCCTACCTCTCCGTTGCACGCCCGATCCGGTCCGGACCCCGGCGCGGTGGTTCCCCCCTCAGTACTCCCGCCAGTCACCAAGTCCTGTCTGGACCCTGGTGCGGGAGCCCTCGACCCTGGAGAGGGGCTGACAACCGGCCCCGGACTGGGCACCGGTGGAGCGGACTGCTCCGGCACTGGAGCGACGCAGATGACCGGCCCCGGACTGGGCACCGGTGGAGCGGACTGCTCCGTCTCTGGAGCGACGTAGACGACCGGCCCCGGACTGGGCACCGGTGGAGCGGACTGCTCCGGCACTGGAGCGACGCAGATGACCGGCCCCGGACTGGGCACCGGTGGAGCAGACTGCTCCGTCTCTGGAGCGACGCAGACGACCGGCCCCGGACTGGGCACCGGTGGAGCGGATTGCTCCGGCACTGGAGCGACGTAGACGACCGGCCCCGGACTGGGCACCGGTGGAGCGGACTGCTCCGGCACTGGAGCGACGTGGACGACCGGCCCCGGACTGGGCACCGGTGGAGCGGACTGCTCCGTCACTGGAGCGACGTAGATGACCGGCCCCGGACTGGGCACCGGTGGAGTGGACTGCTCCGGCACTGGAGCGACGTGGACGACCGGCCCCGGACTGGGCACCGGTGGAGCGGACTGCTCCGGCACTGGAGCGACGCAGACGACCGGCCCCGGACTGGGCACCGGTGGAGGTTCAGGTCTGCTCACCTTCCCCGGAGCTCTCAGGCTGCTGACCCTCCCCGGGGACCTCGGGCTGCTGACCGTCACCGGGGACCTCGGGCTGCTGACCGTCACCGGGGACCTCGGGCTGCTGACCGTCACCGGGGACCTCGGGCTGCTGACCGTCACCGGGGACCTCGGGCTGCTGACCGTCACCGGGGACCTCGGGCTGCTGACCGTCACCGGGGACCTCGGGCTGCTGACCGTCACCGGGGACCTCGGGCTGCTGACCGTCACCGGGGACCTCGGGCTGCTGACCGTCACCGGGGACCTCGGGCTGCTGACCGTCACCGGGGACCTCGGGCTGCTGACCGTCACCGGGGGCCTCGGGCTGCTGACCGTCACCGGGGACCTCGGGCTGCTAACCGTCACCGGGGACCTCGGGCTGCTGACCGTCACCGGGGACCTCGGGCTGCTGACCGTCACCGGGGACCTCGGGCTGCTGACCGTCACCGGGGACCTCGGGCTGCTGACCGTCACCGGGGACCTCGGGCTGCTGACCGTCACAGGGGACCTCGGGCTGCTGACCGTCACAGGAGACCTCAGGCTACTGACCGTCACAGGAGGCCTCGGGCTGCTGACCTTCTCCGGAGACCTCAGGCTGGATGCCGTGCCCACCCTGGGCACCGACGCAGAGGTGGTCTTCAGCCCTGCAGCTGGTCTGGCTGTCGGCCCCAGACTGGGCACCGACACGCTATGGAGCTCCTGCTCCACAGCGGGACTGAACGTCGTGCCCACCCTGGGCACCGACGCAGAGATGGTTCCCAACCCTCTGGTGGGGCTGAACGTCGTGCCCACCCTGGGCACCGACGCAGAGATGGTTTCCAGCCCTCTGGTTGGGCTGGCTGTCGGCCCCAGACTGGGCACCGACGCGCTATGGAGCTCCTGCTCCACAGCGGGGCTGAACGTCGTGCCCACCCTGGGCACCGACGCAGAGATGGTTTCCAGCCCTCTGGTTGGGCTGGCTGTCGGCCCCAGACTGGGCACCGACGCGCTATGGAGCTCCTGCTCCACAGCGGGGCTGAACGTCGTGCCCACCCTGGGCACCGACGCAGAGATGGTCTCCAACCACAGAGCTGGGCTGGCGACCGTCGCGGTAGCCTCCGTGCGAGGAGTAGGCACGGGGCGTACTGGACTGGGGACACGCACCATAGGTCTGGTGCGAGGAGCTGGCACGGGTCGCACCGGGCTGGAGACACGCACCATAGGTTGGGTGCGAGGAGTAGGCACAGACCGTACCGGGCTGGGGGAACGCACCACTGGTCTGGTGCGAGTAGCTGGAACGGGCTGTACCTGGCTGGGGAAACGCACCGTTGGGTCGGTGCGTTGAGCTGGCACGGGTCGCGCCGGGCTGGGGAAACGCACCATAGGTTGGGTGCGAGGAGTAGGCACAGACCGTACCGGGCTGGGGGAACGCACCACTGGTCTGGTGCGAGTAGCTGGAACGGGCTGTACCTGGCTGGGGAAACGCACCGTTGGGTCGGTGCGTTGAGCTGGCTCGGGTCGCGCCGGGCTGGGGAAACGCACTGTTGGGTTGTTGCGTTTAGCTGGCACGGGACTCACCGGGCTAGCGTTGTGCACCGATGGTTTGGTGCGCTGAGTCGGTCTCCTCCTCCTCCGACTCTGGACCGGCGCTGGAGGCACCGGACTGGGAACTGGCGCTGGAGCACGACTGTCCCTGTCGTGCCTACTCCACCGCCAATCCCCATCCTGTGAGGGTTCCTCCGGGAACCCCCACGAGTGAGGGAACAGAAGCACATCGTCGTCGTCTTCCTCCGACTCCTCTCTGTACTCCCGTTCCCACGGCTGTAGGGGCTCCTCCTGGAACCCCCACGAGTGCAGTGGTCGGGGCTCTTCTCCCTCGATCCCCGACCACCCCCATAGCCCCCCCCCAAAATCCGTTTGAGGGGTTTTCTGGGCTCCAGGCTGGTCCTCAACTTTCGCCCGGTGACGTGTCCTCCGTCTCCGGCGCCTCTGCTGATCCGGACCCCAGCCTTCCTCCACCGAGCGATAATAAGAGTGTTCCTCCTCGGTAATTTTCCCCATACCGAGGAGGATATCTCCTAACGTTATTCCCCGTTGCGTCCCAGGGTGGTGGATCATTCTGTCACGGTGCGTAGTATTAATGGGACGATATACGGAGCGCTGGTGAAGAGTCATCCTTTTTATTTTCGGAGGTGGTATCACGAAGCACGAAAATACAAAAGGAGAGAAATAAACAAAAAACCACGATTACTAAAACAAACACAGTGACTTACTTGCTGGGCTACATGCAGTGCAGACAAGCAGGAACAATGATCCACACACAGGTGGCTGTGTGTGGAATCTAAATACTATCCCCAATCAGAGACAACGCTATACAGCTGTCTCTGATTGGGGATGATCATCTCCCTAATAATGTGTGAGAGCTTGGTTGTGTGCCTCTCTCCTCCCCTAGGTGGGAGTAAGAGGCCTTACCACAACCAAGCCCTCACAGTGTGGAATAGTCTTTGTTTCTCAGAACAAGAATAGACTGACGAGTTTCAGAAGAAAGGTCTTTGTTTCTGGCCATTTTGAGCCTTTATTTGAACCCACAAATGCTGATGCTTCAGATACTCAACTAGTCTAAAGAAGGCCAGTTTTATTGCTTCTTTAATCAGCACAACAGTTTTCAGCTGTGCTAACATAATTGCAAAAGGGGTTTCTAATGATCAATTAGCCTTTCAAAATGATAAACTTGGATTAGCTAAGACAACGTGCCATTGGAACACAGGAGTGATGGTTGCTGATAATGGGCCTCTGTAGATATTCCATAAAAAAATCAGCCGTTTCCAGCTACAATAGACATTTACATTAACAATGTCTACACTGTATTTCTGATCAATTTTATGTTATTTTAATGGACAAAAAATAAACTTTTCTTAAAAAAATAAGGACATTTCTAAGTGACCCCAAACTTTTGAACGGTAGTATATATATGTCTAAAAAGGGCCTAAAATGGCCACTTTCATCATGACATCCATCCTCTCAATTAAGTAAGAATTGCCAGAACAATCTGAGTTACCTAAAATTTGTAAACAGTATTAATGTATGCTCATACATTCTTAATGTATGCTTATACAATGCTTATGTGTGCCTATACAGTGCGTATGCATGCACATTGCTTATTATGTGTGCTTATACATTGTTTTGTGCTTTTGTTTTACTTACAGGCAGCCAGACAAACTGAGAGTAGTGTGGAGCAGGAGAAACAGGAGAATCTGCACCAAGGTAATAATGAGGACAAGTAGAGTAGTGACGTATGTAGGTCTGTTTGTCTAGCACGTGTCATCATGATAAAGTGTGAAAAGGCCTCTACTGTATGTAGCCTACCTGAGGGTGTGTAGCCCATACGGTGAAAGGTCAGATTTGTTTTGTTTGTTGAGGAAATGGAACCATGTATACACAGCAGTGTGGTATGTTTTGAGTTCAGCCATACATCATTCTGGCTTTATTCATCACAGTAATTGCTTTATTAATCACATCACATTAAATCCGCCATTTACTGGTTGCTAAAATTCTAATAGTTGGCCGCCCGGCAAAACTGAGCAATCGGGGGAGACGGTGACCAAGAACCTGATGGTCACCCTGACAGAGCTCTAGAGTTCCTCTGTGGAGATGGGAGAACCTTCCAGAAGGACAACCATCTCTGCAGTTCTCCACCAATTAGGCCATTATAGTAGAGTGGCCAGACGGAAGCCACTCCTCAGTAAAAGGCACATGACAGCCCGCTAGGAGTTTGCCAAAAGGTACCTAAAGACTCTCATACCATGAGAAACAAGATTCTGTGGTCTGATTAACTTTTTGGCCTGAATGCCAAGCATCACGTCTGGAGGAAACCTGGCACCATCCCTACGTTGAAGCATGGTGATGGCAGCATCATGCTGTGGGATGTTTTTCAGCGGCAGGGACTGGGAGACTAGTCAGGGTCGAGGCAAAGATGAACAGAGCAAAGTACAGAGAGATCCTTGATGAAAACCTGCTCCAGAGCGCTCAGGACCTCAGACTGGGGTGAAGGTTCAACGTCCAACAGGACAACAACCCTAAGTACACAACCAAGACAACGCAGGAGTGGCTTCGGGACAAGTCTCTGAATGTCCTTGAGTGGCCCAGCCAGAGCCTGGATTTGAACCCGATCGAACAGACCTGAAAATAGCTGTGCAGCAACACACCCCATCCAACCTGACAGAGTTGAGAGGATCTGCATAGAAGAATGGGAGAAACTCCCCAAATACAGGTGTGCCAAGCTGTTAGTGTCATACCCAAGAATACTCTAGGCTGTAATCCCTGCTAAAGGTTTTTTATATTTTATAAATTTGCTAAAATGAAAAATAAAAAATTGTTGCTTTGTCATTATGGGGTATTGTGTGTAGATTGATGAATAAAATTAAAATTTAATCAAATTTAGAATATGTCTGTAACGTCAAGGGGTCTGAATACTTTCCGAAGGCACTGTACAATTCATAGGTACGACTGGGTTCCCCCAGTCAGCATATTATTGGATCCTCTCCCTGACTTGATATTTACCCTATTCTTCAGTTGCATGGGTGGCAGCCTGGCATCAAGAACCCCTACAGGGGCACGGTGGTGTGGCAGGTGCCCGAAAACCTGGACATCACCGTCACAATCTTCAAGGTATGGAATCTCACCCCTGGAAAGATATGTGCAAATTATTGGGAAATTATTTAGATTCTTCTGCATTTTGATTGTCAAAACATGTTTCCTTATTCTCAATATCGCTCTTCTTTTAGGACCCGACTGCGGATGAATTTGAAGACAAGGACTGGACATTCATCATTGAGAATGTGAGTCTTTTACAGTACATTGTATGTTTAAAGTTTGACAGAGCTATCACGGATGACATAGTGCATGCTACAATTTTTTCCTGGTTTAAGCCTTTTTAAAAGTTTAGGAAAAACATTTCCTCTTGAATATACCAAAGAATTGGATTTAAATAGCATCAGTAGGAAAGCCTGAGTTAACCCCTGACCTTTGCCCCTCAGGAGACTAACAAGGGTCACAGGAAGGTGCTGGCATCGGTGGACGTCAACATGAAGAAGTTTGCCAGCGCCACCCCTGCCCAGTACGACCTGACACTGAAGCTCAAGCCCCTGTCTGTGAAGGTGGTGGAAGCCACACTCAAACTGACCTTGACCTGCGTCTTCCTCAAAGAGGGCAAGGCCACGTAAGTTGCAATTGATCTAATCAGTCATGCTTATCACAGGCTTACCGTATTATGTCAAGTAGACAGAGATTGAGATACTAAATGGTTTACCACATAATGTGAAGTAGAAAAAGCCTTGAGTGAACTGTCTCTAAACAAAGCATACCGTAAAAAAAAAAAAAAGCTTTGTTATTGTATATAACCGTTTGAGTTGGTCATTACTGACCTGTAACGTTATAGTCAGTTAATTATGTTTAATGATTAGTCATAAACAGTCAATTAGACAATAATACTGTTTCTGGATGAGTTATAATATAAGACTTCTTCCTTTCTAACCCAACAGAGATGAGGACATGCAGAGTCTGGCCAGTCTGATGAGCCTGAAGCAGAGTGACATCGGCAACCTGGACGACTTCAACGATAGTGACGAGGAGGAGGGCGAGAGGAGGGCCAGCATCAGAGCCGGCATGGGACCCGCCACTCCCGTCACAGGTAGTGGTCTCAGCTCTCGCATTTCAAGATCAAGTCAAGACAGAGAAAAATGTGTCTGAGACACTCAAAATGCTCTGGTCTCGAGTACTGCCACACAGATAAATACAGTAGCTTTATACAGTACTAACCTTGCATACACACCGGAAAACACAAGTCCACTTATTCACTCCATCTAACAGGTAAACAAAACTGCCATAGGGGATGATTACTTTGCATATGTTTTCCAGCCTTCTGAGGTGTGACAGATTTTAAGTGTTTAATGTTTGGAAACATTGCTCAATACACCGGCATGGCATATTGCTCCACTCTCCAGCCTCACACCTAATGTCTCAACTACGGTGGCCCAGTAGGATCTCACAATTGCCCTCCTATACATTTTCCCTTTCAAATGTATGAACGCCAAGCAAATCTCTTTCTATAATATATCAATATCCTTTCCTTCCTTTTCTTTGCTTTTCTTTAATATTTTTTCCTTCCTTCCTTCCTTCCTTCCTTCCTTCCTTCCTTCCTTCCTTCCTTCCTTCCTTCCTTCCTTCCTTCCTTCCTTCCTTCCTTCCTTCCTTCCTTCCTTCCTTCCTTCCTTCCTTCCTTCAACTCTGAAAGCACCCACGAGAAGAATACGTGATCAGGCATGGAGGCCTGAGATTGACCCAGAGCCCACAGGTGACTTCCTGTTTCCTCCCCTGCTCCCGCCTCCTCTGAATCCTGATTGGACCTTTTCCCTGGCTCTGGTCCTATCCTCTCTGCTCTTATATAACATTACATCCCTCATTTGAAATGTTGATATTAATTTGTTTTAGGCGTTTATCTAAAGAGTGATCATCAAACTATTCACATTATTTGTATGGTTTGATTAATCATATTTATTAAACCCAATGGATGTTAGCCAATGAGGTTTCAAATGAATTACATTCTCATATTAAATCAGATACTCTCTGCAAGGGTAAATTAAGTAAACAAGTTAGCAGTCGTTTCAATAACCGTTTGAAGTGATGGAATCTGTTAGGCGTTAATCGTCATAGTTACACAATATGGGTTCCTAAATTATCCTACACCCATATGAGCTCACCTTTTCCTTTTAAATTCCTGTCATGTATCAAACTTACTATAATTAAACTGTGCGACTGAATACTGGGGTCCCTGGTTTGTAGGGATGGGACTAGGATTTTGTCATTTATAATGAGGAGTTACAGTGAGAAAGAAATTATTTGAGCAACGGTACAGTTTGAATGTCTGGGATGAGTATCTGAGTACTTTCCCTCTCCATTGTGTATATACTTTCATTCTTCCCCTCCTCCCTGTTCTCACTTCCCCTTCCCTGCGGTTCTCTCTTTCCTCAACTCCATTACACCTCTTTTCTCTGGAACCTCTTCAACTCCATTACACCTCTTTTAATCTCTTTAATACCTGTATATCTCTACAACACTTTCCTTATCTACTTACTCTGACACTCTTCTGTCCTCCTGCATCTGTCCTCTTGCATCTGTCCTCCTGCATCTGTCCTCCTGCATCTGTCCTCCTTTCTATCGTTCGCTCCAACTCTCTTCTTTATTCCTCTTTTTTCTGCTCATCTCCTCTCCCACCCCTCCCTCATCTCCTCCTCTCCCACCCCTCCCTCATCTCCTTCCCTCCCACCCCTCCCTAATCTCCTCCTCTCCCACCCCTCCCTCATCACCTCCCCTCCCACGCCTCCCTCATCTCAGCCCCCCCCCCCCCCCCCCCCTTTCTGCCCATCACCTCCCCTCCCACCACTCCCTCATCTCTTTCACTCAGCTGCTAGTGAGAAAGATTGGAGTTGCTCATTTGGCACTGTCTCTACCATCTCACTCATGTCACGCCCCCCTCTGCCCGTACCCCTCGAACCCTCTGCCCCGCCCCTGCCGCCTGCTCCCGACTCACCACTGGCATACCCGGCACAACCCTCCCCTATGCCTACCAAGTGCCAGCCTTTGTCCCCTCCCACCCACCTGCACTGCCAAAAATCTTCCAGCCCGCCGCTGACTTAGGTACTGGCAGCCTGAATGACTCACGGTCTTATCACTGTGATATTGAATCATAGACTACAACTATTGTAAAAAGTAAAAAGTCAAGCAGCAGCTTTTATTCAAGGATATCACTGAGGGAGACCCACAAGAGAAGAGATTGTTCTGAGGAATTGAGAGAGGCATTTGTTGTTTGGGAATAGTGACTCATGGGCCTCAAACTTGTTATACAATGTATCTTTCTATGGTCTGAGGCACCCCCTGCTGTTTAAAACAGTTTAGCCATGGCAAGATTGAGAAAAACAGATTCCTGGAGGAATTAACTGAATGTCCTGAATGTGCTGAATTACCTTGAGACATACACAGGTCTGGAATAATTATTTTCTCCACTGACCGAAATACTAGCCGTTGAACGTTTATTGCCAGGGGCAATTGCCTAATTTCCATAGCAACTGCAGTGAACTTGCAGTGAATTTGTTCATCAAAGTGGTGACATATTTTATGGTTTCTGGCGTTGGCCCATTCACTTCCTGTCATGACTGTTGCTAGGGAAGTGAGGTCGCAGTTAATAGGGCTGTTCAGGAAGATTCTTGGACACACTAGAGGAATGCTACTTTGCTGGATTTGTATGTGGAGTAGTTTAGTTGTCGAGAACTTTATTTTATTTAGGCAAGTTTTAAGAGAAAGTGTGTCCTTTTCTGAAGAGAACATTTAGCCAAGCTTAATGACAATGTATTTTCTGTATTTTCTCTGTACTGGTCGTTGTACTTTTAACTCCATTAAGAGTAACCAGTGACAGGGAGTTAAATCTATGACGTTATCCACAGATGTGGGAGGGGCCTCGTTGTCATATATCCCACCATGCTCTGTTGTTTCAATATCTTTTTATCTTGAGCGATACAAAGATAAGAAATGTACATTTTTCTAAACGAATCCAATCTGTTAGTGATTGGATTTATAGCAACCGTTAGTGAGATAGTTGTTGCTGTAGGTAGTCTTCATGTAGTGTATTGTTGTTAACCTACTCTGACAGAGATTTTAAATGTGTTGGAAAAAGTGATTGATATCTTCCTGCAAGTTGGCGTCCAAGTGAGATTTGATATCACATTGCAAACCACCCTTATAATACAAAGGAAGTAAACTGAAAGAGAAATGTACTTCGCTGTAGTTGAATTTTAATGTAAAACAACACAGAAAAGTGTAAAATGGCAAGGGACTTGATTAAAAACGACAGTGAAAATAGTCAAATGGCAATTGTATTTAAATTTAATAAACTTTCTGAGAGTTGGATATTTACTCCATTTTGTGTCGTTTTAACTGCAAAAATACCATGACCAGAGTAGTTTTAACACAAAATGGGGGTGGGACCATACAAACCCCAAAATAGTGTTATATTTGACTCCTTAGAATTTGAATTAACTATTTAAATTTGACTGTGTACTATCCCCTCTCTCCTCTACCGTTGTCTCTCAGTGCCCATATCTGTAGTCCGGAGGCCCCGTGGCTTCCAGAGTGACCCAGCTCTGGACCCTGACAATCTTTCTGAGGGCCACGTGGCTCCTGGTCTCTCCACCTTCTCTCCATCAAGACCCCTGTCAGCCTCCATCACTGGGCCTTCCTCCTCCTCCACCTCTCCTCTCTCCTCTTCCCCCTCCGCCCCATCCGTCCTTCCACCTCCTTCTTTCTCTGATATTCCACAGACAGGTACTTCATGGTCAAACAATCTATGGGATAGTTTCAAGGCATTTGTCCGTAATTGGAATTTACTGCATGGACGCGATTTGACTTTGATTCTGTACGCCTTCCCTTCTGTCTGTAGTAGCCCTTCATCACCATCTTCTTTCCTCTCCTCCCACCTTCTTCTTTCCATCCTCTCTCAGCCACCTACGCTGCTGCTCGCACCAGTGCCTTGTGACCCCAGAGCGTTCCCTCCTTCACCTCCCTCTCCTCCTCCACCATCACTTTCGGCACCTCCCATCCTGCTTCCCAGCTCTTCCCTGTCCCCCGTCAGCCCAAAGCTTACATCACCTCCCTAGGCCCACCAGCCTGCCCTCAGTCCCCGAGACAGGTACAACACAGGCCCACAGCAAAGGACATTAATCAACATATACCATCAGGGAAGCCATTACATATTTGTATGTAGTTGAATCTCAGAATCTTAACAAACTTTTTAGGGTGGTCTAACATTACATTTCCACAGTAATAATGCTTCATACTCTGTGTGGGACTTACTGGTCTTTAACCCATCGAGGTCATTTTATTCAACAGCAGACATGTTTAGTCGAATCTTGGAAATGTTACTGCACTGTTTTAGACTATTCAGCAAAGATACTGGCACTGTATAAATGGTTGTCTGGACAGTGTCAGATTTTCTTTATCAATGATTACATTCAATCCAACAATTAAACAGTAAATGTAGCCTATATTATGTGTAGTAGGTTTTCCCACATCAATACTTATGTTGTTACTGTTTATCAGACAACGTAGGGACTATTCGGTTGATCGTCTCTTTATTCCAATCTTGACACCTTTTCTACTCTTATATCTATTCTAACCACCCATATACCATCCCTCTATTTCTCCCTCACCTCCTCTCTTCTGTCCCTCTATTTCTCCCTCACCTCCTCTCTTCTGTCCCTCTATTTCTCCCTCACCTCCTCTCTTCTGTCCCTCTATTTCTCCCTCACCTCCTCTCTTCTGTCCCTCTATTTCTCCCTCACCTCCTCTCTTCTGTCCCTCTATTTCTCCCTCACCTCCTCTTCTGTCCCTCTATTTCTCCCTCACCTCCTCTCTTCTGTCCCTCTATTTCTCCCTCACCTCCTCTCTTCTGTCCCTCTATTTCTCCCTCACCTCTTCTCTTCTGTCCCTCTATTTCTCCCTCACCTCCTCTCTTCTGTTTCTCTATTTCTCCCTCACCTCCTCTCTTCTGTTCCTCTATTTCTCCCTCACCTCCTCTCTTCTGTCCCTCTATTTCTCCCTCACCTCCTCTCTTCTGTCCCTCTATTTCTCCCTCACCTCCTCTCTTCTGTCCCTCTATTTCTCCCTCACCTCCTCTCTTCTGTCCCTCTATTTCTCCCTCACCTCCTCTCTTCTGTCCCTCTATTTCTCCCTCACCTCCTCTCTTCTGTCCCTCTATTTCTCCCTCACCTCCTCTCTTCTGTCCCTCTATTTCTCCCTCACCTCCTCTCGTCTGTTTCTCTATTTCTCCCTCACCTCCTCTCTTCTGTTTCTCTATTTCTCCCTCACCTCCTCTCTTCTGTTTCTCTATTTCTCCCTCACCTCCTCTCTTCTGTTTCTCTATTTCTCCCTCACCTCCTCTCTTCTGTCCCTCTATTTCTCCCTCACCTCCTCTCTTCTGTTTCTCTATTTCTCCCTCACCTCCTCTCTTCTGTTTCTCTATTTCTCCCTCACCTCCTCTCTTCTGTTTCTCTATTTCTCCCTCACCTCCTCTCTTCTGTACCTCTATTTCTCCGTCACCTCCTCTCTTGTCCCTCTTCTCTCACACTTGTACCTTTGTTCTAATCCCTTGTTTCCTTTCCCTCCCTCCGTTCTACCCTCCCTTCTCATCCCTCCCTCCGTTTTACCCTCCCTTCTCATCCCACCCTCCGTTCTACCCTCCCTTCTCATCCCTCCCTCACAGTTCCCTGGCAGAGTGAATGGAGGCCGCACAAAACCTAGGCCCCTGTGGCCCAGCCGGCCCTCTCCCCAAAATTTCTGCACCCCTCTCCCCCTGAGCCAGTAGAGCAGACAAAGCAGAGCATGGAGACATGTAATCTTGCTTTCTCTCCCTCCATGTCCTCCCCCCTTGATATGTCCCCTTCTCCCATGTCACAGTCTATTCTCCTCTCCCCTCAGTCTACCCGTGTCAGCCTCATCTCCTGCTTTCTCCACTCTCCCCCAGTCAGGTACTGATCTCAAAGAGAGACTCAGCCCCCAGCATTGACATTGGACAAATGCTTGTCTGACCAGTCTACAAAATTATACTTGGATCGCAACTGGTTGATATGTTTTTCTTTATCAATGATTACATTCAATCCAACAATTAAACAGTAAATGTAGCCTATATTATGTGTAGTAGGTTTTCCCACATCAATACTTATGTTGTTACTGTTTATCAGACAACGTAGGGACTATTCTGTTGATCGTCTCTTTATTCCAATCTTGACACCTTTTCTACTCTTATATCTATTCTAACCACCCATATACCATCCCTCTATTTCTCCCTCACTTCCTCTTCTGTACCTCTATTTCTCCCCCACCTCCTCTCTTCTATCCCTCTATTTCTCCCTCACCTCCTCTCTTCTGTCCTTATATTTAATAATGGGGAAAATGAATGACAGAACTCAATAATGATAACATGTATTCCATTCTCAATCTTCACATGAGAACACCTGGCACCTGGCTAGTTGTTTTGGTTTTAACAGTCTCTTGCAAATTGTAGTTGAATGGAAGTATTGTATGTTAGCGTTCTATGTGTTTCCTTCATTCATTGTTGATTATTGGTCACTTTCCAGGTGTCAAGCCGGGTGCCAACTCTCTCGTTCAGATAATAATGTCTAACCAGGTCCTGTCTGTTCCCTTTTAGAGTTTCAGAGGCAGTTGAGCACACTGACAGAGGAGGAATACACCACTGTCACAACTCCCAGTGAGTAGGACCTAATGTAACCACAATGCCTTTTAGGAACATCACTTAATCTATACAAAAGGGCCAAATCCTAACTTGAGATCTGTGTGCTTAACTTTGCTCAAAACTTCACATTTATAGGGCACAAGTCAGGATTTGGCCCACAGTCAATACAGTGTTTAAAAGGCTATGATACACTAGCAACTTTTTGAGGCAATGTTGCTTGCCAGTTGACTGCCACATCTGTATCAAAATTCATCAGCATAATCATAAGCTAGAAAGATGTGAATGGTATTAAGCTATCTAGCCAACTAGTTAAACATACCAAAAACAATCTAAAACAAAACAAAATGTAAATGGCTATAGCTAGCTAACAATCTACGTGGCTAGCTAGCTAATTTAGCCAGTTTGTCACATTGACGTTGCATGAGCCCCAGTTAGCATGCAAACTGATTAGCATGCGCCCCACAATGGTTATTTTCGTCCGTTAGACAAACTGAACACAGTATGTATGTACAGTCGTGGCCAAAAGTTTTGAGAATGACACAAGTTTTGGTCTCCACAAAGTTTGCTGCCTCAGAGTTGATGATGGCAGTTTGCATATACTCCAGAATATCATGAAGAGTGATCAAATGAATTGCAATTAATTGCAAAGTCGCTCTTTGCCATGAAAATGAACTTAATCCCCCAAAAACATTTCCACTGCATTTCAGCCCTGCCACAAAAGGACCAGCTGCCATCATGTCAGTGATTGTGTCGTTAACACAGGTCGGAGTGTTGACGAAGGCAAGGCTGGAGATCACTCTGTCATGCTGATTGAGTCAGAATAACAGACTTGAAGCTTTAAAAGGAGGGTGGTGCTTGAAGTCATTGTTCTTCCTCTGTCAACCATGGTTACCTGCTTCACAGGCAAGGATATTGCTGCTGGTAAGATTGCACCTAAATCAACCATTTATCGGATCATCAAGAACGTCAAGGAGAGAGGTTCAATTGTTGTGAAGAAGGCGTCAGGGCGCCCAAGAAAGTCTAGCAAGCGCCAGGACCATCTCCTAAAGTTGATTCAGCTGCGGGATCGGGCCACCACCAGTGCAGAGCTTGCTCAGGAATGGCAGCAGGCAGGTGTGAGTGCATCTGCACGCACAGTGAGGCGAAGACTTTTGGAGGATGGCCTGGTGTCAAGAAGGGCAGCAAAGAAGCCACTTTTCTCCAGGAAAAACATCAGGGACAGACTGATATTCTGCAAAAGGTACAGGGATTGGACTGCTGAAGACTGGGGTAGAGTCATTTTCTCTGATGAATCCCCTTTCCGATTGTTTGGGCCATCCGGAAAACACCTTGTCCGGAGAAGACAAGGTGAGCACTACCATCCGTCCTGTGTCATGCGAACAGTAAAGCATCCTGAGACCATTCATGTGTGGGGTTGCTTCTCAGCCAAGGGAGTGGGCTCACTCACAATAAGAACACAGCCATGAATAAAGAATGGTACAAACACATCCTCCGAGAGCAACTTCTCCCAACCATCCAAGAACAGTTTGGTGGCGACTAATGCCTTTTCCAGCATGATGGAGCACCTTGCCACGAGGCAAAAGTGATAACTAAGTGGCTCGGAGAACAAAACATCGACATTTTGGATCCATGGCCAGGAAACTCCCCAGACCTTAATCCCATTGAGAACTTGTGGTCGATCCTCAAGAGGCGGGTGGACAAACAAAAACCCACAACTTCTGACAAACTCCAAGCATTGATTATGCAAGAATGGCCTGCCATCAGTCAGGATGTGGCCCAGAAGTTAATTGACAGCATGCTAGGGCGTATTGCAGAGGTCTTGAAAAAGAAGGGTCAACACTGCAAATATTGACTCTTTGCATAAAGTGAATGTCATTGTCAATGAAAGCCTTTGACACTTATGGAATACTTGTAATTATACTTCAGTGTACCATAGTAACTACTGACATTAAGATCAAAGAACACTGAAGCAGCAAACTTTGTGGAGACCAATACTTGTGTCATTCTCAAAACTTTTGGCCACGACTGTATTAACGGTTCATGATCATACTGTATATTGTAGTGAGGAAACATTTGAAATGTGAATGGCCAACATTTCACTCAAAAACATGAATTTATTTTCTCTCACTTCAGCTCAAAAATGATCGCCATGTTTTCCACATTTTTTTAGAATGGCAGATATCACAGAATATCTGCTCTCTAGTTGGAGGATTTCTAAAAGTTAACCACAAATTGCTAATTTTCAATGGAAAAATGTTGCAGCAACCATTGCTCATGATGTCCTCCTCTGTTATCCCCTCTAGACCGCGCTGCTGGAAGGATCAGTATTGCCAATCAGAGGCCAGACCCATCAACATCCACACTTGACCCATTGGCTAAGCCCTTTGGGACAACAGTCCATGAGAGAAGGCAGGGGGCATTCTCAATGTTTGGAGTGGAGGTTGTCCAGTCAGTGGCAGGGTGAGTAAATTCAAAGGTTATACTGATATAGACAGGTTGGTTGTTTAGCAACCAAACTGACGCGTGCACAACTATGGGGCAAAACAGTCATGGTGGGCTTAGAATGTTGACAACATGTAAACTATATTTCGTTGCCAATGTTTATTGAAAACATAAATACATTTGCACAATGAGCACTTGTCGTCTCTCAAATACATTATTACAGTTGTTGGTTAGCCAGCTAGTGAATTTTTGCCATATTAGCATTGACCTGAAATCAGTCAAAGCACCTCAAAACAAGACATGGTATCAAGAACAAGATGAAACGAGCCACTTACTATTCCCCACATGGCCGTTTCTTGTCATATTTGCTAGCCATTTGGACTTCCAGAATAACAACAGCTCACGGACATCTGCCCCATTGAAGCGTGCACATTGTTTTCATGATGTTGTCAGCTAACCCATCTGTTAGTGGTAGTGATCATTATTTATGCTTGGAATTGGTTTTAACCTTTACATGATGGAGTTGGTAAGACAACGATGTAAGATGACACAGTAAAGGCCACTTTGAAAGACAAAAGTGTGGTAATTTGTCCTTATTAAAAACTATGACAAGTGAATCATACTAACTTGAAGTAGTCCTGAAACGTATATCTGGAATATCAGGGGCATTAGAGACTTGTCTAATTAGTTATAATAGTGACATAAAAATACTGCCATGGATAACTGTCTGAAGGAGTTTGTCCTAAATTGTTGGAAGCATTGCAGGTTTCATAAAAGTTGTAATTATAACCACTTGTTCGCTTTGGCACTTCAAAGATATAACTACATATTTTGTCACACTCAGAATGCATGGTCACTGTAGCAACGTATTCATCTGAAATCTTGTGATTCATTGGAAACTACTGGACACCAAAATTATTGTATAGGTTTCCAGTAGGCAGATTGAAAATGCCTCAAGTTTCCTCAAGCTGCAATACTGTTGCAATACATAGCGAGGTCACTGCTCGTCTTGACCCAGGGATAGTTTTACATGACTGACTTATTTTGACTGAACGCTTGCTGGTTGGCTACTTTGTGTTAAATCTAGTAGTATGCTACCTCTAGTAGTATGCCAAAGAATTTCCTTAGCAAATCTCTTCTTACAGTAGCACCCCCTGAGATGGGCAACCTTGCCTGTTTTTGTGTGCATTGTTGCTATGGAGATACAATCCCCCCCCCCCCCCCCCGAACTCTGACCTTGATCCCCAGAGCACTCTCTGTTCCGGGGCTCCAATATTTTGAGATGCCATAACAACAAAAAAGCGAGGTAGAGGAGAGGTCAAACAGGGCGCTCCCAGTTGCCCGCCCCGACAACCTCTTCCTTCAGCACCCATGCGAAGGTCTGGCTTACCTGAGCCCACAGTCACAGCCATGAAGTCACTTAACAGAACAAGGAGTCACTTGATCAAGATGTCCATGCAGATAGGGACACCGTTAGCCAAACCAGAGCCTGAACAGATTGTGGCGGTAGCCATTTGGCATCAGAGGATGATGGGCCCCACCCCCTCGCCTCACTGAGTTGCAGACCGCACAGATGTACAGAGTGTCGCAGAGCGTTATGCCAAAATAGAAAGACACAAAGAAAGAGCAGGGTCTGACACTGGTCCCTAAGAAAGATCATACTAAAGTACAAGACGTTCAAGACGTTCAAAAGAACAAGTGGTACCCATGGCCTGAGGGTGTGGCCTGCTGCACGATCACTACACACCCCTGTTCCTCAATGTATCATTCTCATTAAACCAGTTCTAAAATATGTAAGCATGTCCTGAAGACATGTAATACTAATGTAGCTCATAGGTTTGCATTTCACAAAATATTAAGGGCTATTCCCACTAGCTATTTAAACACAATAACATGATTTGGGAACTACATTGGTACCATTCCTCTGGCATATTTCCTTGGTGTCCCCTGTCCCTTTAGAACTAAAAGTATGGCTGCCTTGTTGCCATCTTGTCCAAGAGTGGCCAGTTCTCCTGGTTTCTCAGCCATATTGATTAAGAACAGATTTAAGGCTCAACCTGAAGAATGGCCCATTAATAAAAGCCCTCAACACCATCGAATACCTTTGAGATGAATTGGAACACCAACTGTGAGCCAGGCCTAATCGCCCAACATCAGTGCCCGACGTCACTAATGCTCTTGTGGCTGAATGGAAGCAAGTCCCTGCAGCAATGTTCCAACATCTAGTGGAAAGCCTTCCCAGAAGAGTGGAGGCTGTTATAGCAGAAAAGGGTGGACCAACTCCATTTTAATGGCCATGATTCTGGAATGAGATGTTCGACGAGCAGTTGTCCACATACTTTTGGTCATGTATGCCTCTCAACAGTGGTTTGTCTCTCCATCTGAGTGGGCAGAGGAGATCTATGACTGCAAGAAGGAGAGCCACACAGAGCCTAGCTACGAACCCCAACTAATAAAAGTAGTGCTGAATGAGAACAAACAAGAATTTGAATATGGCTCAGTGTTGAAGGGGCTCAAAAAGGAGAGGGGCATTCAGACCAGATATGAGGAACACGAAGTGGGTGTTCTCGAAAAAGGGTAAGTGAGTGGGAGTAGGAGAGCAAACCATTCTAAATCTGCATAATGGCATTTTTCAAAAACGTTAAAGTACGTTTCTCTGCCTGTCAGTTGCCTGTCAGATACTGTAGAGTATGAAACAACTCTACACTTGCACTGCCGAATGTGACACACCATTCCTGCAGACATGCCATTATTCTTGACTGTCATAGATAGGTGGGTTGTGTTGATTTGCTGCAGGAGTGCAGCTGTTCGTTCTTGTTTGCCTGCTTACGATATTGCTTTTGAACCGTCTCATCCACATCTGACTGACACTATTGTACTATTCTTGCAAGGCGCATGCCTCTCTTCATGTCACTCTCTTTCAGCCCTTCGTGTCAGTCTCCCATCCAAGGGGGACAGCCATTTCTGTATGGGATGGGAGCAACTGTTGACAATGAGCCAAAAGACATTTCACACAGCCAGACCACTTGTGAGGTTGTGGCCCTGGCAAAGTGTCAAGTTGTAGAGGACTGTGAGATGATATGTGAGGAAGAAATAGAAGAGGAAGTCTTAGAGTCAGGCTCTGGAATAGAGCATTCTGGGAAGGAGGTGGTTACTGTGGCTAGGCAGGTGGAAGTGTATGAGATGCGGTAAGTCTATAAGGACCACAGCACTCAACCTCACTACCTGCCAGCACGGTGCTGGTTTAGTAGTATTGATCTGCATGTTGCTCTTCTATTGCCGTTTTTGGGGTTTGGATTTAAAACAACATAAACAGAGCATTTAGTCACCTGCAGCAATGGAATTAAATCGTATTGTAGGATTTGTGCTTTTAGACTTATTCAGTATATTTTCCAATATTTTGCATGATCAATTTGAATTTGAATGAATATATAACATTTTGTGTTGTGCGTTGTATGGTATTATATGGTATTTATTTACCTAGACCAGCTCTTATCTCGATTTAAATGGTTGCATTATTAACTGTAATTTTCGTGAATAGTCATTGATAATATTTTTGAGCGTGAGTTTTGGTTTGTGTGTGATATTTTTAGTCCTTTCTATTAGATTTTTTTGTTCTTACCGGAAAACTCTGCTTTCATGGTTGTCATAATCACCTCTGACCATGGTCTCCCCTCTCCTCAGACCTGAAAACATGGTTTCTCTGCCGCCATCATGCCTAAGACTTGCCAGTACACCAGGGTTTTCATCCACTCAATCATCCTGTTCAGAGGCTCAGTTAAAAGACTGTCCTGTGGAGAATAGCATATTATTGGAGAAGCCAACAGAGGATGGTCCAGAGCTCTCCATGGATAGATCAAAAGAGGAGAGAGACATGGTGAGAGGTATGGCAGATATAGTCTCATCTTGTCCAAGCACTGCCAGCGTTACGGGATTTCCGTCTCCACATCTGTCCAAGGAAGTCAAGTTAGAGAGGGAACCTAACATGGCAGATCTAATGCCATCCTGCCCAAGAGTGGCTGGCACACTCGGATTCCCTTCTCTTGAAAGTCAAGTAAAGGAGTGTACAAACAACATTGAGGCCATTTGGGAGAAGGTGACCTTTTTGTCCACTCCACATTCGGACAGATTAAAAGAAGACACAGAGCTAATGAAACACATGGTGGCTCTAGTACCATCATGCCCTACTGCAAAAAGTATTCCTGGCTTCCCCTCTGCACCACATCCCAAAGCTGAGGTAGATCTAAGTATGTTAAGTCTTGTGCCCGCCTGCCCCAAAATGGCCAGTCTCCCGGGTTTTGCATCCACTGATGGGGCTACAACATTAGAGTGGCTTGTTGACCCAAAGCCTATGTTTGAGCACTTGCAGAAGAAGAAGAAGGAAGGCATTGGCAAAACGAAAGCAATGGTTGCTTTGGTGCCATGTTGCCCAGAAGCAGCTTCCGATCTGCACTACAACCTAAGAGGGAGCTTAATAGTGTGGATCTCGCACGATCTTGCCCCATCTTTCAGAAGAAGCTGAAAGATAAGACCGTAATAATCAAAAATAGGTCAGCAGAAGAAAAATGAAAAATATGGTGGCACTGGAGACATCTTGCCCATGTGAGAGTCTCACTTCTGGGTACCCGTCCTTTACACGACGTAAAGCAATGGAAGAACAAACCTTGTTTTCTCTACTGCCAGCTTGTCCAAATGATTCTAGAGAACCTGGACTACCTTCTAGACAGCCATCTGAATTAGCTTGGGCCCAGGGAGAAGAATCTGTGAGTTCTATGCAGCCATTGTGGGAAAAATCATTTAAGGATAATAGGTCAGAGGATATCGTGCTCTTCGAGCCAGACCTAGGCAGTGCAGTTGGAGATGAAAACCTAAAAACTATGGTTGCACTGGCACTATCTTGCCCATAGGCAGCAAGCATTCCTTGTTTCCCATCTGCCCCTCCTCACAGTCTAGAGTCTGTAGAGGCAAATGGTAAGACGTGTGTGTTTAGGCATGCAATATCTTTTTGATCTAGTGTCTCGCGTTGCAAGTGGAAAGCAACATACTTTTGTTTTTGTTTTTTAAGAGACAGAGAAGAAAGAGGTTACTGAGGAACCAGCAGAGTATGTTCTAGATAAGGGGTAAGTGTTTGAGCAAATGGCTCTGCATGGATTGTGGTAGTAAAACATTGTCTGCAGCAGCCACTGTAAAGCCAGATATTTTAGCTCTGGCAAATCTCTTAAGACTGCATGGCGTGTTTGATCATTTTTTTGGTTTTAGGTCTGTGAACCTCTTACATGGAGATCATATATTATGGAGTGCACAGGAGGTTGGTGGCACCTTAATTGGGGAGAAAGAGCAAGTGTTTGATTCCATTCTATTTGCTCCATTCCAGCCATTATTATGAGCCGTCCTCCCCTCAGCAGCCTCCAGTGATGGAGTGATATTCTTATTGAATTTGTGACGGATGGGTTGTTGTGGTGCATGCCAACAACTCTGTGTGTTTTTCTGTGTGTAGCATGGATTCTGTAGGGATGTTCTTTTCAATGTTCACCTCTCATGTTAGTGTCCTCGGCAGCCCACAAATAGAGAAAAATCACATCTGAGGAATCTGAGGAGATCCAAAAGCCCTCAGAAGTGTCAGAACCAGAGCTAATCTTGGGGTGGGAGGTGCTGGAGGCTGAGGGTTCTGTGGCAGAGAAGCTGGAGGATGCTTCTTTTTTTTTTTTTTTTTTTTTTTTCTCACCTTTATTTAACCAGGTAGGTCAGTTGAGAACAAGTTCTCATTTGCAACTGCGACCTGGCCAAGACAAAGCAAAGCAGTGTGACAAATAACAACACAGAGTTACACATTAAACAAACAGTCAAAAACACAATAGAAAAATAGGCTTCTGGCCTAGTACAGACCATTGTTGGTGTCTTCTCCAGAGGGTAAGTGGGAGATTGGTGTGAGGCTCCTCTACCACTGCAAAGTGTGTGGTGTATTTTGTTTAGAAAGTAGTAGTATAGTAGATTCTTAGTCTAATTAAGGTGATTACATTCACCAGTGTCTCCCTCATGTTCACTAGTTTATTTAGATTTATGTTTGCATATAATGGCATTTTCTATTTTTGATCTTCGTCATTGATTTGTCAAATCAAGAACCTTTAGCAACTCTCGCATACAATTCATCAAATAAATATATTGATGATTGAAGTTTGAATGATATGTGTTTAATTGCTCAGATTTTTAAAAATGTGTTGAGACTTTTTATATGGTTTAACATGCTCCCAATGTTTACCATGCCTGTTTTAAAGCTCAGTCCCTCAATTACAGTTATGAAACAGTAGCAGCCATGTTGGGTCCGTCTGGCTCCTCTCCAACAGAAGGTGCAGACAGTAGCATAGCAGTCTCCTCCTCTGTGGACCCAGAGAACAGTGCAGTCCCATCAGAGAACTCATCTGAACCTGTCCCAGATACATCTACCCTCGTCCAGGAAGCAGTGTCTGGAAAGGCACCGCACCTTGAGGGTGAAACCAAAAAAACGATTGAACTGCCAACCGCCGCTGAGCCATGCTTGTTGACAAACAATCAGAGTCTCCATCGGCAGTGAGACAAGACACTGAGGATGGGTTTGTTGGAGTCGAAGGTCTAAGTAGTATGAGAAAAAGGCCGTCATTGATGGAGGCTGACCTTAGATCTCCAGAGGAAAATATGTGGTAACTGGGGAAGAAGAGATTTACATTGACTTGTGGGCCCAAATAGGGAAGTAATCAACATTCAAAGCTCAGGACTCTGGACAGATAATACCTATCGAGACAGAATTATCAACTTCATTACACCTGGACAAGGGGTGAGTTTCCTGGCAGCAAATCCGTGTCTGGACTATTTGGCTGCACTGCTTGAAAATACAAATGTGTTATTTTGAAGTCATAACATTGTCTTTCGTTCGCATAATGTTTGGCTCAGCCATGCTTGCTACTCAGTGAACTGTGATAGACAAGTCTACAGTATGTCAAATTTAAGCTGCGTTTTGATGTTTAAGGCACTTGTTTGTGGGCCCAGGTTTTTTTATGTAGTGTCTTTGTGTACTGTTTATGCTGCTATCTGTCTGTCTGTCTGTCTGTCTGTCTGTCTGTCTGTCTGTCTGTCTGTCTGTCTGTCTGTCTGTCTGTCTGTCTGTCTGTCTGTCTGTCTGTCTGTCTGTCTGTCTGTCTATCTATCGAGTCAGCTCAGAAGGCCTCAACAGAAGACACTGCACCAAGAGTAAAGATGGAAGGCAAGCAGGAGTACTTACCAGTCCCAAAGCCTCGTAAGCATGAGACCCAACCCCACCTGTCCAAACAGATGCTACCCGACCAAAGACCCGGCATGCCTCTATTGGGGATAACACCCAGTCTACCAGAGAAAGAGGACAGTCACCTGCAGTCTCTGGGCTGGTACCACCTCAATGCAACAAGAGGAGCAGTAGCCTTACTCCCGTACCCCCTGGTGGCCACAGCCTGTAAACTAAACATAGAACAAGCAAGCATGCCTGTTTCAGTTCCCAATCAAGCAACACCAGCTGAGGACGACTGGGAGCCAAAGCAACAGAGCAGATGGAGGTAGAGAGCAAAGACATGGGGGTTGAAGAGGTGGACTTTGTCTTTGAGTCAGTAGACATAGCCGCTGGTGGCTTAGATGAGGAGTGGTACGTTATGTTGAGTTGGACACGCATGTGCATTACGGTGGTTGATTGACGTGTGGACATTTCTGAGAGCATTTACCTGTGGTTGATAATACTGTGTGACTAGAATGCTTTTATGAAAGTAAACGGATTGAGAAAATGCCATATATTTCATCCTTCACCATTATTTGAAATGTGTTGCTACTAAACTGTTAGAATAACTGTTAGAATTCGGGGCGGCAGGTAGCCCAGTGGTTAGAGTGTTGGGCCCATAACCGAAAGGTTGCTGGATCAAATCCCCGAGCTGACAAGGTAAAAATCTGTCGTTCTGCCCCTGAACAAGGCAGTTAACCCACTGTTCCTAGGCCGTCATTGAAAATAAGAATATGTTCTTAACTGACTTGCCTAGTAAAATAAAAGGTAAAAAAAAAATAAAAAAAAATAATGATCAGTTGCTGTGTAGTCAGGTCATATTAAATCCCTGTCTTTCTCTTTGTAGGCAGCAGGGGGCAGCAGGCGAGCCAACAACGCCTAAACGCAGACCTGCAAACTCTCAGAAAATGGGTCTAGGCAGTGCTGCTTCCCCAGAAGTATGTTATTTATAGTCTATCAGTTGACCAATCCTCCACCATCCATTTTGTATACTTTGAAATGAAATGCTGACTCCTTACCACAATCATAACTGTCCATTTTGTCAATGACCAAAAACATATATTTTTAGGTTATTACTGTGTGATACTTGGTAATTTCTGTACCATAAATTGAAGTCCCACCTATATTTTACTTTGATTGTACCTATTATATATGATGTAATTTGTTGTCTTAGGGCCTCATGACCAGTCCTGGCCTGGTTACCTCCAGCCAGTCCCTACTGGAGTGGTGTCAGGAGGTTACCAAAGATCACAAGGGGGTCAAGATCACTAACTTCAGCACGTCCTGGAGGAACGGCCTGGCCTTCTGTGCCCTGCTACACCACTTCCACCCAGACAGGATGTAGGTACCTCCTCTGTGAAGCGTTTAAACATAAACATGAGCAGGCATTGTGTTATGGCTTGTTTAACCATTAAACATTACATCAGAATTTTTGTGTCAACAGGAAACTTGTGTTTCCTGTTCTTGTAGTGTGTCTTGATTCTCTCTCTCTTCGCTGCATAGGAAATTTGAGATGCTGGACCCTTATGACATCAAGCACAACAACAAAAAGGTAGATGTTTCCTTTAAGTTGTCTCATCATGTCATAATCACTATCAACAGCCAGGCCTAAAATGTGACCATCAAATGGTTAAACGCTGAATATTTTCCTCCACCCATCTTCTCTCATTTCCCTCAGGCCTTCGACGGTTTCGCCGAGTTGGGCATCTCTCGACTGATGGAGCCCTCGGACATGGTCCTACTGGCCGTGCCTGACCGCCTCATCGTCATGACCTACCTCAACCAGATCCGCACCTACTTCACGGGCCAGGAGCTGAGTGTGCTGCACATCGAAGCGGACAGCAGTGAGTCCAGCTACGGCGTGGCCGGGGATAGCCGGGAGGGCCCCAACCCGGAGGCCACCGCACGCTACTGTCAACGGATCCAAGATGAGGCCCTCACTATAGAGACCGATGTGGGCACTGCAGAGAAGAAGACGGATAGTAACACTAAGGAGGGCACCAATGGGGATGTGGTCCCGCCCTCTAGAACCAAACGGCTACAGGCTGCAGGAACAGCAGGAGGGGCCCACGCCCCCGTCGCACCCCCTAGGACACATTTCTTATCTGCCAAGTCTGGGTTCTCTCACCTAAAGGATGCAGATCTGGTCAAGAAACGGCGGTCACAACGCAGGTCAACAGACGAGGCAGACTCAACCGAGGTAAGTGGCCTACGATATCTCTCTCTCTCTCTCTTCACTTTCTCTCCCTCTCATCACCCGTCTTTGTCTCTCTTTCTCTCTCTCTCCACTTTCTGCCACTTAACCTCTCTTTCTCCATCTCTGTGAGTGATTCCTGTGTTGTATTTACAGGTTGTTACAGGACAGGAAGAGGGTGGAGCTGACAGGATAAAATCTGAAACAGGTACATACAGTATATTATATGTTCTGAGTTTACACACACACACACACACACACACACACACACACACACACACACACACACACACACACACACACTTACTGAGTCCCCAGTTTCCCAGGTAATCTATGATTGCTCAACACCCATCAGAGGAGCAGTGGATAGGAGAGAGAGAGAGAGAGAGAGAGCAGATAATTCATCACAGTTTTCTTTGTTGTACTTGACTTATCCATCCCCTGAGCAGTCTTTAGCCTATCAAACTATGCTAATTACCTCTTGTCATCGCAGTCTAGTTTTCCACTTTTATGCTCTTCCATTAATTGGAGCTACTGCATAATGTTGCTATGTATCTCGTTACGCTGTGTGTTTGTCTGTATGTTTCATATAGGAAGAACAGCTGGTGAAGAAGGACGATCGGCTGAGGAGGTCTGTCACTTTCACTGTCATAAACACTTATGTGCATTAAGGAAATACAAATGTTCTGTATTTTTTTATTATTATTTTTTTTATTTCACCTTTATTTAACCAGGTAGGTCAGTTGAGAACAAGTTCTCATTTGCAACTGCGACCTGGCCAAGACAAAGCAAAGCAGTGCGACAAAAAACAACACAGAGTTACACATTAAACAAACAGTCAAAAACACAATAGAAAATCTATATACAGCGTGCAAAATGTAGTGCAAAAATGCAGTAAGGTTAGGAGGTAGGACAATAAATAGACTATAGTGGTGAAATAAATTACAGAATTATCATCATAAAGATCTATCTCTCTCTCTCTCTCTCTCTCTCTCTCTCTGTTTCTCTGTTTCTCTCTCTCTCTCTGTCTCTCTCTGTCTCTCTCTGTCTCTCTCTGTCTATCTCTGTCTCTCTGTCTGTGTGTGTGTGTGTACAGGACACCAGCCAGTATGTGCTGAGGGAGATGCAGGCCCTAGAGGTGGAACAGAAGCACATTGACAGCAGGGCAGACATTGTGGAAAGGAGACTACGGCAACTGATGGAGTCAGGTGAGGGGAGGAGGGAGAAGGGGATGGAGGGAGGAGGAGGGGGATGAAGGGGGGATGGAGGGAGGGGGTGGTGGAGGGAGGACTCATCCATCCCCTGAGCATTGACATAACTCACTCTAATTACTTTGTTGGCTTCCTGTCGTTAGGATTACAGTCCTTAGGGAGGAGAGGGGATGTAGGGAGGAAGAAAGTGAGAGAAAAATAAAGGCTTTAAGTATTTTCAAAACGTCTATTTATAATGATGCCCTCACTGTCTCCATACATGTAGGTAGTGACAAGTTGCAGGAGGAGAAGCTGATTCAGGAGTGGTTCACTCTGGTCAACAAGAAGAACGCCCTCATCAGGAGACAAGACCAACTACAGCTACTGTAAGATCCACCATCCCCACTGTGTTCTCTACCGTTACCTAGTGCTTTACACAACGCTGACATATTATAGATACATTACATTGATCTAACCACAAGGCATTCTGGTCCACAGGCAAGAAGAGCAGGACCTGGAAATGAGGTTTGAGATGCTGAACCGGGAGCTGAGAGACATGATGGCTATTGAAGGTTAAACTACAGTACCAATATACTAAATTACAAGATTCATGTTCTGTGATACAGCTCATTACTGTGGCCAGATGTAGTCATAGTGACACCCAAACCATACAATAACAAAAATATCTCTGCAAAGGAAATGAGTATATTGTGCTGTTGTGTATGGCAGTGTTAGGTTATACTTTATGGTACAGTAGACGGTCTCAGAGAAAAACTCAAACTAGATTTATTCACCACACTGTGTGTTGCAGCTGCAGAGCACACACACAGTGCACACAAACATACACTACCGTTCAAAAGTTTGGGGTCACTTAGAAATGTCCTTGTTTTCCATGAAAACATACATTAAATTAGTTGCAAAATGAATAGGAAATATAGTCAAGACGTTGACAAGGTTCTAAATAATGATTTTTATTGAAATAATAATTGTGTCCTTCAAACGTTGCTTTCATCAAATAATCCTCCATTTGCAGCAATTACAGCCTTGCAGACCTTTGGCATTCTAGTTGTTAATTTGTTGAGGTAATCTGAAGAGAGTTCACCCCATGTTCCCTGAAGCACCTCCCACAAGTTGGATTGGCTTGATAGGCGTTTCTTACGTACCATACGGTCAAGCTGCTCCCACAACATCGCAATAGGGTTGAGATCCAGTGACTGTGCTGGCCACTCCATTATAGACAGAATACCAGCTGACTGCTTCTTCCCTAAATAGTTATTGCATAGTTTGAAGCTGTGCTTTGGGTCATTGACCTGTTGTAGGAGGAAATTGGCTTCAATTAAGCACTGTCCACAGAGCATGGCATGGTGTTGCAAAATGGAGTGATAGCCTTCCTTCTTCAAGATCCCTTTTACCCTGTACAAATATCCCACTTTACCACCACCAAAGCACCCCCTGTAAGGATCTATGTTCGGAGAGGTCTCTGGAAACCTTTATGGTGTTAAAGTTTAGTGTCCAGAGGCCTCTCTGGATATGTTGAGTTTGTGGTTGCTCCCCAATTAGAGGCAGCTGCGCGGTATTGCCTCTAATTGGGCAGCCTATTGAAGTTGAGTGGTTTTCCACCTGGGTGTGGGTCTTTGAGTGTGTTCCACACCAGTTCATGTGCTCGCCTTTTGTTATGTTGTTGATATTAAAAGGTGTTACGTCTCACTACGCCTCGGGTGCTTTTCTTTCAAAAACAAGGACATTTCTAAGTGACCCCAAACTTTTGAATGATAGTGTATATTTATACCTTCCGATTAGACTGAGTGCCCTCCTTGTATTTCTAGGATAAACAGTCAGTCTCTGTTGCTGGGCAAGAATTGAGTCTCTTCCTCCTATTGGTATTATTCTGGCCCAGCCTGAGTCCAGAACCTTGGTTCTCCTCCCTGCCTTTCACAGGTCTTAATGGTCAGGAGAGGCCTTGGTTATTGGGGGGTACACATTCCTGCAGTCTACTGCAGTCCACTAAATAATTACACTTCTCATACACAAAGAGCTTAAACCTAACACTACTTTCAATCTCTAAGAATATAAAACGGTTTATTCATACTAAGAGTAAATAATGATATAAAACAGTGAAGATATAAGACAGTGTTATAGAACCTTCATTTACGATATATAAGCTCTAACCAACCCTTATGGAATCATCCTTTGTGTTTTCCCTAAATACATACAGATCATTCCATCTAACCATTACAACTGCTAGGCTCATTTAGAATTAAAAACAGATTAAAACGGGCTCATGTCAGATAAACTTTGGGTGTGATTGACTCACGCTGTTAAAACGTCTGTTTGGTAAAGTTAAAGACTTCCCAACTATGCCAAGTGGTATCTGCCGACCTACTGGTTTGAGGAAGTGATCCTTTCTTTAATTACATCATTTATCGCAATCCTGTATTTACTTCCAGCTGAATCACGAGGTCAGTTTAAAATTAAACACATTGCAATAAAAAGCTGGCTATGAAAGTCAATTGCACGTTGGCAAAGCAATAACTGTCTTCTCTACTCTGTACCACCCTCAATCGCTTACCGCTCGTTCTCTGTCAGCCTCTTCACTGCTCACTTTCTCCCTGTCACCCTCTCCCTGTCACCCTCTCCTCCGCTCACCCTCTCCTCCGCTCACCCTCTCCCTGTCACCCTCTCCTCCGCTCACCCTCTCCCTGTAACCCTCTCCTCCGCTCACCCTCTCCCTGTAACCCTCTCCTCCGCTCACCCTCTCCCTGTAACCCTCTCCTCCGCTCACCCTCTCCCTGTAACCCTCTCCTCCGCTCACCCTCTCCCTGTCACCCTCTCCTCCGCTCACCCTCTCCCTGTCACCCTCTCCTCCGCTCACCCTCTCCCTGTAACCCTCTCCTCCGCTCACCCTCTCCCTGTCACCCTCTCCTCCGCTCACCCTCTCCCTGTAACCCTCTCCTCCGCTCACCCTCTCCCTGTAACCCTCTCCTCCGCTCACCCTCTCCCTGTCACCCTCTCCTCCGCTCACCCTCTCCCTGTCACCCTCTCCTCCGCTCACCCTCTCCCTGTCACCCTCTCCTCCGCTCACCCTCTCCCTGTCACCCTCTCCTCCGCTCACCCTCTCCCTGTCACCCTCTCCTCCACTCACCCTCTCCCTGTCACCCTCTCCTCCACTCACCCTCTCCTTTTTTGTTGTCCTCCAGAGTGGCAGAAGACAGCGGCCCATAAGCACAGGGAACAGCTGCTACTGCAGGAGCTGGTGTCTCTGGTCAACCTGAGGGACGAGCTGGTCCACGACATGGACGCCAAGGAGAAAGGGTGAGACAGTCACGGCTGTGTCCCAGATGGCACCCTATTCCCTGTACAGTGCACTACTTTTGACTAGAGCCTAATTGGCCCCTGGTCAAAAGTAGTGCACTATGTAGGGAATAGGGTGCCATCTGGGACGCACCCCATGGTCCAGCTGAGTCACACACGCTGAATACACAGACGCACAGCAAAGACAGACGCTTAACACACTCTGCTTGACATTAACCATGAGTGTATTCATCTAGGGGGACGGTATGCTATGGGGTGAATGAGATATCAGGTGTCTTTGTGAGTTTTGTCTTCCACTGCCACACAGTTGAACCTAAGTCTGAGAGAGTGACTGTTTGCTATGGGACTACTGTTCTAGCAGTTCTCTCCCTGTTCTCTGCGCCTAGGGCTCTGGAGGAGGATGAGAGGCTGGAGAGAGGCCTGGAGCAGAGACGCAGGAAGTACAGCAGGAAGAGCAAGCAGGAGAAGTGTGTGCTGCAGTGAGGCCTGGCTTCGGACACGCCTGAACCAGGCAGCCCAGTGGAAGGTCACACCTGAACCAGGCAGCCCAGTGGAAGGTCACACCTGAACCAGGCAGCCCAGTGGACGGTCACCTGGGTGCACATTGGGACTAAAGTTGTATGTGTCTGGATCATAGCATCAACACTACTTGGAAGAGACTGAGAACTGTGTTATGTGACTGCACTAAGAGGACGTTAAAACGATGTTCACTCACCCCCCTCTCCATGATAAGACTGAGTCTCAATGCAACCTATGACTGGTTATCAACAGTCACCCTGCTCTTCAGATTGGGTTTTGATTGGATTGTTTTTTTTTTGTGCATAGTGTGTGTGTATGTGTGTTTGTATGTGTGCGTGTATGTGAATGTGTGCTTGATGTGTGTGTTTGTGAGTGCAAAAGAGGACACTATACTTTGTTACACAATCTATGACTATATGCCATTATTTTGTGTTTTAACTTCAGGTCACAAAGACATATCCCTAACTAACTTATCACCAGATAGTTGCCTTACACTCTTAGAAAAAAGTGTTCCAAAATGGTTCTTTGTCTGTCCCCATAGGATAACCCTTTTTGGTTCCAGGTAGAACTCTTTTGTGTTTCATGTAGAACCCTCTGTGGAATGGGTTTTACATGGACCCCAAAGGGGTTCTACATTGAATAAAAAGGGTTCGACCTGGAACCAAAAAGGGTTCTTCAAAGGGTTCTCCTATGGGGATAGCCGATTAACCGTTTTAGGTTCTAGATCCAAGATACTGTAGAATCTGTTACAGTAGTGTATTGTACAATGGGTTACTTTAAAAATGTATTTTTTTACTGAATGGGATATTATGGAAGGGGCAGGCCTCTAGTACTTAGCTATACCAAATAGCTACATTAGGCCCATGCAGCATGTGGCTTGATTAACCCCTTTTCACGTATAGTTAAATGAGCAGTCTGATTATTGACAATTACAATGGAGAGATGGAAGTGAAGTGCTCGGTGTCTGAAAGAACAGAACAGTTTAAACGTGATGGAAATATTTTATAGTTTTATTTATTGAATAGGTATTCGACAGATAATCCTACAGATCCTTCCTGTCAAATGTGCCTTTAATCAGATCCAGTGAGAAGAAAAAAATAACGGAAGTAGGACTCAACTTTGTGTTCCCAGTTCAAAAATGTTTATGCAGTTCAGTTACTGTTTGTGACATTAGTCTTGTAGTGCCTTGTTTTCCATTTATAGTTTTTGTTGTTTTGAAAGTTTAATAAGGAAGCGGTGGAATTATACATTTCAAGATGATCTAAAATGCTAGAGAACAGGAATATTCAAACAGAAAACATCAGGCAAATGCATGTTTTGTAGTGTTTCCATCTTAACCTTACCACTATCAATTGCTATAGTCTTATGCACATGCTTATTACTGAATCTGTAATATGAAAAAGTGTATGCGTTAAACAAATAACCCTCATATGCCAACATGGTAAAAAAAAACAAAAAACCGTTACTTTTGCTAAAATATATTCTAGCATTAAAACTCCAGCACTTCGTTACAGCAGTATTACTACAGATGTAGGATCTTAATTTGAGCATTTTTAAAACTCAAATACACTACAACTTTGCGTTTCCTGCTTTGCAGGGAAATTCTCTGCAACAAAATAGTGATCAAATTAAGATCCTACATCTATATTTTTGGTTAGGCAGGAGTGCGCCAGAGGTTGATATTTGCTTGACATTTTCTCCTCTAAACTTTGTGTAATGTTAAGTTATTATGAGCGCAGGCGTTTCTATTTTACTGAGACTACTTAACTACTTAACAGAGTAAAAACATGATTGTGTTCCAGCTTGCACCTCCCCCTCTGCCCCACTGTTGTTAGTTACTGTGGTAATGTTGCTGCCACGGTGTGAGTTTGAGAGATTTTACTTGTAGTTTTCTGAAATAGCTTTTTGTGAAAGTTTTGTTTGTTTTAAATGTACATTTGCACAATTTGTGAATTTTGGAGAATAAAAGCTATTTTGGATCACTATTTTTGGAAACGACCTTGTATCCACCTTGTTTATTTTAATTCAATGTTTATCTGTTTCATTCATATGGATATCATACATTTAAGAACCCTGGAAGAACCAGGAAGAGAATATGACTCTTTCAGATGTTAAAAGGAACGAAGCCCTTGCAGGTTGAAGATATTCTTCAATACATTAATAACTTGCTAAGGATGGAATGTAAAGGGCATTAAGCCAGATAAATGTGTTAGGGTGTTAATAGGAGATCATTTGTGTGCCCAGATAATTATTGATTTGGTACCAAACAGTCAACTAAATGTAATCAGTTTCAGCACCCAAAAAGAGTACCGGCACATATTTGAGTCCAAGCCGAGCACTGTTGAACGTAGAAAGCCATGGTCAGTGTGGCAATGGGTGGATGCTATTTCCCTTCAGGTGTTTTTTTTACTCGAAAACTCTCTTTTGTTATTTGTTTCATTAGTCCACTGTTGATATAGTCCCAAAATGTTTTGCATGCCAGAAATCAAGTTGTCAAGATCTATAACTAAATAGAGAAATACAGCCACTATTTCCCTTCAGGTGTTTTTACTCATTCATTTCCATTCCACTGAGAGTTGGACCTCATTGTTAGTCTCAGTGCATTGCCTATGGGCACCATGATGATTTAGTTAGTCCAGTGCACGGAGCTCTAGGGGCACCATGATGATTTAGTTAGTCCAGTGCACGGAGCTCTAGGGGCACCATGATGATTTAGTTAGTCCAGTGCACGGAGCTCTAGGGGCACCATGATGATTTAGTTAGTCCAGTGCACGGAGCTCTAGGGGCACCATGATGATTTAGTTAGTCCAGTGCACGGAGTTCTAGGGGCACCATGATGATTTAGTTAGTCCAGTGCACGGAGCTCTAGGGGCACCATGATGATTTAGTTAGTCCAGTGCACGGAGCTCTAGGGGCACCATGATGATTTAGTTAGTCCAGTGCACGGAGCTCTAGGGGCACCATGATGATTTAGTTAGTCCAGTGCACGGAGCTCTAGGGGCACCACTTACCAAAACATCTGACACCACTTACCAAAACATCTGACACCACTTACCAAAACATCTGACACCTGACACCACTTACCAAAACATCTGACACCTGACACGACTTACTAAAACATCTATACCTGACACCACTTACCAAAACGTCTGACACCACTTACTAAAACATCTGACACCTGACACCACTTACTAAAACATCTGACACCACTTACTAAAACATCTGACACCTGACACCACTTACTAAAACATCTGACACCTGACACCACTTACCAAAATCTGACACCTGACACGAAAGCAAAAAACAGACCATGTTTGTATGCAGCTTTATTAACGCAATTAAAATTATTATTATTTTTACGTTGTTTGCAAAATGATAGAAAAGGTGGGTCTCTCACAATGAAGGGTCGCCACTATGCCTGTGTCACGGCTGTGTGTAGAAAAGGACCGAGGCGCAGCGCTGTAGTAGTTCGACATTTTATTTGCGAACTCAAAACAATAAACCAGAGCAAAACAACCGTAGCGTGCGTGCGTAAAGATAACCTAAACACAACAATGTCCCACAACACAGGCGGAAAACGAAGTAACTTAAATGGGATGCCCAATTAGAGACAACGCATACCAGCTGTCTCTAATTGAGGACCAAACGCAAATGAACACACAGAGTTCACTAGAACTCTCCTGTCAGGCCCTGACCTTGCCAACCATAGAGAAGCCAGAGGCGAAATCACATGTTAGATGGTTTGTTTCTGTGCGATCGATGACATTAAACAAATATTGAAATGTTCGTAATACAACTAAAAAAGTATTTACAAGCAAAACTACTGTTTGTACAAATTATGTTTCTGTTAATGCGTGTCAAAGCGCAATCCATGGCCCTGATAGCTTTCTCTTTGACCTCTCTACTTTACCAAAATAATAGTCTGAGTAACTAATTCAACTGTAAAATTCAACACATTGTTGGTCAAAAATATATACGCCTAATGGTGTGTGTGTGTGTGTGTGTGTTTCCTAACTAACTAACAAGCGTATATTAGGGCCCGTCATAATGACGTACACTGGGGCCTGTGGTAACTAGCTTACGCCACCATATCTATGTTTTCTTTGTACGACGGTGGAAAGCAGAAATTGACCCAAATAGCGAAGTAAGCCATATGAATTTAAATGTAAAATAAGGAAAGAAGAAGTGAGAGATATTTACCAATATTGGGCATGTGATGACCAGTGGGAGGAAAAGCATCTGTCAGAGGAACATGGGAAAACAGTAGTCTATACAGGATGTACGTACATGAGAGCAGAAAGAGCTGAATAATATGACTCAAGCCTTCTCTCCTCTGCCTATATGAACTGTTGTTCTCATTATCAGTTTCTCATGAATGCTTTTACACCTTTCTAACATGCTTGTTGAAGTTTACAAACTGATAATCAACTTCATAAGTAATCATAAAATAATGTTTGATTGGTTGACCATCATCATCATCATCATCATCATCATCATCATTATTAACAAAAACAACAACAGACAACAACAACAGTGACCCTTGCAGAATTTGAATATTCTTCTAATGTAAATTATTCTAATAGAAAATTATTCAGCAAAATGAATTTATTTTGGTAGAGGTAGGACTAGATAAGATATCTGTGCACTTTTAATGGAGCTACTACTACAGGATAAAAACAACAACAACAGGATGGAGGTTATCAAATGAAATTCAGGCCTCAGCACTCTAATCTTCCTTCCTGTAATTGTGTTATTCTACCAAGGGGTGGATGGAGGAGGGAATTCTAGTTATGTAATAGCCTTCATGCGTTGCGACATTATTTTGGTCAAACTGAGGATCCCAGGCTGAAAGAGGTTCCGCCATCGCAAAACTTCCTCATAATAGCACCAAGTTATCCCTTGAAGACAGCGTGTTCTGAGTTATTTTGAGAGCTCTTGAGAAGATTGGGAAGTGTGCGGACGATGTCGGCCGTAAGGTGGAATGTTGTACTTTGGTTTTGCATATACTGCGGCAGCACCTTTACTGAACCAACCTCGGAAGAAGGTAAGTCATTCATTCAGGTGTTCAAGATGACGTCCGAACGATATACAGCGGGTGAAATAAGTATTGAACACGTCACCATTTTTCTTAGTAAATACAGTGGGGAGAACAAGTATTTGATACACTGCCGATTTTGCAGGTTTTCCTACTTACAAAGCATGTAGAGGTCTGTAATTTTTATCATAGGTACACTTCAACTGTGAGGGACGGAATCTAAAACAAAAATCCAGAAAATCACATTGTATGACTTTTAAATAATTAATTTGCATTTTATTGCATAACATAAGTATTTGATCACCTACCAGCCAGTAAGAATTCTGTCTCTCACAGACCTGTTAGTTTTTCTTTAAGAAGCCCTCCTGTTCTCCACTCATTACCTGTATTAACTGCACCTGTTTGAACTCGTTACCTGTATAAAATACACCTGTCCACACACTCAATCAAACAGACTCTAACCTCTCCACAATGGCCAAGACCAGAGAGCTGTGTAAGGACATCAGGGATAAAATTGTAGACCTGCACAAGGCTGGGATGGGCTACAGGACAATAGGCAAGCAGCTTGGTGAGAAGGCAACAACTGTTGGCGCAATTATTAGAAAATGGAAGAAGTTCAAGATGACGGTCAATCTCCCTCGGTCTGGGGCACCATGCAAGATCTCACCTCGTGGGGCATCAATGATCACGAGGAAGGTAAGGGGTCAGCCCAGAACTACACGGCAGGACCTGGTCAATGACCTGAAGAGAGCTGGGACCACAGTCTCAAAGAAAACCATTAGTAACACACTACGCCGTCATGGATTAAAATCCTGCAGCGCACGCAAGGTCCCCCTGCTCAAGCCAGCGCATGTCCAGGCCCGTCTGAAGTTTGCCAATGACCATCTGGATGATCCAGAGGAGGAATGGGAGAAGGTCATGTGGTCTGATGAGACAAAAATAGAGCTTTTTGGTCTAAACACCTCTCGCCGTGTTTGGAGGAAGAAGAAGGATTAGTACAACCCCAAGAACACCATCCCAACCGTGAAGCATGGAGGTGGAAACATCATTCTTTGGGGATGCTTTTCTGCAAAGGCGACAGGACGACTGCACCGTATTGAGGGGAGGATGGATGGGGCCATGTATCGCGAGATCTTGGCCAACAACCTCCTTCCCTCAGTAAGAGCATTGAAGATGGGTCGTGGCTGGGTCTTCCAGCATGACAACGACCCGAAACACACAGACAGGGCAACTAAGGAGTGGCTCCGTAAGAAGCATCTCAAGGTCCTGGAGTGGCCTAGCCAGTCTCCAGACCTGAACCCAATAGAAAATCTTTGGAGGGAGCTGAAAGTCCGTATTGCCCAGCGGCAGCCCCGAAACCTGAAGGATCTGGAGAAGGTCTGTATGGAGGAGTGGGCCAAAATCCCTGCTGCAGTGTGTGCAAACCTGGTCAAGAACTACAGGAAACGAATGATCTCTGTAATTGCAAACAAAGGTTTCTGTACCAAATATTAAGTTCTGCTTTTCTGATGTATCAAATACTTATGTCATGCAATAAAATGCAAATTAATTACTTAAAAATCATACAATGTGATTTTCTGAGTTGAAGAGTACCTATGATAAAAATTACAGACTTCTACATGCTTTGTAAGTGGGAAAACCTGCAAAATCGGCAGTGTATCAAATACTTGTTCTCCCCACTGTATATTTCCAAAGGTGCTATTGACATGACATTTTCACCAGATGCTGGTAACAACCGAAGTAATCCATACATACAAAGAAACCAAAACAAATAAGTTCAGAAATTAAGTTATGTGTAGTAATGTGAAATGACACAGCGAAAAAGTATTGAACACATGAAGAAAGGGAGGTGCAAAAAGGCATGGAAAGCCAAGACAACAGCTGAAAACTATCAGTAATTAAAAAGCAATCCAGCCCCCTGTCAGTGCAAATTAATATCAGCTGGTTCAGTCCCAACTAATGGCCTACAAAAAGGTCTCATTGCCAAGGTGTCACACAAGACACATCTCATGATGGGTAAAAGCAAAGAGCTGTCTCAAGACCTTCGCAACCTAATTGTTGCAAAACATAATGGATGGCATTGGTTATAGGCGCATTTCTAAGCTTCTGAATGTTCCAGTGAGCACTGTTGGGGCCATAATACGTAAGTGGAAAGACAATCATTTCACCATAAATTTGCCTCGACCAGCTGCTCCTCGCAAGATTTCTGACAGAGGAGTGAAAAGAATAATCAGAAAAGTTGTCCAAGAGCCAAGGACCACTTGTGGAGAGCTTCAAAAAGACCTGCAATTAGCAGGTACTGTTGTCTCAAAGAAAACAGTAAGTAATGCACTCCACCGCCATGGCCTGTATGCACGCTCACCACGCAAGACTCCATTGCTGAAAAAAAAGCATGTTGAAGCTCGTTTAAAGTTTGATTCACAACATTTGGAAAAGCCAGTGAAATACTGGGAGAATATAGTGTGGTCAGATGAGAGCAAAATTGAACTGTTTGGATGTCATAATACACACCATGTTTGGAGGAGAAATGGCACTGCACATCACCCTAAAAACACCATACCAACAGTGAAGTTTGGAGGTGGGAACATCATGGTGTGGGGCTGCTTTTCAGCAAATGGTACTGGCAAACTTCACATAATTGAAGGAAGGATGAATGGGCAAATTTACCAAGACATTCTTGACAAAAATCTGCTGCCATCTACCAGGATGATGAAGATGAAACGAGGGTGGACATTTCAGCAAGACAATGATCCCAAACACACAGCCAAGGAAACTCTCAATTGGTTTCAAAGAAAGAAAATAAAGCTGCTAGAATGGCCCAGCCAATCACCTGACTTAAATCCCATTGAAAATCTATGGAAAGAACTGAAGATCAAGATTCATAGAAGAGGCCCACGGAACCTTCAAGATTTGAAGACTGTTTGTGTCGAAGAATGGGCCAAAATCACACCAGAGCAATGCATGCGACTAGTTTCGCCATACAGGAGGCGTCTTGAAGCTGTCATTAGACAACAAAGACTTTTGTACAAAGTATTAAATAAATATCAGTAAGTGTGTTCAATACTTTTTCCCTGTGTCATTTCACATTATTACACATAACCTTTGGTTTCTTTGTATGTATGGATTACTTGGGTTGTTACCAACATCTGGTGAAAATTTCATGTCAATAGCACCTTTGGAAATATATTTACTGAGAAAAATGGTGACGTGTTCAATACTTATTTCATCCGCTGTACGTTGTTGTGTATACTTTGACTAGGCACATAAATAGTCTGTACTGTATATTTGACCATATTTTCAGATTAACAATAGTTTTCTTTTAAATTCTCCCGGTAGTAATATGCTACTGTATTGTACATTACACTGATAAAATGAATCAAATCAAACTTTTATTTATAATAATAAAATAAAAAAAGAGAATGTAAATACTGTTACTGTCTGCGAACTTTACAGTATTTACATTTCATGCCAGAACACCAAATTATTTGACAGCTGCAATGCTCTCATTTTATGGTTCATATAAACCACTTTTACTTCCCATCCTCTCTCCTCTTTCCCCACCTCTGTCCCCTCTCTCCTCCTCCTTTCAGTGGAGCTCTTCAGCTCAGACAAACAGGCCAGTCTGAAATGGACATCTTATCCAAAACTCCAAGCAGTAAGTACACTCTAAAAAGTAAAAGGTTCCTGGAGTATCCTTTAGGGGTTCTTCAAATTGAAACTGTGGGGGAACCACTATTATTCTTCAAATAACGTATTGTTATAGCCTACATATTCTTACCTCTTTGTTGAATAATATCCATTGAATTGTGTACATTTTCAGTTTTAGAAAGATTTGTACAAATATGAAAAGATCGATGGTTTTTCAGTTAAGTGCCTGCACCTGATGTACTTTGAAATTCAAATCTAAATGTTTCAGTTGGGCAGTTAGGTTACTGCAAGAATCCACACCAACTAAGGAGGTTCCTTGATTAACCCCACCTCCTATGGGGTTCTTGGAAGAACCTTTTGGGGGCCATTTTCAGTGCCAAGAACCCTAAGGGTCTTCAAAGAACTTTGACGATCTTAGAAGAACCCTAGTTGAACCACTAATTCTGCTCTCTATGCCAAGCAGAAACAGTAGATGTGGTGGAGGTTTAGATCAGTTACTTTATAGATCATTCATGAAATACATTTTTGTACATTAAGCATGGGAATCTCTGTTGAAGGTGCTTTTTAGTCCATTACTTAGTTAAATCTGTATGCGGGAAACTGGCCCCTGGTGTTTTTGGCACTGTCCTACAGTAGGCCTATGGCTGTATGCCTAATAACATGCTATATCATCCTCTCGTGTCACTACAGTGGAGTGAGAAACCACTGAATATGGGTTCAGAGACACAAGTCCCAGTCTATCAAGCCTGCGCTGTCAACAAAAAACACAGATCAAGATCACTACTGACTAATTGGATTGCACGGAAGGATGCCCTGCACTTGCTATTGGACCTAAAATTCGCCCAGGAAGAGGAGTCATCATCCAATCAGCTGAGTCCACTCCAGGTCCACCTTCTGGAATCAAACTCTCCACTGTCCATATTTAGTGAATCCAAGAATCCCCTCGATCTCCAAGCATCGCAGACTTTCAGCGCCACAACAGAAGGGAATCGGATCAAGGAGTACCTTAAAAACAGCCTGGGATTAGTGTTAAACACGGAGCCTCTCTCACACGACGGCTTCCATCTTGGATTCACCTACTCAGGGCCCTGCATCTTCCTAGCCTCTGTCAGGCTGTACTACAAGAGATGTCCTCGGTTGGTCAGACACCTGGTTGAGTTTGCAAAAGCGTCTGCAGGAGCGGGGCCATTGACAGGGTCCTGTGTGGAGGGGGCCGTGGGGGTGGAGGGGCAGGTGGACCCCCCTCAGAGGGAGTGCCAGGCAAACGGGGAGTGGGGTCCACTGCAAGGGGGGTGCACCTGCGCCCCGGGTCACGAAGCAAAGGGGGACTCTTGTGAAGGTATTTGAAGACCAACCCGAAACACATCACCAAGATGACACAGTAGATACACAGTATATTTTTTGGGCCAGGAGTTTTTCCCAGTCAGGCCCCATGTATCTTATAAGGGCTAGCTGCCTATCTGTGTAGTAGCCTTGACAGATTTATTTGGGTTTCTTCCAACAGCCTGTATTGCTGGATACTACAAGGCAGCCAATGAGAGTGGGCGTTGTCGCTTGTGTCCACCCAACAGCAAGACGGACGGGGAGAGTGCAGAAGGGTGTGACTGTGGTCAGGGGTACTTCCGCCTCCTGGGTGACCCGTATGTCACGGGGTGCACACGTAAGACACTCCGACCGAGTTCCTCAAACCACTTAATTTTTGTAATTTCACAGAAGTATCAAACAAGATCTAATCAATGTGCATATACAGCGTGTGTTTATTTATGGATGAGTTGTGTAGAATGTAATAAGAAGTTAAACAAGTTGCTTCAACTGAATAAGAATGTGCCATATTGGAGCAGTCAGAGAGGGTCATTCATGGATCTTAATGACACAATAGGAAACATGTTTGTAGATGATAACCATGTTTCTTTAATTTCCAAATTTTCTTATCTTTTATTATCCCGAGCTGTTTGGCATTTAGTATTTCTCTTCCACAGGACCCCCCTCTGCTCCTGTAAATCTAACAGTCCAGCACCTCAACGACTCAATGCTGACTCTGCTTTGGGACCCTCCCATTGACCTGGGGGGGAGGCAGGAAATGATGTATGACGTGGAATGCTCGGAGTGGGAGGGAGGGACTGATGGTCAGTGGGTGGTGTGTGGGGAGGCGGTAATCTTTCTCCCTGCTTCATCGAGACTGACCGTCACTGCAGTCAACCTCACAGGGGTCAGCCCATGGTCGGACTACAGGCTGTCGGTCCGGGCAAGTAATGACGTGTCATTCCACCAGGGGGCAGCTGCAGCAGCGTCATCAGTAGCACCCATAATCATTCATAGATGTGAGTCTGTCTGGATGATGTCATCGCATGCATGGTCATTACTACCACCTCATTCTAACACAGCTGTAACTGCTGCGGCTGATACAACGGTGGGTCTAATCCTGAATGCTGATTGGTTAAAACTAAGGATGAAAGTGTGAGTCATGATCATGATAAGAATTGTCCCGCTGTGATCATACCGTTATCATGTCATAACATGATGTCATCACATGGGCGTTGCTGTTACGGTACATTAACAAAACTGAAATGGCTGTTGCTGATAATGCTGCTTAAAGATAATCATGACTCAGAACACTAACCTGTTAAAAGCCTCACTATGCTGATAAAACATGCACTGTGTACATATGCGTAAGGTCTGACAGGACAGATGATTATACCGGTCTTTCTACAGGGAAATCTTCAGTGATAAACACCCCTGGCCCCATCCCCCTGGATGCCCAAAGCACCCCTGGGGAGGGTCCTTTTCCCTGGGTGATCATAGGAGCTCTACTGGGAGTCCTCCTTCTCTTGGTTCTGGTCCTTGCTGCTGTTTATTCTCTGCGACGCAAATACACCTGGCTCAGGTAAACCAGAATACCCAACTGGGGACCAGAGGAGGCTGGTGGGAGGATGGGCTCTTTGTAATGTCTGGAATAGAGTTATTGGAACGGTATCAATCACATCAAACATATAGAAACCACATTTGACTCCGTTCCATAAATACCATTCAAGCCATTACAATGAGCCCGTCATCCTATAGCTCCTCCAACCAGCCTCCTCTGCTGGGGACAGAGCCTTTGTGATCTAGCTTGGACATAGACGTTGATATATATTTATTTTCCAGTGAAGACCAGGAGGTAGAGCTGCTGCCTTTTCAGTCAGGTGTGACCTATTGTCGTAATGAGGGCCTGCACGCTGCCCCTCAGGAAGTCAACCGTGAGTCTAAAACTGCCAAGAATTCACTATAAACAGTAGACGCAGTATTTCTATCTATGTAGATAACAGAGTTGTGTCCCCATTTGACTCTCCCTCTCCCTTTTTTCCTCTCCGTTCTCTCCTCTCCTATAGCGGTGGTGGTACCTGGTGTGGTCCAGTTGCTGGAGGGTGTTAGTGACAGACTGCAGACCAGTCTGAGGGAAGCCCTGGTGGACAGGAGCCAGCTGACCCTGGGAAAGGAGCTGGGATCTGGTCAGTCAAGGAGACTTATCATATAACATTCTATTCTATTCTACAGCCTGCTTTTCCATCCTGTCTCTGGCTGATATATCCTGATAATGAAGCATGTTTCAGTGAATTATGTGTTTTGACTGTACCTCCAGGAGAGTTTGGCTCTGTCTACGAGGGGATCTTTACTCAAGAGGAAGGGATGGACATCAAAGTAGCTGTCAAGACCATGAGAGGTACGCATCATTCAGGGAATTATCCCCATGTAACGTTAATGGATATCTTGAATTATCCCCATGTAACGTTAATGGATATCTTGAATTATCCCCATGTAATGTTAATGGATATCTTGAACTATCCCCATGTAATGTTAATGGATATCTTGAACTATCCCCATGTAACGTTAATGGATATCTTGAACTATCCCCATGTAATGTTAATGGATATCTTGAATTATCCCCATGTAATGTTAATGGACATCTTGAATTATCCCCATGTAACGTTAATGGATATCTTGAATTATCCCCATGTAACGTTAATGGATATCTTGAATTATCCCCATGTAACGTTAATGGATATCTTGAATTAGTATTACTTTCTTAGCTACAGTATACATTTCTCCCTTGCATATTACATCATTTACGCAGCAGCATATGTCAAGACATTTTTTGAAAAACAAAAAACAGTCACTCCATTGAATAGCAGGCTAAAGTTAGTGGTTTCTTTGCAACGCTTGTAGTTAGCCACTGATTCCTAACAAACGACTCATTGTTGAATTTGCGATTTCCAACTTGTGTAATCTTTATGGCCGATGAGCACCGATAAGTTATAATTTCTCTTTATTATTTCTCTTCATATGACAAGGATTAAAAAAAATTTGCTTGTCGATTGTCTACTTGATATATGATGATGACTGCTAGCTACGATTTTGAAAGTAAAATGTTGACAGGATCAGTCCAATCAAAGCAACTGTAGATATAACGTGATTTGACGTCATTATATCTGTGGCCAATGACCTTGAGCCTTCTTGGAAGGGCACTTCTAATCTAAGTCTATGAAAGGACCCAAAGAGCTCACATTTTTTATTTCCACCCTTACTAAAGGCGGGTGACGTAGTGTACCCATGAGTGACAGAACACTGAGCTAATCACTGTGCAATGCTGAGCCAATCACGCTGCAATGCTCCTATTTTCTGCTGGCCAGCCCCACCCCCACCACCACAGAAAGCACTGAGCTAGGCTGAAACACCTGCATTTTGGAGCTGCCTGTTTGTGTGTAACTCAACGATATCTTTTTTTTAATTTTTAATTTTTACATTGTTTGCAAACTGATATGTGGCACGTATTAATGCCAAAATAACACGCAAAACAGGCAACCAACCCCCCCCCCTCAGGAAAAAACAACAACTTTATTTAGTTATTCTTTTGCAAACAATGTGGGGCTCAAAACAGGTGGGGCTCTGAATGACGGTTCGCCACTGTCCCTCCCTATGGAGCGTTAATGCAGTCTATTGCTTTGTACTGTATGTCTGTAACACAGGAGCCTGCTGTGGGGAGGACTGCTCTTATTAATGGCTTGAATGGAATGTTATCAAACACATGGGATCCGATATGTTTGATGTGCATTTATTCCATTCCAGCCATTAATGAGCACGTCCTCCCCAATTAAGGTGCCACCAGCCACCTGTGGTTTGTATAGCTTATACTGTATGTATTCTCCCTATGTGGCTTCAGTTGGACTCCACAGTCTGGAGGACTTACAGTCGTTTCTGAAGGAAGCAGAGATCATGCAGCACCTTGACCATAACAACGTCGTCAAACTTCTCGGTAAGACTCCCCTGCTAGCTCACCTTAGTCTGAAACATATTTTCATGCAGACTCGGAAAGTATCTGTGTTTGTCCTGCAGGGTTCACTTTGGAGCGGGTGCAGGATTCTCCTATGCCAGTCCCTCTAGTGATCCTACCCTTCATGAAGCATGGAGACCTACGCCGGTTCCTCATTGCTACCCGCTACGGGGATATTCCCATGGTGAGACACCCACACACAAAGAGGCATGGACGCCAGGACGCACATCACACGTACACTGACTAATATGTATAATCAAAATGAACACCTCTTCCCTCCTCACAGTTTGTGCCTCACCAGAGTCTTCTGCGCTTCATGGTTGACATTGCAGCAGGAATGGAGTATCTGAGTTCACAGGACTTTTTGCACAGGGACCTGGCTGCACGCAACTGCATGTGAGTCCACCAGGGATTGCCAGTCGGTCAGAGTGTGCTTACATGGGAGCCTCAGATAAGGCCTCTTTGTTCAAGGGAAGACTGCATCTATGTCACGGGAGGCTGGTGGCACCTTCATTGGGGAGGGCGGGCTCCTAGTAATGGGTGGAATGGTACTGAATACATCAAACACATGGTTTGATGCGATTCAATTCGCTCCGTTCCAGCCATTATTATGAGCCGTCCTACCCTCAACAGCCTCCACTGATCCATGTCCACACCATTGCTATTTAGCTAAGGGCATACTATAAAATGGAACCTACCAGCATGTTCAATGAGGACGGGTAAGGTTCTTCCTGGTCTTGCAGGACATGGTACCAAGCCACAGATTGATATCAGCATAGTGGGATGGATGGATACAGCGGTTGTCACAATGAATAGGCCTACATATGATCATGCAATATTAAACATGTTTTGTTTGTAGCTGTAAGAACATATATAATAAATAGTGTATTACGTAGTTGACTACCAGTCAGACTTGCTGTGTGTATACCTGTGTGTGTCTGAGCGTGTGTGTGTCTTTCCCAAGTTGGGGGATGATTTGCGTGTGTTTCTTTCCCAGGTTGGGGGATGACTTGCGTGTGTGTGTGGCTGACTTCGGCCTCTCCAAGAAGATATACAGCAACAACTTCTACAGGCAGACAGTGGCAATCCGCATGCCGGTCAAGTGGATGGCCATAGAGAGCCTATCAGAGTCCATTTTTACCAGCAAGAGTGACGTGGTAAGTCACACATGACTAAGAGATGAACGGCATGACATCTGACTGACTCATCACTAGGACCAGCAGTGTGAGCTGACCCTGTGACCTGACCAGGACAACCTCTCGATGCTACTCATTACTGTAGCTAGCAGAGGCTGATCAAAAAAGATAACTAGCTAGTTTTAATGTCAATGCATGTTTAAATTGAAGAAAGTGTGTGCGTGCGCGGACACGTGTGTGCCCCTTTACTACAGTGGTCATTTGGGGTCACCATGTGGGAGATAGTGTCCAGGGGAAGGACACCGTATCCTGGGGTCCACAACCATGAGCTCCTGGAGCTGCTGGATGCTGGACACAGACTCAAGCCTCCTGAGTGTGACGACAGACTGTGAGTCCTCATTTTATAATTGTCTAGTTTAGTAGTGTGACCTCATGTTCTGGAATCAGTGGGGGAATGTAGCTCAATGCACGTTCACAAGAACTGATGTTAGTTTTGTGAACGTAGATATGGTAACCAGTAGCCTCTGTTTACAATGTAATGTGTAAATGCAATAGTTCATTGAGAACTATGATTTATTTCAAGAATGTTTTGCATCAACATTCATACATCATTTGAATGTGTAGCTGTATTTAGTGAAAACTGCAGTTTGCAGATTCACACAGAGTTGTTGACAACTTCGGCCACGTTTGTACCCCACTGGGCAAAAAGTGGTTGACTCAACGGTGTTTCCACGACATTTCAACCAAAAAATGTAATGTGATGATGTTGAATCAATATGGAAAACTGATTGGATTTGCAAAAAAGTCATCAACGTAAGGGAATTTAGTTTCTCACCCAACTTTTAACCTACAGTACATCCAATGACAGGCTGATATTTTTGGTAGATTTCACGTTGAATTCACGTTAGTTGACAACTCAACCAAATGTAAATTAAAGCCAGTGGTGGAAAAAGTACTCAATTGTCATACTTTTACAAACTCAGTATTTGTGTTTAGTGAGTCCGCCAGATCAGAGGCAGTAGAGGTGAAAACACATTATATTGATAGGTGTGTGAATTGGACCATATTGCTGTCCTGCCTGAGCATTCCAAATGTAACAAGTAATTTTGGGTGCCAGTGAAAATGTATGGAGTAAAAAGTACACATTTACTTTACGAATGTAGTGGAGTAAAATTAAAAGTTGTTAAAAATATAAAAAGTAAAGTACAGATACCCCCAAATACGACTTAAGTAGTACTTTAAAGTATTTTTACTTTAGTACTTTACACCACTGATCAAAGCTAGACGTTGAACTGACGTCTGTGCCCAGTGGGATGCTCCTGGTTTCTCGCCAAATATCTGTTGACCTCCCCTGTAGTTCTGTAGCTAACACTAATTGAATCAACGTGAGCCTAATTGGCACGACAGGCTGTAATAGAGTTGGGCAACATGGAGCATGTACACAGAGGTGATATTGTCTGTGTAATTAATAACATGTTTCTCCTGCCCATCTCCCCCTCTCAATCCATATTCCTTTCCCTCTCTCTGATACTGTACTGTGTCTCACTTTTCCTTTGTCCTCTCTCTCAATCCATCTTCTTCTCCCTTTCTCTCTTCCTTTCAGCACTGTCTGACTTATTCCTCTCTCTTTCTCTCTCCCCCTCTTCCTCTTTTGCTCTCTCTCCCCCATCTTCCTCTCTCTCTCCCTCCCCCCTCTCTTTCTCTCTAAATTCTGCTAAGTTTTTATGCACTGTATATCTTCTCATCTCTCTCCCTGCACCTCTCATCTTCCCCCTAGTTATGAGGTGATGCTGAGTTGTTGGCACAGGGATCCGGGACACAGGCCTGGTTTCAGGGAGCTGGGGGAGATGCTCAAAGCCCTTCTCTGTGAGCTGCCCCCGCTGGAGGCCAGCCAGGAGGCCCTCTACATCAACCAGGGCCTGGAGGCTGCCACTCTGTGTGTTGCTGATAGACACGACAACCTCGATTCCGGTGCCGTGGGGAACGTGTACCTGCCCACCCCTGTAGGGGCTGGGGCTACTGCTAAACCTCAACCAAAGAAAGATGAGGATATCAGTTGTGTATGAAAAGTGAATCTGCTGTGAAGACGGTGGATTAGGATGCCATTGTGGGTGTTTTATAGATACTTTTTGTGAAAGAGCCTCTGCTCTTTAAACCAATCTCTGGTGTTTCAGTCAGTTTGGTGTTTTATGTTCTGTCAGCTACAGTTATAGCCTACAACAATTCATGTTTATTCCATGTCTTATCTCTGTGGTTAGATACCAGGGCACAAATCAACATATCAAATATAGATCAATTCATATCACTTTGACACAGTATCTCTCTGTGTGTGTGTGTGTGTGTGTGTGTGTGTGTGTGTGTGTGTGTCTGTGTGTGTGTGTGTCTGTGTTGCAGACAGATTACAACATCTGGGCATTACCTTCTCTACTGATGATTACTTCTGTAAATAATGTTTGATAATCCATTATGTCACTTGAATAAAGTTTGATACTTTTATAAAATAATGAACATTGTTTTACGGATGATTTTGGAAACCCATAAAAACATGACATGTTCCTTTTTCCATAGAATTCAAATTTACATGAAGAAAAATGGATATTGTGCGATAAGTGTGATGTGTCACCAAAGACAGTACAGTATGAAGATAGGCTAAAACGGCTTCTCAATTAGAAATCCCCGATCTCACTTGTAGGTGATCTCATGGCGACGTTGGCTTGCAAAGCTCATGCGTAGATACACGTCATCGGGTCTAATAGTCGTCTCGCGCCGCACTGCGCATGTGCAGGCCGTCAAACGAAAGGCACTGATATAAAGTTGTTTTGGATGAAAATGAAAACGTGTCAATTCGTCACTTTCGCTAGGTTGGAGTAATAACATGGTCAACTACTTAAGACATTGGCTCGAATCTAGGTTATCCCAAGGAATAGTTTTTCACTTTTCTCATTGACTTCTCAAACCCCGTCCTGGTCTGTTTCGCAAGCGTTCCCAGAAGTCTCGCGATTTTGCGCCTCTGGGCTTAGAAACTCTGTGGTTTACCATGTCTAGGTATGTTGCTTTCAAGACAACTGGGAACTCAAAAAGAAACGTCAGTGATCTTCAGGAAAGTCGGAGCTCTAGAAAGCCCGAGTTCCCGACTTGTAATTCCGTACATAACGAATTCTCCCTGTTGGAGCTCATTTTTTTCCGATTTCCTGTTTGTCTTGAACGCTCTAAAGTAGAATATTTCCCAGTTCCCAGTTGTTTTGAGCACGGCAGTAGACTTTGAACTACAACTCCCATCATCAGACCCCTTCTAGATTTGTCTGTAGTGCCACGTCATTTGATGTCACTGCCGCACCTGCGCAGCCATCTTGTACTTCGAGAGGAGCGGACACAGAAAGAAAGAAAAAGGATCAAATAAACCTGTAAAATCAGAAGAAAAAAGGAATGTCTGCAAACTTTATATAGCCTCATAACGATAGACACCCAAGAAGGACAAGGGTAGGTAAACAAGACGGTGAAATAGACATTCAAGTGCCTCGGATATCCAGACCTACAAGTCATCTTTTGCTTGTGAGTGAGTGGAGGAAGGAACAGTCAAATCGCCGAAAGAAAAACACATCCCGAACGTCCGTCAAATCATGAATCCAGAATAGTGAGTAGACCCGCCGCCCCGAGAACCACTCCTATATTTTTTACTGTAATGGTACATGCATAAATCGAACAAGCTATTGCTGTTTTATTGTAGTAGTGCGCGGGCAGTTCCATAACATTTGAGTCTCGAGCGGTATGTAGTAGCTATTCAGCTAGCGTCAGCTGATCGCCTCCTCGTGCCAGCCAACGTTAGATAGCATAATGTTTTACATAAACATAGCTAGTTAGCTATCACGTCATTGATATACGCATTGTCAAGAAATATTGCTCGTTAACTTGCTAGTCCCTCAAACATCTGTCACTTGTGTGTGGCCCTGAAATTCTCCGTGCGGTGGCGACTGGATAAATAGGACGTGGTGCTGAAACGTCACACCGGCGCAGTAGCTACAGTATCATGTCTTGCTTTGTCAGAAACACACACGCACCCACAATTCTGTGATGGTGCTCTGTTCTTTGTCTAGCTGCAACGTAATGTAGCTAACTAGCTCATGTTAACTATGTTGTTAATGTTTGGGCCGAACCACAAGTGCTACTGAACCAGAGTATATGGACTTGAGGAGACGAAGTCTGCTCTGACGCACAGGATCCTTCAATTCAAAGTCCCATTGACCAGATTTGTAAACGTTATGTCGATACGTTCGGTACTCACCAGAATATGGAGTTTCGCAGAACAAATATCGTCATTACTGCCGTTACGCACGGTATGTCCCCCCCCCCCCAAAAAAAAATGTCTAAATAAAATCAATGATCTCTCGCGATACTTGTACCGCTGCTGGATCAGCTGACCTGTGCGTGGCAGTAATGAGTGATTTTATCGGAGGCGCTGCGGGGAGAAGGAGCTGCATCCCAATATGGAGACCGGAGTATGGGGAGTGGGTGTGTCAAAAGCGCTCTGCTATAGATTAGACCAGGGATGGGCAATATTGATAGGGGTGGGGCCACAAAAAAACGGAACTCATCATGAGGGGCCGCAGTGGCTCATGGGTCTGCATACCCACATTGATACCTCCTACCCCCCCACCTTGTGAGCAAATCATTTAGCAGCCCCCCCTGTGACAGCGAATAGAAAACATTTACGTTTTAAAGTACATTTCCTGCAATTCTACACATTTTGCCATAGGGTGGAGGCAAATGTTTGCAGTTTTTAATATTTTATTTATTTAACCTTTATTTAACTAGACAAGTCAGTTAAGAACAAATTCTTATTTACAATGACGGCCTACACTGGCCAAACTCGGACGACGCTGGGCCAATTGTGTGTCGCCCAATGGGACTCCCAATTACGGCCGGTTGTGGTACAGGCTGGATGATTACTGATGACCAATGGTTGGTAATTCGGCCTTGCTTACTACAAGTTTAGATAGCTGACCGCTAGACTAATTTACCAATCAAAATGTTTTCCTCTGACACAGGCTAATTGAGTGACTGCCAAATTAGCTGATTCGCTTTCCGTACACCCACTCCTATCGACACACCCACTCGCCCATACTCCGGTCGCCATATTGGACTGCAGCTAGCCGGACTGCAGCTAGCCATACTTGGTTGAAGGTGGATTTGGGAGTGCATACCGTGCGTAACAGCAGTAATAATGATAGTTTCTTTGCAATATCACGGTACCAAAACATAATTAAACATTAAACATT
>CM042422.1:18889792-18897292 GCA_023634145.1 Thymallus thymallus
GGTATTGCGGTACTACGTGGTATTGCGGTACTACGTGGTATTGCGGTACTACGTGGTATTGCGGTACTACGTGGTATTGCGGTACTACGTGGTATTGCGGATCTACGTGGTATTGCGGTACTACGTGGTATTGCGGTACTACGTGGTAATTGCGGTACTACGTGGTATTGCGGTACTACGTGGTATTGCGGTACTACGTGGTATTGCGGAACTACGTGGTATTGCGGTACTACGTGGTATTGTGGTACTACTCTGTGTCATATCGTTAGTAAAATGTCTAGTCTTTGGTCTAATGCTGGAGGGTTTCATTTCAGTGACTACCTGTTCAAGCTCCTCCTTATTGGTGACTCTGGTGTGGGAAAGTCCTGTCTTCTGCTTCGGTTTGCTGTAAGTATTGTTACTGTAAATACTATTGCTGTACACGGTTATTTAGTAAGTGGCGTTCAGGTGCCTTCTGTCAAAAAAGGTTCCTGGATCTGTCTAACTGTTCTCTCTCTCTTCATCCCTCCCTCCCTCCCTCCCTCCCTCCCTCCCTCCAGGATGACACCTACACAGAGAGCTACATCAGCACCATCGGTGTAGACTTCAAGATCCGCACCATTGAGCTGGACGGCAAGACCATCAAACTACAGATTGTGAGTCTGGCACAATGAACACTGTAGTATGCTACCACAGCCACTACCAACACCACCACTACCAATACCAGCACTACCACTGACCCCAAATATTAGACTGGTCAATTGTTTGGTCGATAGGCTGTTGGTTGACCAATATTTCGTTTTTCGTCGACCAGCAGCAAATATATACAGTACCAGTCAAAAGTTTGGACACACCTACTCATTCCATGGTTTTCCTTTTATTTTTTACTATTTTCTACATTGTAGAATAATAGTGAAGACATCAAAACTATGAAATAACACATATGGAATCATGTAGTAACCAAAAAAGTGTTCAACAAATGCAAATCAAACTTTATTTTAGATTCTTCAAAGTAGCCACCGTTTGCCTTGTTGACAGCTTTGCACACTCTTGGCATTCTCTCAACCAGCTTCATGAGGTAGTCGCCTGGAATGCATTTCAATTAACAGGTGTGCCTTGTTAAAAGTTAATTTGTGGAATTTCTTTCCTTCTTAATGCGTTTGAGCCAATCAGTTGTGTTGTGACTAGGTGGGGTGGTATACAGAAGATAGCCCTAAATACCAAGTCCAGAAGAACAGCTCAAATAAGCAAAGAAAAATGACAGTCCATCATTACTTTAAGACATGAAGGTCAGTCAATCTGGAACATTTCAAGAACTTTGAACATTTTGCAGTGCAAAAACCACCGAGCGCTATGATGAAACTAGCTCTCATGAGGACTGCCACAGGAAAGGAAGACCCACAGTTATCTCTGCTGCAAGGATAAGTTCATTAGAGTTAACTGCACCTCAGATTGCAGCCCAGATAAAGGCTTCACATAGTTCAAGTAACAGACACATTTCAACATCAACTGTTCAGAGGAGACTGCGTGAATAGGCCTTATGGTCAAATTGCTACAAAGGACACCAATAAGCAGAAGAGACTTGCCTGGGCCAAGAAACACGAGCAATGGACATTAGAGTCCAAATTTGAGATTTTTGGTTCTAACCTCCTTGTCTTCGTGAGACGCAGAGTAAGTGAACGGATGATCTCCGCATGTGTGGTTCCCACCGTGAAGCGTGGAGGTGGTGTGATGGTGTGGAGGTGATTTGCTGGTGACGCTGTCAGTGATTGATTTAGAATTCAAGGCACACTTAACCAGCATGGCTACCACAGCATTCTGCAGCGATACGCCATCCCATCTGGTTTGTGCTTAGTGGGAATATCATTTGTTTTTCAATAGGACAATGACCCAAAACACACCTCCACTCTGTGTAAGGGCTATTTGACCAAGGAGAGTGATGAGTGCTGCATCAAATGACCTGGCCTCCACAATCACCCGACCTCAACCCAATTGAGATAGTTTGGGATGAGTTGGAGTGAAGGAAAAGCAGCCAACAAGTGCTCAGCATATGTGGGTACTCTTTCAAGACTGTTGGAAAAGCATTCCAGGTGTTGCTGGTTGAGTGTATGCCAAGAGTGTGCAAAGCTCTCATCAATGCAAAGGGTGGCTACTTTTGAAGAATCTAAAATTAAATAAAATATATTTTATAGAGGCTTGATTAGATAAACAGTTCAGTAACCTAGGTACGTTGTTTAGTTTTACTTCCTGTGTTTGCTCTGTAGTTGAACATCTCGCCCTAAGGCTAAACAACAGGGATCCAGTTCTGGACCCATCCTCTCTCTTTAGATGCAACAAGAGGAACTATATATGTTAGTGTGATATTCCATTGACCATACATACCTAGTGCTAACCCAAATGCTTTCAGGACAGGAATGATTGGAACTTGATGGCAGCTGAGTGTCTGTTTAGTCATTTAAATGAGCCTAACTCTCTCTCCCCTCCCTCTCCCTTTTGTTGTTCTCTACAGTGGGACACTGCTGGTCAGGAAAGGTTCCGCACCATCACCTCCAGTTACTACAGGGGGGCCCACGGAATCATCGTGGTCTATGATGTCACGGATCAGGTGGGTTATTCGTTCTCAGAGGCGATCTGTGCTCAGACCTCGGCCTACTGTGTTTTTTAATTCTTAATCAAATGCTTTACTTCCCAAGTCCGTTTGATTTACTAAGATGTTGTTTAAACCCCCCCACCAGACATAACCCTCTACCTGTTTCTCACATGTCTGTAGGATAGGCAGCTCTACACTGTCACGAATCTATACACTCTGTCTTGTGTAATTCTGTCTTGCTCTGTAGGAGTCGTACAACAACGTGAAGCAGTGGCTGCAGGAGATCGACCGCTACGCCAGCGAGAACGTCAACAAGCTGCTGGTGGGGAACAAGTGTGACCTCACCACCAAGAAAGTGGTGGACTACACTACAGCCAAGGTACAGCTACCACACAACATCTACAAACTGAGATGAAATACACTCCCAATGAGGAGTGTTTAGGAGATTTCTTTGTTTTGAGCCCTCAATGTCTCTAGAAAGATATATCCTCCTTCCTTACCAATGTGGTAATACATCAGGCGATCAATAGCATAATATTACATCTTTTAACTTGTTTTATTTTCATTGGTCAGATAAAAAATAAAAATATATACTTTGAGTCAAAGTATAGATATATTATCATCCACAATAATATTGCGATATGCAACTGTGTAAATGTTTTCCCCCATAACTAGTGCATATTGAACTAGCAGACAATTACAGACCATACCGTCAGTACTTTTCACAATAAATGCTTCATACAATACCAACATTTTTAACCCCACCTGCAGTATCATAGTGTTTTATATTTCATGAACACTACTGTTTTTTTAAACACCATGGACAATACAACAACAGCTAGGCATTACCTTGTATGCTCTATGAGTTCGATATATATGTTTGACCCCATCTATTCTATCCCGCTCTGTCACCTGCAGGAGTTTGCAGACTCCCTGGCCATCCCCTTCCTGGAAACGAGTGCCAAGAACGCTACCAACGTGGAGCAGGCCTTCATGACCATGGCTGCTGAGATCAAGAAGAGGATGGGCCCCGGGGCCACGGCTGGAGGGGACAAGCCCAACCTGAAGATAGACAGCACCCCTGTCAGGCAGTCTGGAGGGGGATGCTGTTAAACTGGACCCTGTTCTGAATCCCCTCTTCTTCACCCTCCCTGCCCTGGGTTTCACTTCATCCTCCCCTCCCATCTCCATGTCCCATTCTCTTACTCTTGCCCAACAGAGAACCACTGGGAACAGGGTGAAGTGAGGGATGGGTGGTTGGATAGGGAGAGGTTGAGAGAAAGGGATGCAGGGGAGGAGTTGAGGGGTGAGAACTGGGGACCGACTCAAAGAACGTATCTCCCCCCAAAAAAGTGACAAGAAAAATTTAGGTAGGGGGAGGTGGTGGGGGGGTTTTTCATTTTGGGATGAGGCAGGAAGGTAAATGGATATGAGAAAATATTTGTATTGACTTAGAGGGGAGATTAGGTTTTAGATTCCAATGAGCACTTATCTCTCTCCCTCTCCTGTACACACACACACAAACACACACACAGAACAGTGGGCCGGCGGGCGGGGGGATTCTCCCATAGGAAGTAGTCAGGTGGGGTTCTCTTTCCTTCAGGCTATGTCTGTCATTGCAACCCAGTGGAAGTCATATAGCAAAAGTTTAGAGTGCTACAATAATCTATCATTTGTTTATTGGGCCTGTTTTATCTCAAGACTGTTGGGGTGCCTTGTAGTCATGGCGACGTCTGTCTATAGATATCAAGTGAGTCACGTGTTCAATCTAGCCTACAGTCTACGTTCCACATGCAATAGTAACACCAATGCACTCATGTAAACTCATGTATCCATCCATTGTACGAACTGAATTGGCATTGGAGCAGACTGCAGACAGTCATGTACCACCACCAGCGTACTAACAACTGAATCATCCGTCATGAATTGATGAGGATGCAGTTATCGTTAAAATAGAATGAACAGACCGGAGACAGAAGAGGGTTCTGGGATACCTCTGACTCCTCATAGAGCCCCTGGACCTTTTAGGTTGATTCGACACAGAACAGGAGAACCTTTGGTCGAGCTTGGAATCACTCCATCCGTCCATCCCTTCATCCCGCTACATGCAGAAGGGAGGATGACGTGAGAGGGGGGGAGAGAGAGAGAGAGAGACTCTTGGCTTTTGAGTACTGTAATACATGGTGTTAGTTAGCTCACATCACTCCTCCTGTTAAGATTTCACACAAAAAAACGACACATAAATATGTGACATATGCTTAGGTCGTGTTTGTATGTCTTTAAGTTGTCAGGACACTATATTACAGTATGCCCAATGTGGTTCTTCAACATAGACAGACAGTACACACTCTCTCACACACACAGATAACAAGGCGTGACATAGTACTAGACGGTAGGGGCGTGGTCAGTGCATCCGATATTCAACAACTAATTAACATAAAGAGATAAGAAACAAGAAATTGGCAATATTTGTGTTCATATGAATAGATTATTATTAATTATTGTTTTATTGTTATTACATTGATTTTATTATTTTCTGTTTGTTTTTTTCTAATCGAAAAAAAAGCTTGTACAAATTGCTCGAAATGTTGTCAAACTTCTGTTATCGGGTGGGTGGGTGGGTGGGTTTGGGATGTTGTTTTTAGTTTTGACCGGGTCAGCGGAGTTAGGGAGTTGTCTCTGAAAGTTACTGTTCCCTCCTGTGCCTCACTGGACTACTAAAGATACTGACCGTGTTAGTAACATGTAGCATGTCTCACCACAGGTTCTTTACGCCTTGGCCATGACCGACTGCTCAGACCGTGTTGCCATTCCCCCTTTGTGTTTCACGTGTCCCACAGTGCATTTACTTTATGGTTGTCATGGTTTCATGTCAATTAGTGTGGTCGTTATGAAGCGTAGCCAGGCCGTCACGGTTTAAACGGCCTAAGACGTCCTGACCTAGCTATTTATGTTCAAGACCAAAGTCTCCGTACAGTACTATGACCACATGCCAACTCATGACCTCTCTCTTTAGATCAGTGCGTGAATAGTGTTCTTCAGTCTTCATCATTGTCAACTGAGTGCTAATTCCCCTAGCCTCTATATAGATTAAGACATTGAGTGTGTTTTGGCTGGTCAGAATGTGTGTTGATGGGCCTGGCTGTCCTGACTGAGTCCCTCCTACAGGAACCTGCCCTGCGGTGTTCCCTTCCCAGTCTGTCCTCATGGAACTATGGAACCTAGCAGGAATGTGGAGAAAACCCTCTTACTCCTGACCTTAACCAACCCTGGTCTTTAATTAATGTAATGCTCTACAGTACTAAACATGGCCTCTAAGCTTTTGTGTTCTTGACAACAAAGAATATTGGCCTTTGTCGGTTTATTACAACCTCAGTTTTCTATCTGCTTTTCTAGACGGTTTTACAACTGTAGAAGTAGTCATGGCTACAACGGGAATTAGGTTGACATACTGTTAGCCATGACTGGAACTAAATACCTGTCACAGCACTATAGTGGGCCTGTTGTTAATGTGTGTGGAATTGACATATCCATTTTGTCCTCTTGGTCTTGACAGTCTGACATCGTGCAGTGTGTAACAGTTCTAATCTTCTACCTGTATGTCTTTCTAACTGTAAAGTGCAGATGGAAGGTTCTTACTCTAACGACAACTATATAAGCATGTTGTACGGTCATGTTATATGGTCATTGAGCTTTGTTCAGTTTGGCTTCATTGGGTTTGAGCATGTTATGTCGTTATGGAATCATGGTCATGTTATGTCATCATGGTCATGTTACGGTCATAGAGCATGTCCTAGATTCTGGTTCATTGGGTTGGAGTGAGTTTGACCGTGCTTGAACGTTCAGGGGTAACAGGGACTGACTGACTGGTCTTGGCATGCAGACCGGATATGAACTCCCATCAACCTCTTTTTTAAGCCAATCAACATATTACAACAATGTTCTCTGTGAATGGCTCCTACTACTCATTGATAAAAACAGAATCTCGCTTGGACTTTGGGAGCGTTCCCGGTCAGTCTTCGGGTGATAGTTGAAATTCCTCAGCACTTAAGGTGGTACAGCCTTCCTGGAAACGAGTGCCAAGAATGCCACAGACGTGGAGCAGGCCTTCCTCTATTCAGAGCTATAGCTAGTAGGGTATGCTATTGCAAAGTGTAAAAACTGTGATGAGCGCTTGCTGTCGGCAGAACATGGCTACCAACCAGTCTATGGAATTAATGCCTAGAGAGATGCGAGGGCGGAAAGCGGTATCTGATTGTGTGTGAACAGAAAGTATTTGTAGTAGATGTGATTCTTTAGGGTAGTAGATGCAGCACTAACGTTAGTGTGTTGTCTTTTTGGTAGAGCCCTTACAGATGTGGTTTGGCCAACCCTGTGCCGCGATGCAAGACTGGATTGTGTGAGGATCTGGTAGGACTAAGTTATCACTGCTAGGAAGGGAGGGAACATTCCTGCTCCCTGAACACAGGCTGGCTTTTCCCTCGAAAATCACAAGTCCTGCGAATGAAACGATTGTTTGTAACTCTCCACATGCGTCTCGGTCACACAGACACGCCAAAATGGACGTTTCACGCCATTTTTGATTTGTTCTGAATGTGATTTTCCTACCAAGAATTCTTGATATTCTACTAATTTTAATATATTAATTGAAAATATACTGTGGTAATATTCTGTCCGGTCCATAGATGGATAAGAGGGAGGGGTTTGGAAATGTGGGTGGGACAACACATGTGGGGGTGGAGTTCGGGGCGGGCTTTGTTTGGGCGCCGTACTCATGAATGTGATTATGATGAAACTTTGCTAGAATTTCTTCTATTTCTCTTTTTAGTTTTTTTTGCACACTTCTTTGTGGCGTAATAAAGAAACACACACGTTATTCTTTATTACCGAGCGTCATGCAGGTCTTCTCCTGATCCTCACTTTTTATTTTC
>CM042422.1:18904792-18949792 GCA_023634145.1 Thymallus thymallus
ATTAAAAGAGTTGTTGCACTTAGAGCCTGACAAAGCAAATGCGGCCTGGCCTTCCCGGACGTGTGTTAATTGATAATTACCGTTGATAGTCTTATCTCTAAACAAAGTGCAGGCCAGAGCTGTTTCTGTGACTGGGCGCAGGGCCAACCGGCCAGTGAGAGGCCGTAGCGCTAAGGCGAAGAAGACGCCCCGGATTAGAGGAGTGTGTATGTGTGTATCAGTGGAGGCTGCTGAGGGGAGGACGGCTCATAATAATGTCTGGAACAGAGCGATTGGATTGGCATCAAACCATGTGTTTGGTGTATTTGATACCATTCCACCTATTCCGCTCCAGCCATTGCCAGGAGCCCATCCTCCCCAATTAAGGTGCCACCAACCTCCTGTGGAGACCAGAGGAGTGTGTATGTGTGTGCACTGGGGGGCTAGACGAAGTCTGTGTGCCTGTGTGTTTGGTCATAAGATGGGGACAAGTACAGGACAACACTAATGTGTTTGTCCAGTACAGAAGGCTGTGTATGAATGTACACCTTGACAAACCATTCTGAAGAAGCAAGCCACATGGTGAACATCCACACATCCACTAACAACTCCTCCACACCTCACCACCAGTTCCACCCTGAGTAATCTCCACAGTATTATCACACATAATGGCGCTCATCACAACGATGACATCAAAGGGGTGTGATGTCGCCCATGCTGTCACTCACACTGTGGTCTTCACCGCGATGACTCACCCCCAGGAAGATGTTTCTGGAGGAGTCGAAACCGGCGGCGTAGATGCGGGCCGTGTACGGGGCGCTGCGTTCGCACATGATGCGGCACGCGTAGCGGGATATTGTGCTCTGGGCCGACTGCCCTCCTCCTCCCCCCTCCCCCGCCGCCCCCTGGCTCCGCCCCCCGCCCCCACTGGTGCTGCTGCCTGCCGTGTCCGTCACCACAAAGTCAATCATGCTCTCTGTAGAACGACCGATCTGTAGGAGGAGGTAGAACATAGGAAGTAGAACATAGGAGGTAGAACATAGGAAGTAGAACATAGGAGATAGAACATAGGAGATAGAACATAGGAGATAGAACATAGGAGATAGTTAATAGAATTATAGAATAAAGTACAGCAGAGTAGTGTGGAGTAGTGTGGAGTAGTGTGGAGTAGTGTGGAGTAGTGTGGAGCAGTGTGGAGCAGTGTGGAGTAGTGTGGAGTAGTGTGGAGCAGTGTGGAGTAGTGTGGAGCAGAGTGGAGCAGTGTGGAGCAGTGTGGAGCAGAGTGGAGTAGTGTGGAGCAGAGTGGAGCAGTGTGGAGCAGAGTGGAGTAGTGTGGAGCAGTGTGGAGTACTGTAGTGTCATGAATATAATAAAATCTATGAGTGGAAATATGTATTTGGGGAGGAGGGAGGTAGAAAGACCCAATTCCATTTAAATCCCACTGAAGTCAGGATATTGTCTGGGGCACTGTGGACAAATGCCCACAACATTTCAGTAAACAAGTTCATCCCGAGCCCAATTCTACTTCAAAAAGTTCAATTTCCTATCAGCTTCCTCCCAGGCTGCCTCATTACAGCCCCGGTTGGAGAGAGAGTAGACAGAGGGACAGATGGGCTCACTGCCCCCTGGTTGGAGAGAGAGTACACAGAGGGACAGATGGGCTCACTGCAGCCCTGGAGCATTACAGCCCTGCAGCCTGCAGCACCTCGGATCCATACAGTCTGCAGGAGTTGGGACTCCACATTCATCACAGGGATGAGAGATAGATAGCGGGTCGGAGGAGAGGGGAGGGGAGGGGAGGGGAGGGGAGGGGAGGGGAGGGGAGGGGAGGGGAGGGGAGGGGAGGGGAGAGGAGCAGACACCACCACAGTCTTCTCATGACTCTGCATTTCTAAGAATTCCTGTGGCATCTAACAAATTACATTTTTCCATGAACTGTGACATCTGCTCACAGTAAGTGTGAAGGTAGACTGGTCCCAGATCTGTTTGTGCCGTACAGCCAACTCCTACGGTCGTTGTTATGCTATAAAGTACAAACTGATCTAGGACCAGGCTAGTGTTGATCCCAAATGGTAATAAATAGGAAATAGGGTGTCACATCCTCTGTTGTCAGTTTCCATGTCATTTTTGTGCCGAAGCGTTGGGGCTCTGGCTGAGTTGGCATGTCATGATAAAGATGACTCACCTGAAACATATCTGTGTTGCTGTCATGGGTGTACTCTACAATGACCGAGTGGCTCCTGGACAGAGTGTAGGATATGCTGTGTTGGCTTTTGTTGCTAAGGGCCTGTCGATGCAGAACACACACATATACAAGAACCAGGTCATATAGCCAGCTACGTAGGGAAGGGCATTCCAAATGTTTCGCCTGTTTGAAAATGTATTATGTACCATATGTGGTAAGAGTTAGTCGTATATATGTATTATTCATTCCTGCATTGTTAAAACAGTTATAGAGTTAATAAGTGAACATTTTATAGATAGTGTTTAATACTGTGGAAGACTGTCTAAATATAATGTGACCTCTCACCTTTGACACCAGAGGGGTGGAGACATTGTGGATGACATCAGGTTTGACCCCGTTGGCTTTTGGTCTCTTGCATAGGGCCAGGCGACTTCTCCTCCGTCCCTTGTCCCCATTGGCCAAGAAACCATTGTGCCTGAGTGCAGTATGGGCCATAATAGAAAACACGTATCCAATAGAAAACATGGAAAAAGTTATTAGATATTTCCCATTCAGTTGGGATTGAGGCTTTCAGTTTAATCCTACACAACAAATGATGTGAAATGAGAAGTCCACTTTAGACTACTTTTGAGGTATGAAAACGTGACAAACTTCTCACTGGGCACAGACGTCATTTAAGTTCTGATTTACATCTGGTGAATTATAAGTGAAATCAATAAAAACAATTAACATGTCATTGGATTTAGTTTAAAAGTTTGGTGAAAGAAAATAGGAAATTCCCTTTCGTTGATGACTTTTTCGCAAATCAAAATAATTTTTCCACGTTGATTCAACATCATCACATCGATTTTTTGGTTGTTGAAATGACGTGAAAACAACGTTGATTCAAACAGTTTTTGGCCGGTGGGTTTAGTTTTGAATCTCAATCCATAACCATTCCAAAAGGGGAATTTTCCTTAAATAGGTTAGTCTGCGTAAATTCTATTACCTATGTCATGATTGGACAGGGATCATAAAAATATCTGCAGCTGGTAATACACTCTCTGTTAAAACCCCCTAGAGTCTATTGACGCACCAGTGTGTCAAAGTAACATAATTACAGAATCCTGCTTCTCAATCCAATACATCCGCCAATGGTGGCCTTCCGTATCTACAGCGGTGTTTGTCAGACCATGAGACATCCCAAAAATCGGTCTTCTGACGAAAACGTCTTTAGCGTCCGAACAGTTTGGGCTACAAACTATTATGACCACACGATGGAAAGGGGAGACTCTCGTGTACACGATAGTGGTGGATCTCTCTCTCTCTCTCTCTCTCTCTCTCTCTCTCTCTCTCTCTCTCTCTCTCTCTCTCGTCAAGGGTATAATTTCCCTATTCTGCCCCATGGCTCTGTGTCTTATTGGCATCTTTGCAAGGCAGTCAAATTAATTATTTTACACGAGCCGCTGAAACGGTGAGAGAGGAGTCTTTCTGGCTTTGCAAAGTAGGTAGGATGAAATGTTTTTTTTAAGGTACATACAAGTCTATTGTACACACAACCACTCAGACTTGAAACCCCATATAAAATAAGGTTTCCTCAGGGTATAGTGTTTGTTAAACAGTCTGGGATGGGATGAATGGTATGGAAAATGGACCAACTGTTGTACATATCATAAGCAAACGCACACACACACACAACCCCCCCCCCCCCCCCCCCCCCCCCACTCCTCTACCACAAACACCGGAGGGACAGGTAACTAACCCTAAAACGATGAGCTCCCCGTACTTGACGGGGTCCTTGTCCCCGGGGAAGAGTCCGTCGTGGGGCGTGGAGCATGAACCCAGGGGGCTCTTGTTGCAAGATGGGTGCAGCTCCAGAGAGGGTGGGGGACACAGGGCCTCCGAGCTACCCTCCAAAACCATGCCCACAGGCCACAACGTGGGCTCACAGCTGGGAGAGAGAGAAGGGGAGAGAGAGAGAAGGGGAGAGAGAGAAGGGGAGAGAGAGAAGGGGGAGAGAGAAGGGGAGAGAGAGAAACAAGACAATCATTAAAGAGAGAATGATACAACTGTAGGCAATCACTGATGTATCATCACAGTATCAAAGAGATCAATAATCAAATAAACACGACCTGTAAACTAATGAATATTTGCATTAGGGACTTGCCTACCTTCATCCCCCTGTCAGGTGGTCCTTTGAATGGGGACAATGTCATGAAAAGTCTCTATTCATTTCAAATTACTGGCATGATGGGTCAATTAGTCCTAATGCAAAGTACCTTCATAACATGACAGCTTGTCAAGTCAGGAAAACAACTAAGTTCCTCTTGGCATTCATTTGTGTTGGTTAATTACTGCTCCCTGCATCTAAATTACTGCTCAAGCCCCCTGCACCTAAAATAGCCAACCAATAGGCTTAATCTATGTAATGTGGTCCTCAATGAAGACGCTGCATTTGAGGTCAACTCAGACAGTCATCCTGATGTTGCTATACTAATTGTCGTTCTGCATTATGTGACTGAACAGAAGTACTGTCTTTTCTTTGCTGACTTTACATTACAGTGTGTGTGTGTGTGATCGCCCACGACAGGCAAAACTAATGGGACTGGATGTGGGCCTAGCATTTTCACAAAGGCAGTTAAACAAGCCTCAGTTTATACCGCATTGTGTATCTGTCTGACATATCCTAAATTAACTGATGTTTCCTAGAGCTTTTAAAGTTAGCAACCAGATAAACATCAACTGACGTTCTGTCATGTCCGAGATTCTTAACGAACCCTGTGAGAGCTGCAACCTTTCCCTGGGCACCGGGTCCCATTCAACATGAATGGTTTTCACTTCTTACTAAAGGCTGTTTGGCTACCTGTGGCATTTCAATGGTTTGATCAGGGGCCCAGGAATTTGACTAAAAATGTATTTTTATTGTATAATACCACAGGGTTACATTTTACTGGCACTTTACAGTAACAAACATCATATTTCATGAATTGTGAACAGAGGAAAATGTATTCTATCCTAAACAGTGGGTGTACATGTATACAGTAAATGATTCACAATATTAATTTACATGTAGATCCTTTGACATTAGCAAATGTAGCTATACAAGTAAAAAAAATCTATACATTTCCTGTATGTGTTGGCAATGAGGCGAACACAAATTCTATGCCAATGTTTAATATAAATACTCTATTATTAATCAGAAGTGGGCCACCTACACCACTAACCCAATGAAGCCAGTGACATCACACAGCCGGTCATATAGACTAATGCCTTGTTCCCTAATTATGGCTCATACAGATGGCATACGTACACAATAAATCAAACATAATGTTACGGTAATAAAAAGACTGGAATTCCAACTCTCCAATATGTTCTCTTCCCCCAGCAGCACACATACTGTACGTCTGATCATAGAATTTGATTTACTAGAAGTGATTTACTTTCCATTCTATTTCTATGTGTCTGATATCCTAGATAACCTTGAGATTGTGCGTTCATCCCTATCGCTCAAAATGAACGGCCAGATCAGACAAAGAGCATGGGAACTACAGTGCACCGGCGAGTTGTCAATTGCATCATGATGTGAACATCAGACTTTATTCAATATAAACACGTCTAATCGGAGGCCAACATGGAGAATATCACCTCGTAATCTGATGATGGATGACAGAGAGCAGATTTAGGCAGCCGGTCACCATTTCATTACGGCTCTCCATTGCTATGGCTGGGAGATGGAGTGGTAGAAGCATGGGATGGAGAGAGAGAATGGACAAAGTGGGAAGTAGAAAGAGAGAGAGAGAGAGAGAGAGAGAGAGAGAGAGAGAGAGAAAGGGAGGGGTTGAAAAGGAAGAGGAGGAAGAGATGGAAATAGAAAAAGAATGGCAGCATGGGTGGATGGATGGATGGATAGATGGAAGAGGAGGAGGAGTGGGAGGAGGTGTGGGATAGAGAGGTTGGAGGGCAAGGAGAGGTGAAGAGAGAAAAGAGAGGTAGAGACACAAGATGCCTTGCCCTGATGTATACAAGACAGATATAAAGCCCTGATATATACAAGACAGACATAAAGCCCTGATGTATACAAGACAGACATAAAGCCCTGATGTATACAAAACAGACATAAAGCCCTGATGTATACAAAACAGACATAAAGCCCTGATGTATACAAGACAGACATAAAGCCCTGATGTATACAAGAAAGACATAAAGCCCTGATGTATACAAGAAAGACATAAAGCCCTGATGTATACAAGACAGACATAACGCCCTGGTGTATACAAGAAAGACATAAAGCCCTGATGTATACAAGACAGACATAAAGCCCTGATGTATACAAGACAGGCATAAAGCCTTGCCCTGATGTATACAAGACAGACATAAAGCCCTGATTTATACAAGAAAGACATAAAGCCCTGATGTATACAAGACAGACATAAAGCCCTGATGTATACAAGACAGACATAAAGCCCTGATGTATACAAGACAGACATAAAGCCTTGCCCTGATGTATACAAGACAGACATAAAGCCTTGCCCTGATGTATACAAGACAGACATAAAGCCTTGCCCTGATGTATACAAGACAGACATAAAGCCTTGCCCTGATGTATACAAGACAGACATAAAGCCCTGATGTATACAAGACAGACATAAAGCCTGACACTAAGGAAAAATGGAAAACCAGAGATGGACAATGAGAACAGGAGGGATGGAGGCAGACAGACGGTGGGACTGAGAAAGGGGCTACGGCTTACGGTGTGTGTGTGTGTGTGTGTGTGTGTGTGTGTGTGTGTGTGTGTGTGTGTGTGCAGGGGTTTGGCAGGGTGATGGATTGCCTGTTCTCTGCCATGCACTTTCTAATCAACCCACCGCCACAACCTGGGGGTGGAGATAGAGAGAGAGAGTGAGTGAGAACAAGGGTGGGAGGGGGTTATAGAGAGAAAGAGACTCAAAGAAAAGCAGTGTGACAAAGGAAGAGAAAGAAAAATGGAATAAGAGAGAGAGAGAGAGAGAGAGAGAGAGAGAGAACGAGAGAGAGAGAGAGAGAGAGCAAGAGAGAGAGCAAGAGAGAGAGAGAGAGAGTGAGCGAGAACAAGGGTGGGAGGGGGTTATAGAGAGAAAGAGACAGAGGGGAGGGAAACAAAGAAAAGCAGTGTGACAAAGGAAGAGAAAGGGAAATGGAATAAGAGAGAGAGAGAGAGAGAGAGAGAGAGAGAGAGAGAGAGAGAGAGAGAGAGAGAGAGAGAGAGAGAGAGAGAACGAGAGAGAGAGAGAGAGAGAGAGAGCAAGAGAGAGAGCAAGAGAGAGAGAGAGAGAGAGTGAGCGAGAACAAGGGTGGGAGGGGGTTATAGAGAGAAAGAGACAGAGGGGAGGGAAACAAAGAAAAGCAGTGTGACAAAGGAAGAGAAAGGGAAATGGAATAAGAGAGAGAGAGAGAGAGAGAGAGAACGAGAGAGAGAGAGAGAGAGAGAGAGAGAGAGAGAGAGAGAGAGAGAGAGAGAGAGAGAGAGAGAGAGAGAACGAGAGAGAGAGAACGAGAGAGAGAGAGCGAGAGCGAGCGAGAGAGAGAGAGAGATATAAATAATAGAAAGTCCTGACCAAATACTGAACAAAAACGGGAGCCTTAGTTCTGTACATGCTTAATGGTAGAATCAGAGGGGATTCTTTAGGTCGGTTTACTTACTGCTCAGCTCTTGGGACAAGTGTAGTCAATTATGCCATCACTGACAACTAAATGAAAAGCTAAAATCTATAAAACCAAAGAAGACTTGTGGTCTAGATAACATCAGAAATGAAATGCTTAAATTGTTCAACATGGTACTAACTTCTGGCTGCTTTTCTGAAACCAGGGGCTCATCGCCACTATCCACAAAAGTGGAGGCAAATCAGACCCCAATAATTACAGGGGAATATGCGTAAACAGCAAGGAAAAAATGTAATAAGTAAATGTCAAATTGGCTTTCTCCCTAACCATCGCACTACTGACCATACATACACCTTACACACACTAATTAATAAACACATCCACCAAAAAAAGCAAAATCTTTTGACTTTAAAAAAAGCATTTGATTCTATTTGGCATGACGTGGGCTTGGTGGTAAGGGGTATGACTTAATAAAATGTATGTACACAGACAATAAGTGTGCAATAAAAATCAAAAACCAAAGAACATAATTATTTTCGCAACATCGAGGTGTGAGACAAGGCTGCAGTTTGAGTCCAAACCTTTTCAACATTTATTTACTATTTGACACAGAGGTAAAATATCTGCTATATGCTGATGATTTAGTTCTTCTATCACCAACCAAAGAAGGTCTTCAACAGAACCTTAACATTCTAGAGCAATATTGCCACAATTGAGCCCTGGCTGTAAATTAAAAAAAAAAAAAAAATCATGATTTTCCATAAAAAAAACAGATGTCAGAAACACAAATATAAATTGACCCTGAACAACACCATAATTGAACACACTAAAAATTACTCATAACTTGGTCTGACCATATCTGCATCGGGAAACTTTAATATGGCAGTGAATGCGCTCAAAGAAAAAGCCCACAGAGCATAATAAAGCCACTCAATAAACTGGACTTTAAAATGTGGGACAAACATCCAATTGAAGCCCTACATGCAAAATTCTGTTGGAAAATTCTACAGGTCCAAAGAAATACACCAACTAATGCATGTAGGGCAGAATTGGACTGCTTTCCAGCGGTAATGAAAGTACAAAAAAGATCATTAGTCCAAATCCAAATCTCCAATTTAAAGCACTTCAAACCTAAGAACTGAGCCCAGAAACGAGCCTCTCAGTCCGCTGGTGTTGGACCTCACCAACCAAGCTGACACCAGCACTGCTTCAAAAGAAATAATTCAAGTAAACAAAATCATGAACCAATCAGAGAACTCATATTTACAACATTGGAAAAACGAAACAAAATCCCAAAGCCGACTAAATTGCTATCTGGCTCTGAACAGAGAATATTAATTGGCTGATAATCTCTACTCAGTCAGAGATACGAAGCAGAGACAGATCCTTACCAAGTACAGGCTGAGTGACCACCAATTGGCAATAGAAACCGGCAGACATAAAGAGACATGGCTACCCAAAGAGGAGCGTGTATGTGGTCACTGCACGACAGGGGAGGTAGAAACAGAGATGCACCTTCTCCTTTACTGTGATAAATATTCCTCACCAAGAGATTCATTATTCACAGAAATTACTACATTGATTCCAAATTTTAACTTAAGCAGTAACTTACTTATTATTAGTGTTATTGTTAGTACTATTATTATTATTATTAGTTTTATTATTGTTATTAATATTATTATTTGTGTGCTTATTATCCTAAATAGTAGTGGTAGTTAGTTATGATTTCATTTTCCATGTTTAGCCTTTTATATTGATTATATTTCTACTATTTACTGTTAACATTTTATTGTTGTTATTTTTTATTATTACTATTTACTAACATTTTATATTATTATTTGTTATTCTTTATTATATTATTATTGTATACATTGTTGCTTTGGAAATATTGCCGTAATGTTTTTCATGCCAATAAAGCATCTTCAATTTGAATTTGAGAGAGAGAGAGCGAGAGAGAGAGAGAGAGAGAGAGAGAGATAATAAAATACTGGGATGGGGGCTGAAAAGAACTAACAACCAATGTTGTACACAGGTCAATTGACACAAAGGAAAACCTGTTTCAAGGTTTCCATTGCAGTTATTACACAGGGTATCACAACGTTATCTAAGAGAGAGAGAAAAGGAGGGGTGTAGTTCTTCCATCTCCATCCAGTAACAAATGAACAGAGAGCTAAATATATACACCAGGAAATGATCTCAGGAATAAATTATGAATTCCTGGCAACATTGATCACATTCTTCCCCTCTTAGCCATTTTACATTTTCTGTTGTTAATATTCTTCCATATCTGGAAGAATGTTACCACTATCATATCAGTAGTATACAATTAAAGAGGTGTGGTTTATCATTCGTAGCAGTGGTACTAATGTTTGCACAGCAGTGCCACTGTCATTGCTTGTAGTATTAGGGTTATTACTGTAGTGCATTCCATGGTATTGACAGCTTCTCCCTGAATATCACAGTGAATAAATCGGAGCTGCAAACGACCATACTGTTGTGGTCTGTCCGATTCCATGTCCAACATGTTATTTGTTATACAGTAAGAGGAAAAGATGGAAACAAGCGAGGGACTTAGACTTAGTACCTTGCTAAGAAAAGCAAGATGTTTGGCATGAGATTAACAGTAAATCTACTGTATGTTGACATTCATATTACTACCTCGATTCTAGTCTTTTCCCAATGCCAGTTGATAGAGGCTATCTAGCCTACACTGTGTGCACAGGCACATGAGGACATACTATGCTATTGGCTCAGCCTGTGTTATGGCATTGATTGCCAGTCACTGGTCGGTCATGGTCTATGGTGGCCAAGGCGTCACCTGTTATCGAGGCAGACACCAAAAAATCCTGATAGCACAAGTGTTGTGTACTAATGGGCCCACCAGAGACTGTCTGTGACCGACCGGTGTTGTGTACTAATGGGCCCACCAGAGAAGTCTGTGACCGACTGGTGTTGTGTACTAATGGGCCCACCAGAGACTGTCTGTGACAGACCGGTGTTGTGTACTAATGGACCCAGAAGAAGGAGACAAATCCTAATTTCCCATTCAGCTGACGCACAGACTGTAGCAATAGAGAGGGCATTAGACAACAACAACATCCATTACCTTGTCCAACATCCATTACCAGGTCCAACATCTATTACCAGGTCCAACATCCATTACCAGGTCCAACATCCATTACCAGGTCCAACATCCATTACCAGGTCCAACATTCATTACCAGGTCCAACATCCATTACCTTGTCCAACATCCATAACCAGGTCCAACATCCATTACCTTGTCCAACATCCATTACCAGGTCCAACATCCATTACCAGGTCCAACATCCATTACCAGGTCCAAACTCAATTACCAGGTTCAACATCCATTAACAGGTCCAACATCCATTAACAGGTCCAACATCCATAACCAGGTCCAACATCCATTACTTTGTCCAACATCCATTACCAGGTCCAACATCCATTACCAGGTCCAACCTCCATTACCAGGTTCAACATCCATTACCAGGTCCAACATCCATTAACAGGTCCAACATCAATAACCAGGTCCAACATCAATAACCAGGTCCAACATCCATTACCTTGTCCAACATCCATTACCAGGTCCAACATCCATGACCAGGTCCATCATCCATGACCAGGTCCATCATCCATTACCAGGTCCAACATCCATTAACAGGTCCAACATCCATTACCTGGTCCAACCTCCATTACCAGGTCCAACATCCATTACCAGGTCCAACATCCATAACCAGGTCCAACATCCATGACCAATTCCAACATCCATTACCAGGTCCAACCTCCATTACCAGGTCCAACATCCATTACCAGGTCCAACATCCATAACCAGGTCCAACATCCATGACCAATTCCAACATCCATTACCAGGTCCAACCTCCATTACCAGGTCCAACATCCATTACCAGGTCCAACATCCATTACCAGGTCCAACATCCATTACCAGGTCCAACCTCCATTATCAGGTCCAACATCCATTATCAGGTCCAACATCCATTATCAGGTCCAACATCCATTACCAGGTCCAACCTCCATTACCAGGTTCAACATCCATTACCAGGTCCAACATCCATTACCAGGTCCAACATCCATTACCAGGTCCAACATCCATTAACAGGTCCAACATCCATTACCAGGTCCAACATCCATTAACAGGTCCAACATCCATTAACAGGTCCAACATCAATAACCAGGTCCAACATCCATTACCAGGTCCAACATCCATTACCAGGTCCAACATCAATAACCAGGTCCAACATCCATTACCTTGTCCAACATCCATTACCAGGTTCAACATCCATTACCAGGTCCAACATCCATTAACAGGTCCAACATCCATTAACAGGTCCAACATCAATAACCAGTTCCAACATCCATTACCTTGTCCAACATCCATTACCAGGTCCAACATCCATTACCTTGTCCAACATCCATTACCAGGTCCAACATCCATTATCAGGTCCAACATCCATTACCAGGTCCATCATCCATTAACAGGTCCAACATCCATTACCAGGTCCAACATCCATTACCAGGTCCAACCTCCATTACCAGGTCCAACATCCATTACCAGGTCCATCATCCATTACCAGGTCCATCATCCATTACCAGGTTTAACATCCATTACCAGGTCCAACATCCATTACCAGGTCCAACATCCATTACCAGGTCCAACCTCCATTATCAGGTCCAACATCCATTATCAGGTCCAACATCCATTACCAGGTCCAACATCCATTACCAGGTCCAAAATCCATTATCAGGTCCAACCTCCATTATCAGGTCCAACATCCATTACCAGGTCCAACATCCATTACCAGGTACAACACCCATTACCAGGTCCAACATCCATTACCAGGTCCAACATCCATGCCATACTATAGTTTAGTTCAAGTTCTATCTCTATCTTAATGGAAAGGGTTCCTCTTTACTGATAACACAATTTATTTTCCTTCAAAGTTAGATTACGGTCTCTTTGTCAGGTCTTTTTAGGTGATACATTTTTGGTGCAAAGTACATTTTTACTTGTTTACACATAGGGATTCAGAGTTGCTGCACATTCTTTTCCTTTACTGAGACTACTCTTTGTCAGGTTCAACTAGGTTCATATCTCAAATGGTTCAAATGGGTTTGTCTACACTTGGCATAAGGTTCCCCTAAAGACTTCATAATATTTTGCTGGTAGGTAAACATTTTTTAAATCTCCTCTCTGTGTTATTGCCACCTCCACCTACCTGCTTGACTCCTCTGGCTCTACAGGAAGACACAGGTGGGCCGCTCTGTTACCTCATCACCTCTCTACCATTACCACACACACTATCCACAGCCATTCTGACTCACCCTCTCTCTCCACCTCCCTCCATCTCTCTCTCTCTGTCTCTCTTCCACCCTCTCTCTCCCCCTCCCTCCATCTCTCTCTCTCTGTCTCTCTTCCACCCTCTCTCTCCCCCTCCCTCCATCTCTCTCTCTCTCTGTCTCTCTTCCGCCCTCTCTCTCTCTCTCTCTCTCTCTATTTCTCACTCACTCACATACCTTCACCTTTTCTCTATCCCTCTATCCCTCCATCTCTCTCTCCCACGTGTCACAGCAGACAACCAGCTAGCGGCCTGTATGCAGGATTAATCTGTGTGACTGCAGACAGTAGACAATAGTCAATTTAATAAGGCATTTTAAGTGTGATTCTGTTTTAGTGTGAGGAACTTACTCATTATGATTGTCTATATTTGCTCTTTTAAGTTTTAAACTGCATTAATGAAGTTGTAAATAGTATTAATTAAGTTGTAAACCATATTAATGAAGTTTTAAACAGTATTAATGAAGTTGTAACCGCATTAATTAAGTTGTAAACAGTATTCTTGTAGTTGTAAACAGTATTAAAAAAGTTGTAAATAGTATTAATGAAGTTGTAAACCGTATTAATTAAGTTGTAAACAGTAATAATGTAGTTGTAAACAGTAGTAATGAAGTTGTAAAACGTATGAATGTAGTTGTAAACAGTAGTAATGAAGTTGTAAAACGTATGAATGTAGTTGTAAACAGCATTAATGTAGTTGTAAACAGTATTAATTAAGTTGTAAAACGTAGTAATGAAGTTGTAAACCATATTAATGAAGTTGTAAACAGTATTAATGGAGTTATAAACAGTATTAATGAAGTTGTATATTTACTCTATAGGAGAAAGAGGGTGAATATGAGGAGGAAACAGTGGAGAAGGAGAAACAAAACAGGCTCCCAGTGGGCTCTATTGAGGACACAACAGGAGAACAGGCCTCTTTAACAAGCACAGCAAGACCACAGAAAGACTAAAGTACATAATGGTGAATAGGAAACTGGTTATGGTGCACACAAAATGAGAATGAGTGTGTCTCAAAACCTGTTGTTGAATCTTGAGTGTGTGTATGTGTGTGTGTGTGTGTGTGTGTGTGTGTGTGTGTGTGTGTGTGTGTGTGTGTGTGTGTGTGTGTGTGTGTGTGTGTGTGTGTGTTATACTGTGCACACAATACAGTAAGGCTAAGCTAGACATATTTTTATATGTAATGTAAACCAACTAGCTACACACTGACTTGAGCGATGGCTGGTTCTGGTCGGTGCTTTCAGCGGGCAGATTGCAGAGGATTGTGTCTCCCTCTGTCACACTCACGACGAAGGACCTGTCATTTTGGCTTATAATAATCATAGCCGTAACAGATGACATTTCCGTTGGATATAAATATTGCAGCTATAACAACCTTGCTTAACGTACGTAGGCTTGCTGAAAGAACCATCACTGGAAATATATTTAAGCTATATGAAAACATGTTGTTATGTTATTAAAACATGCCATTAAATGTTATTATCGTGAGAAGTGATTATGCTTGTTTAATACAGTATCTTTAAACTTAATGAGGTTAGAGTGTATTTTAATAGCGTATCTATTGTAATATTGTTTTATTTGTTCAACGTTTCTCGGCTCCATAGCACAGCTGTCTACGAGGCAGGGAAGTACACAAGGGAATCCACTGCACAAACATTAAATACTACAATGTAAGACATCACCACGCACGCAAGCACACACGTACGGACAACAACTAGCATCTTGTCATTAATGTAACAAAATAAAATAAAAACACACGACAGGCCAATTGTCACCTCACTTCAGCACCCAAACACACATTGATGGCGAGTAATTGAACAGGTAGCCAAATTAATCGATAAATACCAGCTGATGTTTTCCGAAGTAGGTCCGTTAGATGTTGTATTCCTTTTTGGATTGTGTCAATCCCCGTGCGGCCTCAATATCGGGCGTCGTGCAATTGTTAAAATACCACATGTGAAGGTAAATTGGATGGAACAACCATTGGACCGGACAGTCGGCATTGCCTCTCCGTTGTCATTGGGTACATTGGAGACTGCGAGATGCTCTCTCCTCCCGGAGGCTAGTCGTGCTCCAGACACCCCGTTGTCACGCCCATCTCTCTCTAGCGCTGCTCTCCTTTGAAAAAAACTCAGAAGTCACACGGATCCACCATCGCCCACATTAATGCGTCTCTGCAGTTGGTCAGGATTCCGAGATTCTTGCGTAAGGCCGTCTTTAGATTCGCACAACGTGCAGGCTCCAGCTACTTGCTGATCCGTGCCCGCGCGCGTGATACTTGTACAGTACAGTAGGTAGTATACTGTAAAAAGGCGCGCTCCAGGCAGGCAGGTACAGTAGCATAGGCAGTGTGTAGATTAGTCTGTGTGAATGACGTTGTATTTTTTATTTTTAGAAACACCCCACTGCTCTATATTCTAGGGAGATAAAATAAGTAGCTGTACATTTGAAGAATGAGCAAGCTGTTGACTTGCTGAGAAACATATGCTACCTTTCCCCAAGGAAAAAACAAGTTAATTTAGTGCTACTTAAGGGTAAATGGGTAAATTGTATTAAAAATAACAATAATAATAATAATAATAATAATAATAATAATAATAATAATAATAATCCTAATATATAAAACATATTACATTTGCTCAGGGGGTTATGATTTGTGTTAGCCTAATAAAACGTGAATAAGTAAAATATGGGTAAATGCTCTAATACAAACATTCCGTCATGTTTTTTTGTTAATTGGTTGTTATTACGCTGATATTATACAGTCCTAATAAAAGGTCCACTGACATTAAAAGGTGTCACGGGAAGGCGCCACATGATGACGTTGAATTATAGCGACCAGTATATGTTATGTTAGCGAGCGACAACTGACATTTTTCTCAGCTCGTGTTTATTAATATTTTCACGAATTAAGGTGGTCAAGGAATTATCACACCACGGCATAATATATTTGTTGAAACGCAACCATTGACTCTGTACACTCGCCATGGTAGAGGATGACGATTTAACGCCAAATCTTATGTCAAACCAAATGTGGAGCAGCAATGGCGAGTTTGTGCCTCCTGACGGAATATGCTGGGTGTCTGTTCTGTCATGTTTGCTGCTTGCCTGCTCCTACGTTGGAAGCTTATACGTGTGGAGAAGTGATTTGCCAAGGTAAGACTCGTATTGATGTGCTTTCTTGATTCGTAGAAGATGCTGTAGACATACGGAAGCGGTAGCTAGCCATCATGTCGGCGAATGCTAGCTACCTAGCATGGCTTTCGTGCAAGGCAATTCCATGATAACGGAATTACGCTGAGACTCCGATTTTTCTCTTAAATGTATGCCAAACCAAAAACATTGATTTCGAAGTTGAACAAGCCATACAACTCTATGCACATTGACTATGAACAACTGACAGAGTAATTTCAACAACAAAAAGCCCAAAGGCCAGCAGGTGGCGATATTGAGTCGTTTCCCCTGTAATTATGAATTAGAATACTTTTTAAGGATCTTTATGGTCGTTGCATTTTACCGTCCAAAGAGAATGCATGTGTCCGGCTATAACCAGACCGGTTCGTGCATAAAACATTCTCCATTCAGGCTCCAAAGGCGTCGATGTCTTCCTTAACTCTATTTAATGGCAAATACGTCTGGCTGCATAACCGATTGGCAAACCTACAGCAAATGTATAAATAATGTGACTAAACAGAACAAAAAGAAGAAGAAACTATACTATGAAACAAAGATAAATGATAGTAAAACGCTTTGGAGCACCTTAAATGAAATTTTGGGCAAAAAGGCAAACTTTATTATTAATTGAATCAGATGGCTCATTCATCACAAAACCCACTAAAATTGCCAACTACTTTAATGATTTTTTTTCATTGACAAGATTAGCTCATTTAGGCATGACATGCCAGCAACAAATGCCAAACCTACACATCCAAGTATATCTGACCAAATTATGTAAGACAAGCATTGTCATTTTGAATTCCGTAAAGTCAGTGTGGACGAGGTGAAACAATTATTGTTGTCCATCAGCAATGACAAGCCACCTTAGTCTGTCAACTTGGATGGAAAATTACTGAGGATGATATTGCCACTACTATTTGCCATCTCTTCATTTTAAGCTTAAAAAAAAGTCTGTGCCTTCAGACCTAGAGGGAAGTAAAAGTAATTCCTCTACCCAAGAATAGTAAAGCACCCTTTAAAAAGCTGACCAATCAGCCTGTTACCAACCTGACTTTTGACATTATCGAGCACCCTTTAAAAAGCTGACCAATCAGCCTGTTACCAACCTGACTTTTGACATTATCGAGCACCCTTTAAAAAGCTGACCAATCAGCCTGTTACCAACCTGACTTTTGACATTATCGATCATAGTATTCTGCTTGAAAAACATACATGTTGACTTTACATCTCCTGCTATATTGTGAATTGAGAGTTCTGTCTAACACAGGCCTGGGCAATTATTTTCCATGGAGGTGTCACGAAAGGGGGAATACATGGACCAAGACGCAGTAGTTCGACATTGTTTTTATTATTTACTATGTAAATAAATCACCAAATGAACGAACTATACAAAACAAACACGATAGACACAACGTCACGTTCACCAAAACACACACGAATGAACGAACGTAACAAAAAGTTGCACACTTACTTTCACCGTGACTTGCGAAATAATCGACATATAACGATAACGACCCACAACCCAGTGTGAAACATACCCACCTATGTAGGATCCCTAATTAGAGACGATGCGCTACAGCTGCCTCTAATTAGGGATCCCACACAAACCACCACCAGAAACAGAAAGAATAGAACTGTCAGACTCTGGCCATGACTACATAGAGAAGCCAATGGGCCTGACAGGAGGGCCACATTAGAATATATTTTTGCCATTGCGGGCCAGAATCATATTACAGGATTATACATCATGTGTATGACAGTGATGACAGATATATCTACTGTAAATCATGTACAAATATGCTACTTATTTTACTTTTTTAACATGCACAGAAAAAAACCAAAATAAGGTATTTTCATTATTAAACATGCAATTAACTACACAGAGGGAAAAGTACACTGTGCATTCAGCACCACGGACAGAACTCTTGTTAACGGATATGCACAAAAACACAAGCTCAACATTACATTTAAACTACTCAATGAGTGTGAGGAGTGAAGTCTCTGATGGGCTAGAGCAGTGAAGTCAGGTAGAGTTTCTGACGTCACTATGCGCAGGATTGCTGAGAGGTGAGAGTCAGTAAAGGATGATCTGTGCCTTGACTTGTTATATTTCATCACTGAAAATGTCTGTTCACATACATAGGTTGACCCAAACAGTACAAACATCTGAGCATGACTCCTAATCTTTGGAAAGTTTTGTTCATCGAGAGATGCATAGAACCTCGTCAGTGACATTGTTTTGAATAGTTCTCGAATCACTGCATTAGACTGAAGATCTATAAGCTCAAATTCCATGTCAGTGGGAGCGTTATCCACATTGAAGGTGAAAGGAGAGGAAACCAACAGCATGTCATCTTCCAACACTTTGAAATCCTCAAAACGATGAGAAAACTCACCGTTCAAAGCACGCAGAGCATTAGCGATGTATACTTCTCCCGCTGGTCATTTGATAGGGAACAGGCTAGTAGTGTCGGAAGGTGGGTGAGATTGTTGGCTTCTACTTGGCGGGTCAGGAGGAGTAATTTTCCTTTAAAGCTTTGACAAGGCAGTACATCTGATGTGCAAAAAGGCCCTTCCCTTGTAGTTTGGAATTCAGTTCATTCATGAGGGCCATGATGTCCACGGTGAAGGCAAAATCAGCCAACCATTCTTTATTATGCAGTTGAGGGAAATCCACATATTTTCCTTTCATTTGCAAAAACTCAGCAATCTCCGACTTCAGGTCCCACTCCCTTTTAAGCACCTTCCCCAAACTCAGCCATCTCACGTTTGTGTGTTAGGGGAGATCTGCATGACCCGACTCTGTCTCTTCCAACTGTGAGACAAACTGCCTGTGGTTTAAGGATTTTGCTCTTATGACGTTTACCACTTTAGTGACTGTATCCACAACATGGCTCATTTTCAGAACACATTTACAGAGCACCTCCTGATGAATAATGCAATGCAGGAAAATTATTCTCTGATCTGAGTTCAGCTCAGCTACTTGATCTTGAATCCTTTTCAAAAGGCCAATGTTTTTTCCTGTCAAGTTTGGGCACCCATCAGTGGTCACACTGGATAACTTTTCAAAACTCAGTTCAAGCTTTGCCACACACTTATTAACCTCCTCCAATAAATATTTCCCTGTGGTTGTGCTCTTCATTGACTGCACTGAAGCAAGCTCCTCTGTTCTTTCAGTCTGGGGTTATGCCTCGTAAGAATATCAACAACTGCACCGTGTCACATCCATCACTGCTCTCATCCAGGGCCAAGGAGAAATAGGTGAAATCCTTTACCTTGTCTTTCAAATGTTGTTCCATATTCTCTGCAATATCCTCAACACGCCGTGTCACTGTTCGTCTTAACAGGGAAACATTTTCAAACAGCTCTTTCTTGCCCGGGCAAAGTATTGCTGGAGAGTCAATAAAAAGTTATTTAATGAATTCACCCTCAGCAAATGGCTTGCTATGTTTAGGAATTCTGTTGGACAGGACAGTTGGGCAGTTTTGTGAAGTCCTTGCTGCTTTTGTAACTGAGAAAGCAACTCTTTCGATGCACTTGCCCTCTGCTCAGAAGACATGTTCCTATATTTCTCTGCTTGCTTAGTGTGGAAGTTTTTATTTTTATTTTCTTTATTTAACCAGGTAGGTCAGTTGAGAACAAGTTCTCATTTACAACTGCGACCTGGCCAAGACAAAGCAAAGCAGTGCGACAAAAAACAACGCAGAGTTACACATGGGAAATAAACAATCGGGACAAGTTGTAGTCTTTCAAGATAGCGATGCTCTCTTTGCACACCAAGCACACAGCTTTCCCTGATACCTCAATAAAGAAATATTTTGATGTCCACTCTTGCTGGAACACCCTACATTCATTGTCTACTTTCACTTTCTTTTAAATCTTTGAAAAACTTAAGTTTTGCGCCATTTCTAGCTAGCTACTATTTGTAACTGTGACGTGTGTGTCAGCCTGTCAGTCACTGTCTGTCCTCGTGTTATTTTTACGTGCCTTCAAAATAAATGTCCCACAAGTGGTGGGAGTTCAATCATTACACAAAGGCGAGTATTCATTGGAAAAATTAGTAGCACGGCTGGCCCTTAAATGTAGTCGTAGAGCTAACATTAATAATATGCATGTCAATCAATCATGGTTGAAAGTAGAGGAGAGATTGACTTCATCAGTACTTGTTTTTGTAAGAAGTATTGACATGGTGAATGCACCAAGCAGTCTGTCTGTCCAGAACAGACTATGGGAGGCACAGTACCTCATTGAGCCATGGCTACATGGACCTCTATTCCACGTCAGGTAACTCTCACAAGCAGTAGAATCAGATAAGAAAAACGGATAAAAAATACACCTTATGGAACAGTGAGGACTGTGCTATACACATGTGTACTCCTGGATTGTGTGTTGTAATACATTAGTGTCGGAGGGCACACACTTATTTGTATTTTTAAATATGTTGTAAAATGTATTTTAATGTTCAAAAGTAATAATGTGTATTACTGACTTAATTTTTGCTGGACCCAAGAAAGAGTATCTGCTGCCTTGCCAGGAACTAATGGGGATCCATAATAAACCCCAGGAAGAGTAGCTGCTGCCTTGGCAGGAACTAATAGGGATCCATAATAAACCCCAGGAAGAGTAGCTGCTGCCTTGGCAGGAACTAATAGGGATCCATAATAAACCCCAGGAAGAGTAGCTGCTGCCTTGGCAGGAACTAATGGGGATCTATAATAAACCCCAGGAAGAGTAGCTGCTGCCTTGGCAGGAACTAATAGGGATCCCTAATAAACCCCAGGAAGAGTAGCTGCTGCCTTGGCAGGAACTAATGGGGATCCCTAATAAAGCCCTGGAAGAGTAGCTGCTGCCTTGGCAGGAACTAATGAGGATCCATAATAAATGCAAATGGTGAGAAGGCGGCAAAAAACGGGTGAAAGTATGTGTACTTTCTTTATGAAGCACCATTTTACACCACCATCCTAGAATAGCTAATGCTAGTCCCAGATGTTGCGTATTACGTTCAGCCAATCAGGTTGCAGCAGCCTATCAGACTAGGGGTGGAGGCCTATTCATTATGTAAACCGTTTAAGAACCAAACAGAGCAAATATAACGAAATGGGGAGGGACCTACCTGAGTTTGTCCAATAGAAACTCTGGTTTGCGTGTTCTGTTTGGAGCGAACAGTTGTGTAAAGTGCTTAAGCCGTATTTTGGGGGGGATCTGTACTTTACTTTACTATTTATATTTTTGAGTACTTTTACTCCACTACATTCCTAAAGAAAATATGTATATTTTACTCCCATACGTTTTCCCTGACACCCAAAAGTACTATTTACATTTAGAATGCTCAGGCAGGACAGCAATATGGTCCAGTTCACGCACCTAATAATATAGAGCATTGTCATCCATACTGCCTCTGATCTGGTGGACTCAATAAACACAAATAATGAGTTTCTAAATGATGTCTGTGGGTTGGAGTGTGTCTGTCTGTCCTTAAATTAAAAAAACAAGACAATTGTGCTATCTGTTTTGCTTAATGTAAGGAATTTGATGTATAGCTTTTACTTTATACTTTTAATCAAATTACAATTTAATACTTTTTCCACCACTGTACTTAAGTACATTTAAAACCAGATACTTTTACTCAAGTAGGATTTTACTGGGTGGCTTTCACTTTTACTTAAGTCATTTTCTACTAAGTTTAAAACAAACCATGATATCATGCTCTCATATGTATTTAAAGGTGCAATATGCAGAAAGCAATCCGCCATTTCCTGGTTGCTAAAATTCAAATAGTTTGCCTAATTTCAGTTTGTGACAAAATAACCAAGTATAGTGTAGAGAATCATATATTTTTCTTAACCAAAAATATAGTATTTTCAGTTGTTTGAAGCTGGTCTACAAAACTGAAAGTAAAAGATGCAAAAACAAAACTTTAGAACGGGAAGCATAGAGATAGAGCATATAGAACAGATATACCACTTCTTATACTTGCTTTCAATGAGTGACAGATCTATAACTACCGCTTCTTGGACTTGCTGTCAATGAGAATGACAGATCTATAACTATCGCTTCAATGAGAATAACAGATCTACTGCTTCTTAGACTTTGCTTTCAATGAGAATAACAGATCTACTGATTCTTAGACTTTGCTTTCAATAAGAATTACAAATCGCATCAAATTAAATTTTATTGGTCACATACACATGTTTAGCAGATGTTAATGCGGGTTTAGCTAAATGCTTGTGCTTCTAGTTCCGACAGTGCAGTAATATCTAACAGTAATATTTAACAGTTAGACAACATATACCCAATACACACAAATCTAAGTAAGGAATGAATTAGGCCTATATACATACAGTGAGGGGAAAAAAGTATTTGATCCCCTGCTGATTTTGTTCGTTTGCCCACTGACAAAGTAATGATCAGTCCATAATTTTAATGGTAGGTTTATTTGAACAGTGAGACACAGAATAACAACAAACAACTCCAGAAAAACGCATGTAAAAAATGTTATAAAGTGATTTGCATTGTCATGAGTGAAATAAGTATTTGACCCCTCTCAATCAGAAGGAGTTCTGGCTTCCAGGTTTATTTTATACAGGTAACGAGCTGAGATTAGGAGCACTCCCTTTAAGAGTGTGCTGCTAATATCAGCTTGTTACCTGTATAAAAGACACCTGTCCACAGAAGCAATCAATCAATCAGATTCCAAACTCTCCATCATGGCCAAGACCAAAGAGCTGTCCAAGGATGTCAGGGACAAGATTTTAGACCTACACAAGGCTGGAATGGGCTACAAGACCATCGCCAAGCAGCTTGGTGAGAAGGTGACAACAGTTGGTGCGATTAATCGCAAATGGAAGAAACACAAAAGCACTGTCAATCTCCCTCGGTACGGGGCTCCATGCAAGATCTCACCTCGTGGAGTTGCAATGATCATGAGAACGGTGAGGAATCAGCCCAGAACTACACGGGAGGATCTTGTCAATGATCTCAGGGCAGCTGGGACCATAGTCACCAGGAAAACAATTGGTAACACACTACGCTATGAAGCACTGAAATCCTGCAGCGCCCGCAAGGTCCCCCTGCTCAAGAAAGCACATGTACAGGCCCGTCTGAAGTTTGCCAATGAACATCTGAATGATTCAAAGGAGGCTGGATGAAAGTGTGGTCAGATGAGACCAAAATCGAGCTCTTTGGCATCAACTCAACTCGCTATGTTTGGAGGAGGAGGAATGCCGCCTATGACCCCAAGAACACCATCCCCACCGTCAAACATGGAGGTGGAAACATTATGTTTTTGGGGGGGTTTTCTGCTAAGGGGACGGGACAACTTCACCGCATCAAAAGGACGATGGATGGGGCTGTGTACCGTCAAATCTTGGCTGAGAACCTCCTTCCCTCAGCCAGGGCATTGAAAATGGGTCGTGGATGGGTATTCCAGCATGACAATGACCCAAAACACACGGCCAAGGCAACAAAGGAGTGGCTCAAGAAGAAGCACATTATGGTCCTTGAGTGGCCTAGCCAGTCTCCAGACCTTAATCCCATAGAAAATCTATTGAGGGAGCTGAAGGTTCGAGTAGCCAAACGTCAGCCTCGAAACCTTAATGACTTGGAGAAGATCTGCAAAGAGGAGTGGGACAAAATCCCTCCCGAGATGTGTGCAAACCTGGTGGCCAACTACAAGAAACGTCTGACCTCTGTGATTGCCAACAAGGGTTTTGCCACCAAGTACTAAGTCATGTTTTGCAGAGGGGTCAAATACTTATTTCACTCATTAAAATGCAAATCAATTTATAACATTTTTGGCATGTGTTCTTCTGGATTTTTTTGTTGATATTCTGTCTCTCACTGTTCAAATAAACCTACCATTAATATTATAGACTGATCTTTTCTTTGTCAGTGGGCAAACAAACAAAATCAGCAGGGGATCAAATACTTTTTTCCCTCACTGTAAGGACTAGCAGCATGGACTAAGATACAGTAGAAGAGTATTGAATACAGTATATACAAATGAGATGGGGAATGCAAGATATGTAAACTTTATTAAAATGACTGAGATACCGAAGGATAGTATAGAATACAGTATATACATATGAGATGAGTGATGCTAGATATGTAAGCATTATAAACATTATTAAAGTGACTGGTATTCCATACCTTAAAGTGACCAGTGATTTCTAGTCTGCCTTTAGGCAGCAGCCTCTGATGTGCTAGTGGTGGCTGTTTAGCTGTCTGATGACCTTGAGATAGAAGCTGTTTTTCAGTCTCTCAGTCCCAGCTTTGATGCACCTGTACTGACCTCGCCGTCTGGATGACAGCGGGGTGAACAGGCAGTGGCTTGGGTGGTTGATGTCCTTGATGATCTTTTTGGCCTTCCTGTGACATCGGGTGCTGTAGGTGTCCTGGAGGGCGGGTAGTTTGCCCCCAGTAATGTGTTGGGCAGACCACACCACCCTCTGGAGAGCCTTGCGGTTGTGGGCGGTGCAGTTGCCGTACCAGGCGGTAATACAGCCCGACAGGATGCTTTCAATTTTGCATCTGTAAAAGTTTGTGAGGGTTTTAGGTGTTAAGCCAAATATCTTTAGCCTTCTGAGGTTGAAGAGGCTCTGTTGCACCTTCTTCACCACACTGTCTGTGTGGGTGGACCATTTCAGTTCATCAGTTATGTGTACGCCAAGGAACATGAAGTTTTCTACCTTCTTCACTGTGGTCCCGTCGATGTGGATAGGGGGGTGCTCCCTCTGCTGTTTCAGATCTAACACTTCTTAGACTTACAGTCAATGAGAATGACAGTGTCGCATACATTCGCTTTGGACTGTAAGATTAAATGACTCAATATCGCCATCTGACGAATTTTGGGCTAGTGCAGATGCAACGTTTGGTAACAGAATTACTCTAACATCACCCTCAGTTTTATTCTGTTACCAAACTTTGTATCGGCACAGTTTTTCCTGTAAATGTTTTTTTTAAATCAAATATTCATTGTAAATTCTTGAAAGTAGTTGTGCATAGAGTTCTATTTTTTGTTAAACTTTAAAATCAATGGTTTGTGTTTGGTATACATTTTAAAGTGAAAACTTCCCAGCGGAATTTCCCAGCATCATTCTGCTAGCCTTTTCATTATTTGCTGGAAAATTAGCAAGCACACAAAACCAGAGGGATTATTTATTTAGTTTCCTGCCTAACTGGAGTGTTCTTGCTCCTTGAGGGGCTGTTTTGTTTACAAAATGTAACGTTGATATTTGCACGTCTCCTGTGTGTGCATCACGTGCCTGCCCCCAGGGACAACCCGGCCGTTATCAAGAGGCGCTTCACCAGTGTCCTGATCGTATCTGCCTTGTCGCCTCTCTTCGTGTGGACATGGAAGGTGTACACTGGTGTGATGGTAAGTCTCTGCGCTGTGCTGTCTCAGCTATAGGCTGTCTGCTATAGGCTGACTGCTACAGGCCGACTGCTACAGGCCGACTGCTACAGGCTGACTGCTATCAGATGGCAAAGCTCATGATTGGAAATGACAACTGAGCCTGTGTTGATAGTTCCAAGTGCCTTGGAATAGCAGTCTGTCAGTTTTGTATGGGGAAAGAATGGGTTATAGTAGCTTAGTGTGTCACATTTCTATTGGAGAAGGTAGAGCAGCTTCTCCAATACAGAACAACTACGCATTGTAGCCAGCTTTCCAAGAAACATCTTGCCCTGACCTTAGAGCAGCTTACTCCAGTATAGATCAGCTACACATTGTAGCCTGCTTTCCAAGAAACCTCTTGCCCTGACCTTAGAGCAGCTTACTCCAGTACAGATCAGCTACACATTGTAGCCTGCTTTCCAAGAAACCTCTTGCCCTGACCTATAATGAACTTGATACATTGAAACCCAGTATCTGGGCCCAGACGCATGGCACAACCAGTTGGATGGGGCACAGGATGACAGCTGATTACAGCCTATTTCCTGGTCTGTTCATTGATAGGGAGTGTTATGCTAGGTTATACACATGAAAACATTTACATGAATTCCATCACTATGTCTCCTCTTGTTCCCCTATAGCCCGGCCCCTCGTTGCTGGCTCTGATGGGCATTCGCTTTGAGGGCCTCATCCCAGCCATCATACTGCCTCTGCTGCTCACCATGGTAACAGACACAACAGACTGTTGTTGATATACTTTTGGTATTGTCTGACCTACAGTAGTTAACCTTTGACCTTTGCTCTGGTAGGTGTTGTTTCTTGGCCCTATCATCCAGCTGGCTATGGACTGCCCCTGGGGCTTCATGGATGGGATACGAGTGGCCATTGGTGAGATACTGTCTGGAGTTTATTATTCCCCCAATATGGTCATTACTGCATTATCCTGGAGATGATACACCAGGAAAACAAACCTCCCATGCATGATTAATGTCAATTTAAAATGAGGATTCAGTGTTTACATTTGTCCTGGATGTGTACAGTATCTCTCACAGACACATTATCACATACTCTCTCCCCCCGCAGACCCATGGTTCTGGGCTCTGTGCCTCAGGGACATGCGCTGGCTGAGGAACCAGGTGGTGGCCCCTTTGACTGAGGAGTTGGTGTTCAGAGCCTGTATGCTGCCCATGCTGGTACCCTGCGCCAGCCCCTCCACTGCCATGTTCACCTGTCCCCTCTTCTTCGGAGTAGGTAAGTCCCATCAACATACAGCACCGGGGGATCGTCTAGTTCTGGTTTGCATTTAGAAAAATCTGTTTGCCTCGACCCTGAATGAATTGAAAAAATTAATTATAGGATTTAGCAGCATTTCATTCCATTAAATTTGACCAACCCCTTTAATGTGTGTGTCTGTTATGTCAGTTAATGTTATGTCAGTTAATGTGTGTGTCTGTTATGTCAGTTAATGTGTGTGTCTGTTATGTCAGTTAATGTGTGTGTCTGTTATGTCAGTTAATGTGTGTGTCTGTTATGTCAGTTAATGTGTGTGCATGTCAATCCAAACACCACACTTAATTGTGACCTACATAAATATTGATGCAAAAGCCAACACACCTGGGGTGCTACAGCTGCAGCCAACACATAGTTTTGTGTGTCTTGACTCTTGACTAATCATTTTCATATAATTGGAACCCCTGGCACATCCACGAAGAGTGAGAGAGAGAAGCACGCTCTACTTTTCTCTGGTAGTTTTTGGGCTTCGCCCCCCAACAAAATAATAGCAAAACTCAATTAGGTGCTTTGAGCATCTGGAAAAGCGCTACATGAATCCAATAAATTATTATTATTATTAATATTACTATTACAAAAAGGCAGTAGGCTTAACTGTTATAAACCTGATATGTTCTTTAATAATGTAGGAGGCAAATTAGATGCTTTTCAGTCAGACCAACTGTCCTCATTATAGAACTACAGTTGTCAGACCAACTGTCCTCATTATAGAACTACAGCTGTCAGACCAACTGTCCTCATTATAGAACTATAGCTGTCAGACCAACTGTCCTCATTATAGAACTACAGCTGTCTGACCAACTGTCCTCATTATAGAACTACAGCTATCAGACTAACTGTCCTCATTATAGAACTACAGCTGTCAGACCAACTGTCCTCATTATAGAACTACAGCTGTCAGACCAACTGTCCTCATTATAGAACTACAGCTGTCAGACCAACTGTCCTCATTATAGAACTACAGCTGTCAGACCAACTGTCCTCATTATAGAACTACAGCTGTCAGACCAACTGTCCTCATTATAGAACTACAGCTGTCAGACCAACTGTCCTCATTATAGAACTACAGCTGTCAGACCAACTGTCCTCATTATAGAACTACAGCTGTCAGACCAACTGTCCTCATTATACAGCTGCAGCTGGAAAGCGAAATTGGTTTTGTCTGTGACAAAAATGTATTCAGACGAGTTTTGTCTAGATTAATTTGTTGAAATAATGAACCCATTCCTCTCACCATTACCACTAAAATGATGCATGTGAATGTGGTAAACATAATGTAAATGACGAAAACATTTGCATAGTGATGGATTTTTTTTCAACCCTGTCCATGGTGTTGTATTTTTTGTCCGAAACCTCTAAAGATGTTGTCTTCACAGCTCACTTTCATCATGTGATCGAACTGCTGCGATTCAGACAGGGCACTGTGTCTGGGATCTTTCTCGCTGCAGGTGAGGACCAAATTATAAACTACAGCTCCCATGTGGTAGATGGCTACAGTAGCCTAGCTATGTGTTATTTTCCATTGCCTATTAAATAGACCGTATATGATTATTAATGGTTTGTGTTAATGTTTGTGTTGTAGTGTTCCAGTTCTCCTACACCGCTGTCTTTGGAGCTTACACTGCCTTCATATTTATCAGAACAGGTGAGTACTAACTAGGTCTCTATGGATCTCTGGGTACTAGCTAGGTCTCTCTGGGTCTGTGGGTACTAGCTAGGTCTGTCTGGGTCTCTGGGTATCTGTCTGGGTCTCTGGGTACTAGCTAGATCTGTCTGTGTCTCTGGGTACTAGCTAGATCTGTCTGGGTCTCTGGGTACTAGCTAGATCTGTCTGGGTCTGTGGGTACTAGCTAGATCTGTCTGGGTCTGTGGGTACTAGCTAGGTCTGTGGGTACAAGTTGGGTCTGTGGGTACTAGCTAGGTCTGGCTGTGTATTTTGTTAATAGCTAGGTCTGTGGGTACTAGCTAGGTCTGTTTGGGTCTCTGGGTACTAGCTAGGTCTGTCTGGGTCTCTGGGTACAACTAGGACTGTCTTGGTCTCTGGGTGCAAACTAAGGCTGTCTGGGTCTGTGGGTACTAGCTAGGTCTCTGGGTCTGTGGGTACTAGGTAGGTATGTCTAGGTCGGTCTGGGTCTGTGGGTACTAGCTAGGTCTGTGGGTATTAGCTAGGTCTGTGGATATTAGCTAGGTCTGTCTGGGTCTGTGGATACTAGCTAGGTCTGTCTGGGTCTCTGGGTACTTGCTAGGTCTGTCTAGGTCTATGGGTACTAGCTAGGTCTGTCTGGGTCTGTGGATACTAGCTAGGTCTGTCTGGGTCTGGGTACTAGCTAGGTCTGTCTGGGTCTCTGGGTACTAGCTGGGTCTCTGGGTACTAGCTAGGTCTGTCTGGGTCTGTGGGTACTAACTGGGTCTCTTGGTACTAGTTAGGTCTGTGGGTAATAGCTAGGTCTGTCTGGGTATCTGGTTACTAGCTAGGTCTGTCTGGGTTGTAAAGTTATGTGTGCAACCATTTTGTCACTTTATTTCTATCTACCTAATATTGGTTAATATTTACTGAATATTTATATCTACTCCTTTCTCTCTGTCCTCAGGTCACCTGGTGGGGCCGGTCCTGTGCCACTCTTTCTGTAATCACATGGGCTTCCCTGCCCTGAGCACGGCCCTGGAGCACCCCCACCGCCTCACCATCCTCTCCTGCTACCTGCTGGGGGTCCTCCTCTTCCTCCTCCTCCTCTTCCCCCTCACAGACCCCCTCTACTACGGCCTGCCCACCCCCGTCTGCACCCTAGCCTCCGTCCCCAGCTCCTTATGCATCTCCTGATCCCACACCCACCAACCACACACCCCTCTGTATGAGATGGACCGGTCCGCTGATACTACCACCCATCACCAGCCAAAAGGAGGAGCGGTCCAAGTGGTCCTAGCAATAGGGGTGTTTTAGCTTTTCGGTCATGCCCGCTTGGATGGGCTCTCTCTGGGGGGGAAAGGGTTAAGGCTGTGTCAGGTCAGGTATGGACACTCAGTACTGTCTCTACTATGTATGCTGCTAAAGGTAACTTAGACAGCTATTCCCTATGTTCAGGTTACATTGGCTCTCAGTCAGTCAGTTAGCCAGTCAGTCAATATGTGTCTGTAGTGTAGACTCAACAAAGGAACGGTGTCTGGCCAAGACGTGAGGTGCTGTATTAGTAAGACATTCTGGTGGTGAATAATGGCAGTGTTTTCATCGGTTCTAGATGCTGAATAAGAGTTCTTTATATACCCGTCTGCATGTTTCTATACTGTAGTGTTTTATTGTTTGGGGATGGTTTGGTTGGGTTGTTACAGTTGTACTGTTTGGACTGTAGTTTTCATGACCTCTTCTATGATAGTTGAGCCACGATTCTCTCAGGCTGATGTTTGAATTGGCTGCGAAGCTTTCCTCTCAGGCTTTTAAGACACTGGACGATTGGTGTTTGGCGAGATCACATAGGTGCAGTCTTTACCCAGCCCTGAATTCAATCATTCACTCTAGTTGACGCTCATTCCAAGCATCCATTCCAAGTCATGCGATAGAAGCCTATAATCACCAAGCTAACATTACCATTCTTAGGGCCAGGAGTTTTCCCATCCATTCCAAGTCATTCCGATAGAAGCCTATAATCACCAAGCTAACATTACCATTCTTAGGGCCAGGAGTTTTCCCATCCATTCCGATAGAAGCCTATAATCACCAAGCTAACATTACCATTCTTAGGGCCAGGAGTTTTCCCATCCATTCCAAGTCATTCCGATAGAAGCCTATAAACACCAAGCTAACATTACCATTCTTAGGGCCAGGAGTTTTCCCATCCATTCCAAGTCATTCCGATAGAAGCCTATAATCACCAAGCTAACATTACCATTCTTAGGGCCAGGAGTTTTCCCCTGACTATGTGAACCTGGCCTTGAAAATATGTCTCCTGGTTATAGCCTGTCACTAGGGTTGGTATAACTAGGACCAAGTCTTACCTGATCAGTAAAAACTCTGGGCCCCTACCATTCGCTGCACACAGTTTTTCCTTTTACAAGGTTTATCTATGTTCATGGCTCTGCCTTTTTATTTGAGCGATTTAAAGCGTTAACTACCTTAAGGTGGTGTGATGACGGACAGTTTCCCCCTTTTAAGGGAATTGAACCATAGCTAGACTCAGGTGTACTGTAGTCGTAAGTATGTAGGTTTGAATGCTATCTAACCACTACTTTGCATGCTGCTACAATATGGAGGTCAGACAAGATGACACGTCTACAACCTTCTACAGACAGACAGACACACACACCAAGCTACACTGCATTCAGAAAGTATTCAGACCCCTTGACTTTTTCCACATTTTGTTACAGCCTTATTCTAAAATGAATTAAATATTTTTTTTTTCCCTCATCAATCTACACACAATACCCCATAATGACAAAGCGAAAAAACATTTTTAGATTTATTTTGCTAATTTATCAAAAATAAAAAAACAGAAATAGATTATTTACATAAGTACTCAGACCCTTTGCTATGAGACTCGAAATTGAGCTCAGGTGCTTCCTGTTTCCATTGATCATCCTTGAGATGTTTCTACAACTTGGTTGGTGTCCACCTGTGGTAAATAAAATTGATTGGACATAATTTGGAAAGGCACACACCTGTCTATATAAGGTCCCACAGTTGACAGTGCATGTCAGAGCAAAAACCAAGCCATGAGGTTGAAGGAATTGTCCGTAGAGCTCCGAGACAGGATTGCGTTGAGGCACGGAAGGACACTGAAACATTCCTGCAGCATTGAAGATCCCCAAGAAGACAGGGGCTTCCATCATTATTAAAAGATGTTTGGAACCACCAAGACTTCTTAGAGCTGGCCGCCTGGACAAAATTAGCATTTGGGGTAGAAGGGCCTTGGTCAGGGAGTTGACCAAGAACCTGATGGAGCCCCAGAGTTCCTCTGTGGAGATGGAAGAACCTCAGTAGAAGGCACCTGACAGCTCACTTGGAGTTTGCCAAAATGTACCTAAAGGACTCTCAGACCATGAGAAACCAGATTATCTGGTCTGATGAAACCAAGATTGAACTCTTTGGCCTGAATGCCAAGCGTCACGTCTGGAAGAAAACCTGGCAGCATCATGCTGTGGGGATGGTTTTCAGCGGCAGGGACTGAGAGACTAGTCAGGATCAAGGGAAAGATTAACGGAGCAAAGTACAGAGCGATCCTTGATGAAAACCTGTTCCAGAGCGCTGAGGACCTGTCTGGGGCAAAGGTTCACCTTCCAACAGCACAATGACCCTAGGCACACAGCCAAGACAATGCAGGAGTGGCTTCCAGACAAGTCCGTACTTGAACCCTATCTAACATCCCTGGAGAGACCTGAAAATAGCTATGCAGCGACACTCCCCATCCAACCTGACAGAGCTTGAGAGGATCTGCAGAGTGCCTGTAAAGATTTTAGCATCATACCCAAGAAGACTTGAGGCTGTAATTGCTGCCAAAGGTGCTTCAACAAAGTACTGAGTAAATGGTCTGAATACTTATGTAAATGTAATATTTCATTTTTTTATGTTTTTTTTCTAGCAAAAAATGGTACATGTTTTTTCTTTGTCATGATGGAGTATTGTGTGTAGATTGATGAGGGGGAAAAAACAATTGAATCAATTTTAGAATAAGGCTGTAACGTAACAAAATGTGGAAAAAGTCAAGGGGTCTGAATACTTTCTGAATGCACTGTACAGTATTACTCAAAATAAGGTAATGTACAGACATAGACAGTGTTACATCGCAATGTTTACTCACTCACTTCAACTGATACTTTGCATTGTTTGTGAAAAGACATGTTATTTATTTGACCAGGCTGTGACCATTGTAGTCCATTGCACTATATAGTCATGGTGTAGTTTAGATTCAGGGTGGGTTGTTGTTTTTTATAGGGAATTGTAATGGGTTTTCCCTTATGAACCTGGCCTAATACTATTTAACAATTCCACCTGACTAGAACAGACGTGTAGTGTGTTTCATAAACCAGCAGATTGAGTCACACTGAATGTATTGAAACGGGATGTTAAGGCAGATGAAGTCACTGGTCGGCTTATAAACAGACTTCACTGTAAATTGGAACCATATCTTAGGAGAGTCCCCTGCAGAAGACATTAACATTCACTGACAAAGATAGATCTGTGAAGCTTTCTACCAGAGCAGCAAAGAGTGTACTGTATAAGCTATGACGAAGTTACATTATGGTTAAGGTCTTCAGCAATAACTTAGTTGATGGAAAAGGACCAAAATCAGGGAATTATCTGAAATGTGGTGTGGTGTGTATGTTAATTTAAAAAACTAAAAAGTCCATTCTTGTTGCTTAGAGGTGAAAGGTTAAATACCATGGTGCTTGGATATTTCAGAATAATGATCAGCCAGTATTTCGAATAGATAGTTTATGTTTGGGCCAACCTCAGATGAGTAATGTATCTCCTTATTGAAGGTTCAATAGACATATAGGCACAGTGCATCCAGACCATCTGTAATGACCTGAAATGTACGTCAGGGGGCGCCATAGTACCATGTCTGGGTGTAGTGCTGTAGGACTTTCACTGTCTTTTCATTGGGGTTCTCTTGGCAGGTAATCATCCATCACTTGAAAAAACAATATGTTTTTATTCAGTTTTTTCATCTCACCTCTTTTCCTCTCACCAGATGAAGCCTTGGTCCAATAGAAAGTATGGATATGGGCTTAGAGAAGAGAAAGTGTTTGAACCTAACAACATCTTAGCGATACAGATAGCTAGCTTCCTTCACTCCGTTGAGTAATCTCTCAGATCAATTAAACAAAGACTGTAGGATCTAGCCTCTCTTTTTAGAGTCAAAGTCTGAACTATCTATCTGTCTCCCTTTCACAAAACACGCCTGTGAATGTTTTTGCTTGATGCACTGGCCTAAGGCGCCATTTTGTGAGTACAACTAATCACTTCAGTAGAATCAGAGATGACCTTTGTTTTCCCCTACAAGATGATCCATCTGGTTCAGGTAGCTGATACATTGACTTTGTTGTTTATACATTTATACTTGACGAGGCTGTGCCGAATTCGTATTGGGTACGGTCAGGAGACAGCACATCTACAGACTAGTAGTGTCAGGAGACAGCACATCTACAGACTAGTAGTGTCAGGAGACAGCACATCTATAGACTAGTAGTGTCAGGAGACAGCACATCTACAGACTAGTAGTGTCAGGAGACAACACATCTACAGACTAGTAGTGTCAGGAGACAGCACATCTACAGACTAGTAGTGTCAGGAGACAGCACATCTACAGACTAGTAGTGTCAGGAGACAGCACATCTACAGACTAGTAGTGTCAGGAGACAGCACATCTACAGACTAGTAGTGTCAGGAGACAGCACATCTACAGACTAGTAGTGTCAGGAGACAGCACATCTACAGACTAGTAGTGTCAGGAGACAGCACATCTACAGACTAGTAGTGTCAGGAGACAGCACATCTACAGACTAGTAGTGTCAGGAGACAGCACATCTACAGACTAGTAGTGTCAGGAGACAGCACATCTACAGACTAGTAGTGTCAGGAGACAGCACATCTACAGACTAGTAGTGTCAGGAGACAGCACATCTACAGACTAGTAGTGTCAGGAGACAGCACATCTACAGACTAGTAGTGTCAGGAGACAGCACATCTACAGACTAGTAGTGTCAGGAGACAGCACATCTACAGACTAGTAGTGTCAGGAGACAGCACATCTACAGACTAGTAGTGTCAGGAGACAGCACATCTACAGACTAGTAGTGTCAGGAGACAGCACATCTACAGACTATTAGTGTCAGGAGACAGCACATCTACAGACTAGTAGTGTCAGGAGACAGCACATCTACAGACTAGTAGTGTCAGGAGACAGCACATCTACAGACTAGTAGTGTCAGGAGACAGCACATCTACAGACTAGTAGTGTCAGGAGACAGCACATCTACAGACTAGTAGTGTCAGGAGACAGCACATCTACAGACTAGTAGTGTCAGGAGACAGCACATCTACAGACTAGTAGTGTCAGGAGACAGCACATCTACAGACTAGTAGTGTCAGGAGACAGCACATCTACAGACTAGTAGTGTCAGGAGACAGCACATCTACAGACTAGTAGTGTCAGGAGACAGCACATCTACAGACTAGTAGTGTCAGGAGACAGCACATCTACAGACTATTAGTGTCAGGAGACAGCACATCTACAGACTAGTAGTGTCAGGAGACAGCACATCTACAGACTAGTAGTGTCAGGAGACAGCACATCTACAGACTAGTAGTGTCAGGAGACAGCACATCTACAGACTAGTAGTGTCAGGAGACAGCACATCTACAGACTAGTAGTGTCAGGAGACAGCACATCTACAGACTAGAGAGATGTTTCATCAATACAATCAAATTTCATCTAGCACAACATTCTCCCACATCATCAACGTTGTTCCCTTTTGGAAAACAGATATTTTGTCACTGGCTCGAATTGTCTGAATCCTGCCTTGTCACTGGTTAGGCTTCTTCTCACCAGACACCAGTTTTTATTTGATTTTCCTGATATTGACTTGAATTGAAATCCGGTAGACACAAGTAGGCTGCGTTTACACTTGGAGAGAAACGCTGACTCCACTTTCCTACTTGACAACACTTTCACTTTTTTTGTCTTTTAATTTTTTCTCTGTAAAGTGTCCAAGCCAAACAATCACATCTACAGTACTCTCAAAGTAGTGACTTCCAGTATAATACATAGAGCAGACACACAGAGGTAGAGACAGGAATATATATTTTTGCAACTTAATATGAAGCTCTGTGCTCTTACTAAAATGACGACACTACAGAAGAATTATATAGTATTTAAAAGATTGGCTTTTCCAGAGTAGTTGAATACGTGCTTTGACTCTGACCTGATTGTAAAAACTAAAAGACGATGCACATGTTTATATTGAAGACCATATTTTGTAATCAAATCTATTTTGGTGACATGGACTTGAATTTACTGATATGTGTATTTTAGTTTTTCGGCCATAGTGTGCAATGCAATTTTTTGGAGACTTATCAATATTGAACAGACAGTGTTTTATGATGACAATCTTTTATGGAATCTTATAGAAATCACACTGCATAAATCTCAACAATTCGTAAATAAACAAGCTAATTTTATTAAACGTCTCTGGTGTTTTTGATCATCTTTGTGCCCAATGTTTTGCTTTTCACTTAAATAATTTGACTGAATCGTTGAATTCCTGTATCCGTCCCCAGTTATTGAGTGCTCTATATACTGGGTAACGATTGTATTGAGTCTGTGTGTCTAACTGATGTCGAGTTTCCAAACATCTTTATGGTTTGGAACAACATGTGAATGTCTGAAGTGCACAGAGAGTGAGTGCTGAATGTGAGCCAACCATATCAAGAAGACCCATAATCCATGTGGTATTTGTCATCATATTCATATGTTACTGATACAATTTGTCTTGATTTTCTTTGAACTGCCAGGTAGATGCTTCTGCATTGCTTTCTGTTTGGGGTTTTAGGCTGGGTTTCTGGATAAGCACTTTGTGACGTCTGCTGATCGAAAAAGGGCTTTATAAATAAATGTGATTGATTGATCATTCCTTTATCAGTATACACATCCTGGAGTTGTGTAACTAGAATACATGCCTATTTATTCCTGGTAGACACAGTATTATCACATTACACTCCAGAATAATCATCCTTGCCATTGTCACCACAAGAAAAACCCAGCAAATTAGTTATCATTAGTTAAAGGCCAGGCTCCATTCAGTGGTGCTGCAGACACTTTTACATAATGGTAAGTTGTTGCGTCTCTTTGTGCTAGGTCTCCTGGGATGCGTCGTATTTGAAAAGACGAGTAGCTTGGCTTGAAGTTCTCAGCATGGGGATGAGCCATGGCAGAAAGGAGATGTGAGGACACTGTTGGCTGAAACCTTCGCTTGCTGAAAGTAGTATTGATTATAGCCTACTAGCTCCCCAAACTCAATGTGAATGTGTCTGTACATGTGTTTGTGTGCGCATGCCGTGTGTGCGCTGGTGTGTGTGTGTTTATGTGTGGCACAATTATTCATCAGTGGCACAGTCACACTACTGTGAATTGTGTTTGTCATCAGTTCTTTCACAATAAAGTTATTTTGAATTGAACAGTGTATCTGTTTTTTTCATACACCTTGCAGAACTCTGTCTTTTTCTAAAGCTGCCCTTGTTCAAGGGCTGTGAATCAGGCTTTGTGAAAACACCTCAAAGGAGAGAGAAAAACATTACTCACTCCGTAATAAAAAAATTATAATTCTGAATGGTCTGCGTGGGCGCAAGCCAATAGCTTCTCTAATTCGATCAGCAGTGCATCCTCCAACGTTGATCTGTATGTTCATATCCATCTAAAGGAATTAGTGCTAGTGGGGAAACTAGCTTGCTATAGTGTGTAAGTGTGTGTCATACGTAAGACTCCCATCATGGGTTTTTATGATGTCTGCGTCACATTCAATCCCACTTAGGCTGCGTTTAGACAGGTAGCACAATTCTGATATTTTTTTCAGATCAGCTCATCATAAAAAACAGAAGATCTGACGTGGTTTGTCAAAAGACCACTTAGGGGGAAAACTGGGCGTGTTAAATGCAGCCGTGCTGTCTCGTATGGCTGCACCATGGAAGGTGCTGATTATGGAGTCACCAGCACTACTCCAACAGAGCCTGACATCCTGGCCTGTTCATTTAGATTCCTCCTCACTAGGATCTGGGTACGACTATGAAGTAACTCAACGAATTACAACCTTGTATCAATATTGAATTAAGGTTTTTACACCAATGATTTGAGTGATGGCAGCTGGCGGAATGTCATCTGTAGGTTCATTCATACTTGTTCCTGATGTATGGGTCTGGATTTATATTTTTTTACTGGCTTGTCCTCACAGCTTCCAGATGTAATGTTTCTCTGTCTTGGTCTTTAAATCCTAACCAAACCCACCCCTTAACTGTAACTCTAAGGTTATTGCAGTGAGACAGAGGATGATGGCTCAGTTGCTCAGAAACCAGGGACGTATTAGTGTATATTAGCCCATAGCCTTCATAACACCAAGTTCCTAGCAGTTCAAATGCTATGGAGAGGAGACCCATGGTGAGTAAACTAGTCGTCCTGGGTAGATACAGTAGTCTGTGGAAATTAGATAGCTAGCACTGGTGTACAGGCTCTTCAAACATACTGCTTCCGATGTCCATCTCGTAAAGCATATATAGTTTGTGACTGTATGACTGAATTGGATAGATTAGGGACAAACAAAGTGGTCTCTGTGGTCTCTCCAACCTCGACTATACCTGCCGACTCCATCTCCTCCTGCACAATCTGCCGCTCTTTCACCATTCTTTTTGAAGGCCTGGGCAATCAAACAGTGAGGAGAGAGAGGAAGAGGGAGAAGGGGAGACAGAGAGAGCGAGAGAGAGGAGAGGGAGGGGGAGAGGAGAGGGAGCGGAGAGGAAGGGGAGGGAGAAGGAGAGGGAGAGAGAAGGAGAGAGAGAGGGAGGGAGCGAGTGAGGGAGGGGAAGAGGGAGATAGAATGAAAAAGAGAGATGTAGATAGAGAGAGAGGGAGAAAGATGGAAAGAGAATGACAAAAAGTGTGTGTGTGCATGTGAGTGTGTGTGTATGTACTATGCCAACCAACATCTGTGTGTTAATAGAATTTTTAAACATGGTATTATTACCCATTCTTCCCTTCTCAATGGCAACTGGAGCTGTTTTGCATCCTGAGTGCCTGGGAGGAGGATGTTCTCTTCCAGGTGAAAATGTCAGCCCCCTGTTTGAAGAGAGAGCCCAGGACACATGAACATACACAGGTAGTTACTATGTTAGTGGATAGACCGGAGAGAGGCTTCCCACTCCCTATCAAATGGTCCATAGCCTAATTAGTATTTAATTAGTATTTATTAGGATTCCCAATTAGCTGCTGCCGTGGCAACGTCTACTCTTCCTGGGGTCCAAAAAGGAAACAACACAACAAATAAAATTCATAAATATACATAGCACAACATTTACATTACAATTGAGCTATTCAGCAGACGTTCATATACTGAGCGACCCACAGCTAGTGCATTCATCTGGAGATAGCCAGGCGAGACAACCACCTACACTACACGACCAAAAGTATGTGGACACCTGCTCATCGAACATCTCATTCCAAAGTCATGGGCATTAATATGGAGTTGGTCCCCCCTTTGCTGCTATAACAGCCTCCACTCTTCTGAGAAGGCTTTCCACTAGATGTTGGAACATTGCTGCAGGGACTTGTCAGGACTCTGTGAAGGCCAGTCAAGTTTTTCCACACCGATCTCGACAAACCATTTCTCTATGGGCCTCGCTTTGTGCACGGGGGCATTGTCATGGTAAAACAGGAAAGGGCCATCCCCAAACAGTTACCACAAAGTTGAAAGCAAAGAATTGTCTAGAATGTAGCGTTAAGATTTCCCTTCACTGGAACTAAGGGGCCTAGCCTGAACCATGACAAACCGCTCCAGACCATTATTCCTCCTCCACCAAACTTTACAGTTGGCACTATGCATTCAGGCAGGCAGAGTTCTTCTGGGTTCGATCAAAACCAGATTAGTTTGTCGGACTGCCAAATGGTGACGCGTGATTCATACCTCCAGAGAACGCGTTTCCACTGCTCCAGAGTAAAAGCTTTGCACATGATGATCTTAGGTTTGTTTTCCGGCTGCTCGGCCATTAAGCTCAAAATGCATAAACATTTCTGTCTCTTCACAGTCCCTGTCGTGCCATGAGGTGTTCTTTTATCTGGTTAAATCTGTTTTTATTAGCAAGTACCTCAAGGATCCATAGGGTAATGGAGGAGTGATTGTTGTGGGGTCGTTACAAATCCCAAGTGTACAGAGAGCATCCCAGGACTCAACCCTAGGGCAAAGCGCTGCTAGTCGCGAGGGTATGTTAGTGTAACGTGGTATGGTATTAATAAATCATGCAGTATTGAATGGCTGTGCTCTTGGTCCTGTGAAGGCTATAAGAGGTGGCATGACATCATGACGTGGACTCATGTCCCCGTAGAGTAGCTGTGTAGGTCACTGTACTGCTCTGTGATGGGGACTGGGGTCCTGTGAAACACACACGCACGCACGCACGCACGCACGCACGCACGCACGCACGCACGCACGCACGCACGCACGCACGCACACACACACACACACACACACACACACACACACACACACACACACACACACACACACACACACACACACACACACACACACCCTATCTCCCTCCAGGGGATGAGAGTGTGACTGTGTGAGGGTAGAGCCTCATATCCATCACACTGGGTCACTGTGACCCGCGGACTGATTACAATGGCAACACCTGCTCACTGTAAAATTCTGATTGATTAATCTGGGGCGCAATCCAAATTCAACTGAGCACGGCACCATCATGCAGGTAATATTAAACTATGTTATGACAGACAGACACACACACACCCTCATGAAGGTAATATTAAATTATGTTATGACAGACAGACAGACAGACAGACAGACAGACAGACAGACAGACAGACAGACAGACAGACAGACAGACTCATGCAGGTAATATTAAATTATGTTATGACAGACAGACAGACACACACACACACACACACACACACACTCATGCAGGTCATATTAAATGATGTTATGACTGACTGACAGACAGACAGACAGACAGACAGACAGACAGACAGACAGACAGACAGACAGACAGACAGACAGACACCCTCATGCAGGTAATATTAAATGATGTTATGACTGACAGACATACAGACAGACAGACAGACAGACACCCTCATGCAGGTAATATTAATGCCTCATGCAGGACACAGACACACACACACACACACACACACACACACAACCTAATGCAGGTAATATTAAATTATGTTATGACAGACAGACACACCCTCATGAAGGGAATATTAAATGATGTTATGACAGACAGACAGACAGACAGACAGACAGACAGACAGACAGACAGACAGACAGACAGACAGACAGACAGACAGACAGACACACACTCATGAAGGGAATATATAAATGATGTTATAACAGACAAACAGACAGACACCCTCATGCAGGTAATATTAAATTATGTTATGACAGACAGACAGACACCCTCATGAAGGGAATATTACATTATGTTATGACGGACAGACAGACAGACAGAAACACTCATGCAGGTATTAAGTATGTCCTTCCTTCCTCTGTTTCTGTATTTATTTAAACTTTAAGTCAGTTAAGAACATATTCTTATTTAGAATGATGGCCTACCTACAGGGTTAGCCTTAGTAGTACGGCGCCCCTGGAGAAAATCAGGCCTTGCTCAAGGAGACATCGACAGGTTTTTTTTTTTTTTCACCGGTATGCGAACCAGCGATCTTTCGGTTACTGGCACAATGCTCTAACCGCTAGGCTACATGGTATATATGCTATATGCTGATGGCTCATATTCTCTTTCTGTGGTAATATAGTCGATTATTCCATAAAGTTACTGGTGTTCTCAGTATCTTCCATTTTGAATGATTAGGTTTTAGTGTGAATGTCCAGAGTTTTTCCTTCTAAGGTTAAATGGTCAGCTCAGGAAAAAGCTTCTGGTCTTATGATGTAATTATACAGCTATCTGTCCATTAATATGCCAATACAAGTAGAGAGTAGGATGAAAAAGCTGGCAGTTATATAGCCAGTGACTTGTAATGATGTTACCTGTCGTCATCCTATTAGTGAGAGATGTCTTCCAAAGCTTTGCCGGAGGCATTTTATGCAGCCTCCCAGAGGCTCACCATAGTGAAACTCACCAGCTGGTTGAGCAGAGCTTCATTGTATCTCCTCTCTAAATACAGTGTGTGTTCTGTAGCATGGTGTCTATGAGGTCACGTCTCTGTCCTCCACACACAAACCAGAGCCTCACCACAACGCTCTGGGCTAGATGATATGAAGACCAGAGCCTCACCACAACGCTCTGGGCTAGATGATATGAAGACCAGAGCCTCACCACAACGCTCTGGGCTAGATGATATGAAGACCAGAGCCTCACCACAACGCTCTGGGCTAGATGATATGAAGACCAGAGCCTCACCACAACGCTCTGGGCTATATGATATGAAGACCAGAGCCTCACCACAACGCTCTGGGCTAGATGATATGAAGACCAGAGCCTCACCACAACGCTCTGGGCTAGATGATATGAAGACCAGAGCCTCACCACAACGCTCTGGGCTAGATGATATGAAGACACACACACACACATTCATGCTCACACACTTACACACACACTAACATATACATACACACACACACGCACGCACACACACACATTCTCACGCACACACACCCCCCCAATCCCCCCCCCCCCCCCTCTGTCTCTGTCCCTTTATGATCACATACCAGAGAGGACTGATAGACTGATAGACTGATAGACTGATAGAGGCCTATTCATCCACACGAGTGTGAAGGCAGATATTTCCTGCCCCTGTGAGTCACACGGTGGGAGACGGCTGTCAGCTCAGCACCCAGACGTGTGAAGTGTGTTTGTTATGAAGAGGGAGAGAGAAAGAGAGAGAGAGAGAGAGATAGGGTGTAGTGTGTGTGTTTTTGTGTGTGTGTGTGTGTGTGTGTGTGTGTGTGTCTATATATGTGTGTATGTGTGTGAAAATGTGTATGTGTATGTGTGTGTGTGCCTTCCCTCAGTGTGTGTGTGTTTGCCCGCATGCCAGTCTCCTCACCTCTCACCCTGGACAGGATAGGGTCAGGTCAGTCTTTTCATTATGGGAGGCTTCACAGGACCTTTCTATGTCTCTTACTGACAGCCTGGCGCTGTCTCCCTCTCCCTGGGTGAAAGATATGCAGAAGGGATGTCTTCCTGCTTGGTTTAGGGCTTCGGTCCCCCACCAGTTCATGTTTAAGAGCTGAGGGGAAGTTAAAGCACCCAGAGGGGGTTTTCACTCCTCTAGTGGGAGTCTTAAATAAATCCTTACATCTTTAAAAACCCATGTAAAGTATATGGTTGGACGTTGATGTAGATTCGGACATGCCACTGCTTTGTCTGTCTGTGTGTTTAGGCGTGAAAGCCGTCTGGTTTGTCTGGTCGCGCAGACGTGCACGCCTACATAGAGGGGTGTGGAATTACATTATTGCAACAAAAACTGTAAAGAAAACTGGGAACGTCGCAAACCTTAAGTCAGGGGTACGCAACTCTTACCCAACGAGGTCCGGAGCTTGCTGGTTTTCTGTTCTACCTGATAATGAATTGCACACACCTGGTCTCTCAAGTCTAAATCAGTCCCTGATTAGAGGGGAACAATGAAAAAATGGGATTACGAAACAAGGTGTTTTGCAGAATGTGATCCCCCAGCTGTCATCCCAGTCAGTCTGATGGACAGGCCCAATAAATGGAAACCAGAGAGGGGAAACCAAGACTGATGTTTGGGCTCACTGAGTGCCTGGGCCTCTGGAGTGTACGTGTTCTTCCTAATTAAATTTGAAGGGAAGCTATGAAGCCTATTCAGTAAGACAACCCTCTAACCCGGCCTACTATCCGTTTTGGTTCTCTTTTTGAGGTCGTCCTTCAGCCATTAGGAACGCATGACTCCCAGCTTCCTGTTGTTATGGTTGCTGGGCGGCGTTGCCGTGGCGCAGGTCTCCGGGGGAGTGAGGAGTACGGAATTAGTCTAATTCCAGTGATTCTCGGGAGGCCCCGAAAGCGCCTGGGAGAAGACCGCTTTACAGAGGACAACCATCTAGACTAGAGAGGCAGTCGGTCTATGCACATGTAATGATATACTGTCCAAAGGTAAAGGTCAGTCATTAACTGGGAATGTACTGTCATTTTATTCAGTCATAGTTGCTATACATTGCATCCTCTATCTTCCTCTGGTGCTGATGAGAAAGTTTTCCCATTGACAATATCCCTTAACATGGGCACTGCACACCAATGGAATGAATTTTACAGACTCCAAATGGGTCCGTATGGCTTTTCAACTGAAGTAATAAATCCATGCTAGAGTACATTTACATAAAGGCCATAGAGTAGCCTATCTCCGAGATCTATTACCCGACATGCTTGATCCTGCTTGATTTGACCCGATTAATTCATATCCAACAACTACTACATAGATTCTGCTTCACCACTCCCGTCCAATCAAATCATGTTTTATTGGGAAGTGGGTGATTGAATTGAGAGGTTGTCGTCACGTGACTCTTTCATCAATGTTTCATTCATGTGGCACTCTTCCTAACTTTTCAGTGGTTTCCAACCGTAATGCGTTCACCACGCGGTCGACCATACCTCTTCTTTGAGCTTTCCCTTTACGGTCCTCCTGTGTTTCCGTTGCCCCAGCTCACACTGGTCCGATACGACCGTGAATCGGTTAATATGTGACCGGCTGGGGCTTCATGGGGAGATTTATCCATTCGACCTGTTTGTTCCTGGGGCATAGTTCTGTTTTTATAATTACCTCTTTCTGTATGCAAACAGGGCTGAGTGGACAAACTCTAAACACAGCCATTAGTTGGAGAAGAGTTTTCTTAAAATTAAAAAATAAATACAATAATTTAACCTTTATTTAACTAGGCAAGTCAGTTAAGAACAAATTCTTATTTACAATGACTGTCCTATGGGGTCTATACATTCACTTGAGGAAGCACTTTACATTCACTATACATACCAGCTTCTGGGGAAAATACAGTTTTAAATGTCCTAATCATCTCATTTCTAGTTATATAAGGCATAGTGTAGTTTTTCCAGGGTAGAGTCCTTCCCAAGTGATGATAGACAGGAGCACCGTTTCTCTATCTCTCTCCCTGACACACTGTTTCTCTATCTCTCTCCCTGACACACTGTTTCTCTATCTCTCTCCCTGACACACCGTTTCTCTATCTCTCTCCCTGACACACCGTTTCTCTATCTCTCTCCCTGACACACCGTTTCTCTATCTC